>JAZDUH010000451.1:33285000-33627500 GCA_036419115.1 Scarus forsteni
GCCAAAACTGAATGCCCATACTTGGGTTTAAGAAGATATTTGTGCAGTGCAACAAAATCTTATGTTGCATTCATACCCTCCCCACACACATATCTTTTAAAAGAATTGTTGAGATATAATTTTCACAAGCAAGGCATGAACATGAAGCCCAACAACCTTAACTTTTGGCCTTTAACCCATATCTGTCTTGTCAGTTCATCATTAAATCAGAGTGGACATTTGATAAATATTCCAACATTGCATCAGTGAGATCTTGCACTCCTGAACAAGGAATGAGGATGAGACCCCCCCCCCCCTCCCCGACTTTCTTCTTTGACCTATGACATTCATAAAATTAAAAGTCCATAGTTACGTACACGTTAAAATTTGAGTAATGTTTGAAAAGAAATTACTTTTATAGCTCCCTCAGAACAATAATGTTCAAAAACACTGATATTACAAATGCTGCCAATGTTTTTGATGTTTCATAAGTGACTTGGTTGACTGGTGACCCGTGCCCCCTTGCTTTGTGGTTGCCATGGCTATAACAGCTGTTGAAACCAACAGGATTACCCATAAATGTTTTAAATAACAGGATTTGATCAAGAAAATCAAATTAAAATATTAAAGGGCAACTTCGGTATTTTTCAACCTGGGTCCTATTGCCCCAAGTGTATGTGTGTATACGATTGACGGGTACAACTCGTTTTAAAATTGGCTCAGTATCAAGGGAGCGGATGCAGCCGGCAGTCGCGAAGCTAGATAGGGGGCAACTGCATCCCGTATAAAGTTTGAGCATTAAAAGTGTTTATTTCGCCACAGACCGGTTGCGATCGCCGGTGCTAGCTCTCTAATTAGCATTGTAAGCATTGCGTTTTCCTTCACGCCCTCTGACCTGTGTGACGCCATCTGTGAGCTTGTTGCGGAAGAAAACAGAGGAGCCATGCAGCGTGCGCTCATAGTGGAGCTGCTTATCCCGGAGGACAGTTGGAAGTTTTACTGCATCGGTATCATGGCTGAATATTTACCAGATTTCGAGAGTGAAGACGAGCCTTTTCATTACGACGGCCACCCGTATTGAGCCAGAGTATACGGACGAGGAGCTGCTACAAACTCAAGAGCTAACGAGGATAGCAACAGAGGGCCAACGAGCAGACGAGGGTGAAGCAGCGGCGGCACGAACGCGAATTTCTGAGGACTGGTGGTGCTCCTGTGGTTGCTGTGACTCTATCCCCACAGAGGAAGAATGTCTGTGTTGTAACGAGTGGGACCTGTTGCCCAATATTCGTGGTCTCGATGTGTCGTGGGATGATACAGGAAGTACCCGACGCTGTATAACTACATTAGAGGATCTCCCCCCTCTGATCAACAGGGCAGTGCTGGACACCTTTTTTCATGTACCCAAAATAAATTGGAGGAGGCGACCAAAACCACAGGGACCAAATGGTCAACTATCCATAAAGTAAGTATAACTAATATGTCTTTATGCATACAATACGTATAAGTATTGTATGTGTTGTGTAAGTGTTTATTTCGCCACAGACCGGTTGCGATCGCCGGTGCTAGCTCTCTAATTAGCATTGTAACACGGTAGGCCACAAGTCTGTACTGGCTGGACGAGAGGAAAAAGTGAAGAGGATTTAGGGCAACAGTAAATGTGTGTGTCGGAGACAAATCTAGAGCGTTCGTGCTGCAGCTGCTTCACCCTCGTCTGTTAGTTGCCCTCTGTTGCTATCCTCGTTAGCTCTTGAGTTTGTAGCAGCTCCTCGTCCGTATACTCTGGCTCAAATAAATACGGGTGGCCGTCGTAATGAAAAGGCTCGTCTTCACTCTCGAAATCTGGTAAATATTCAGCCATGATACCGATGCAGTAAAACTTCCAACTGTCCTCCGGGATAAGCAGCTCCACTATGAGCGGCGCGCTGCATGGCTCCTCTGTTTTCTTCCGGCAACAAGCTCACAGATGACGTCACACAGGTCAGAGGACGTGAAGGAAAACATCTACACAGTATAAAGACAAAAAAGAATGAAAAAAATCCATTCAGTATATCTGCTGAAAAGCTGCATACTAGCTGACCAATCAAGCCTAAGAACCTGCGACTATTAATTGGTCCGTGAGTTAGTCCATGAGTCCATCCAATCCTCGCTCCTCACTCACGCAGTACGCAGCATCTTGCCCATGGTGCCGCCTCTACCTCCGGTGAGCAGCTAGCAGCGTTAGCTACTGAACTATCATGGAGCCGGAAAGCCTAGCGCCGAACCCGAATCCGCCTCTCCGCTGGCCCAACGGAGCTCTGCCCGCTGGTGGAGGCCTGTTAGCGGGCTAACGGTTAACGAATAGCCTCAGCCGCCGTCAGACCTTCAGCATCGGCCGCTTTCGCCCCTGGTTGATCAGGTAATGGCTTTGTTTACTACAGTGGGAGATGTCTGCTGAATAACTCTGGTTAGTTTGTGCCTGCACGGGCTAATAACTTGTAGGGGAGCGGGTTAGCCTGTTAGCCGCTAATCGTTAGCACTGTAAGCTGAGCTGGGGAGGACAGGCTGAGAAAGATTAATCCTCCCCACACTCGGCTCTGCTCTGGCGGCGCCTAAACCCGCATTGCCGCCGTCCAGTTGAAATGGCTACTGCTGTGTGTTATAAGGAGATGTCTGTCGTGTTTGATACTTTCAGTTGAGCTGAGCTGTTTTTGATTGAGTTTGCTGCTGATATATTGTGCTAGTCGCTCGTAGCTCAGTCCGAGGGGGCTATATGAGGCGTCACGAGCTGGGGGCGGGATCTTGGAACACGGAGGAGAGAGGTGAGGGAAGGAGGGGCAGGCTGCGGTTTCAAATCGTAGACACCAGCTTTAATGCTCAAACTTATACGGGATGCAGTTGCCCCCCTATCTAGCTTTGCGGCTGCCGGCTGCATCCGCTCCCTTGATCCTGAGCCAATTTTAAAACGAGTTGTACCCGTCAATCGTATACATATATACACTTGGGGCAATAGGACCCAGGTTGAAAAATACCGAAGTTGCCCTTTAACAAAGAAATATTTACTCATCCCGCCTCGTATCATCAGTTAACATAACCACAATTTAAAGTGTTATTCCAGGCTGGCATGGTCGTAGGAACAGGTATTAAATAAAACAGCTTTTGCATTACTAAATCAAAATGAAAGTCAAATCATGGACACAGTTACAAGAGTGGTAAACCGTTTTTCACAGTTAATTATGTGCTTTATTTTGCGTGTTCGTGTGGATAGGGATTTTTCTCAAAACTTGCCAGTGTGGATGGGTATATTTTTAAAATGTGGGAGAAAATATCAATTTTTAAAAATACCTGAGGACATAGTGAGCATTATACAAAGTAAAGAGAAAGTCTCTTCAGTGTCCATCAGATATAATGTTTAAAAAAAGAAGTCTGGATGGATGTTTTTAGGACCCAAAAATCAATTTCCTCCAGTCTTGACTTTCACTGGCACGGATGCAAAAAAAGCCGAAGAAAAAAGAGGAATTAAAGCTTCCTGGTAAATGTCTTACACATTGCTTGAATTCGTTAGGGAAGCACTCTCTGGAGCCATTCTGCCAACCATTGTTACTTTAAACTTCTTTAATCTGCACTGACGTGTTTCACATTGAATTTCTGTTTTCATGTCTTTATCAGCTTTCATTATATTTAGCAGCCTCTCATGAAAGGACGTCCTGTTTGCATCTAATGACTTCTAACAATAATCCTCAAGTGAATAGCATCTTTTAAGAGCTATATACTTTTGAATAAAAAAACGAACTCAGGTTAAATTTGAAGGACAGATATTCTAACATAAATAGAAAATGCTTTTAAGATAGTCTTACTTTATTTTAATTGATAAAAACAGTTTTAAATACAACTCCTCCCTGACCGCAGTGGAAAAGAAATATCCCCGAGTGAATCAACATTCTTTGGAAGTGTGTTTCAACATGCTTTGAAGGAGTGTGTGTCGTTGCCTAATTATGTCAAGAGGAATACCTGCAAACTTCTCAACTGCTCCTTAGGTTGAATGGCAGATTTTCATTGCAACCCTCTTGTGCTGTTCTGCACACTCAGGTGAAAGCACAGAGAAAATCCGTACTTGTAATGCTTATCTTAGTGAATGAGATGCCATTTAAATCAAATTACTTCTGAAGTGCCTGGAAAAGTAAAGACATCCTCAAACGCACACGTTCACCTCTTGATGTCTCACCTCTCCACAGTGTTGTGATGCGTTGAGCCCTGGGAGCCTCCAACGGCAAAGATGCAGCCGTCAACCACGCCAACGCCCACTCTGTTTCTGGGGATGTTGAGGGAGGCCCGCTGGCTCCACTGGTTGGTCATGGGGTTGTAGCAGCACAGAGAGCTTGACTCAGTGTTGGTTTGGAGTGACAGGTTCCTGCCTCCAACCTGATCAATAGAAAATGGAGGATTGGAGCAGAGATTATTATGATCTCTCTAAAGTCTCCAAACAAACACTAGTCCAACATGGATTAACAGGCAGAAGATGACACAAGATAAAAGTAAAAAGGGTAAAATAGTTGCAACATTGAAGAAAAATTAACAGGAATGTGTCTACTAAGTGTTATGGCAGGGATCGTCAACTACATTTATACAAGGGCCAGTTTTTTCCGTGGCATATGCTCTGGGGGCCAGATTTAAGGAAACACTAAGAACTATAAAAACAGTTATAATGAAGTGTTTTGGTCCAACAGTCCTGATGCAGCTGCATGGGTTTCATTAATAGTTGATATACTTTGCACATTTCCTCATGTTCAGTAATACAAAAGACCAAAAGGGCAAACAAAAACTCGAAAAAGAAAGAAAATTTAAGGTTGAAGTTCTTTTTAAGTCTGTGCAAAGTCAGAATTCTGAAAGGATTTTTTTCAAATTCTGAGATCAGTTTTAGTATTGTTGGGGGAAAACCCAGAATTCTAAGACTAAATCTAGAATTATGCAGAAAAAAAATCAGAACTCTAAATTTTAAGCAGAAATTATGAGGAGAAAAGCAAGAATTTTGAGAATTTATCCATACTTTACATTGCGTGTATTGTTAATTTTTTACTGTCAAAGAAAAAGCTAAATCTCCCCCAAAAACTTCATTTACAGTGGCCCAAATCCTCTTCTTTATAATGATAGCCAGAGGGACCAGATGGAAAGCTCTGAGGGGCCTGATGGGGCCCCCGGGCCGCCAGTTGGTGATCACTGTGTTATAGTCTCCTTGGTTTTTTTTAGAACCAATAACAGTGTTGTGCCAGAAAGTGCAACATATTGAACCACAGCACACAATATGAAGTAGTTCACCAGTAGGGGAAAAGTAGCCAATCAAGGAGCGGCAGGCTTATCCTGACACATCAGAAAGAGTATTCAGTATATTTCATCAGCCCATCTGGGAAGAGCCCAAAGAAAGTGTTTGGGAATTGGCAGAACCTTTCAGAAGCAAATCTGGCAGGGGACTGGATGATCATTCTGTCAATAACATTCATTACAGGACAATCAGATAATGTAGTGGCAGGTGCTACTGCCGCAGTGTAAAATACAAAACTTAAGCCACTACATAAAACAACCTCTCGTCAAAACACGTCGGATATGTGGCAAAAACATCCTTTCTACCAAGACATGCTTTCAAGTGGTGTTTGTTTTTCGTTCAATAAAAAAATGCTGCCCAAATCTGACAAAAACTGCAGCTGAAGCTGTTAGCATCTATGCTAATCTCTGTACAAGCAGCCACTTACTGCTGTCGTCTCTGTCATAGTGTTGCTTCAAACAGGGTTCTCACTTTTTTCTAAAAATTATTTTCCAAGACATTCCCAGGATGTTATAAAAAAGTATTTATTTGAACATTGTCTGCTATCTTTTTAGACTACCTTTTATGCAGTGTCTTATGTTATGAATTTATGGTTTATACTAATTTTCATCTTTATTTACTCTGCTGTTTTATAAATATACTTTGTTGATTTACTGTTTCGGTACACTACATTTTATTTAGCCATTTTTTCTTTTTATATTCGTCACTATTATTTTGAATATTAATATTTTATTACTTGAATTACATTCTTTTATATACTCATGTTTTATGGCTCAGTGTGTATTAGTTACCAAGTACATTTTTACTTCAACTCCTCTGTTTGATTTTTGTTCACCAACAAGATAGATGGAAGGCAAATCATTTTCCAGGACAACTGAAGCTTTTCCAAGACATTTTACTTTTCTCCTCATTTTCAATGTTTTCTATGACTGGAAAATTGGTCAAGTACTTTCCAGGTTTTCCAGGACATGGCTTGGCAAGATGGATCCACCTGATCACAGATGCTGACTCAGGTGGATCCAGCTGCTGTGCTAGGCTAGGCCAAGCTGTTCTACCAAGAGAACCTCAGTTTATTGGATTCTCACACATTGTTGAAGATCCCTGTCAGTGGACAAAGCCCAAGTACTCCTAAGAGAAAAAGTCCATGGCATCAGGACTTTCCCCCCTCTCCTGTTTACAGCCAGTAACTGCCTGATCGGGTTGTGACATTAATTACATTCTTATCTAAATGGCCTTTATTGGGCTAGACCTTGAACTGACCTTTGAAGTAATCAATCTTAAGTGTGACTTGCATAACACTGACCCTGATAATGACATTTGCTGACTGTATGACCTTATTTCTGGAGTAACTTACAGTGTAAAGTAGTCCAAAGAGTGCACATGCTCCGAGGCCACTGCACGGTGTCCCCATGTCAGCCAGTTTCAGCCACACATTCCTTCTGGGATCATAAGCCTCCATGGAGGCCAGTGAATGCTGCTGGTATCTGCACAGAAATATACAAACAGGGAGTTTTTACACTTCATGTTCTCTTGATTTTACATGCATTCTTTGAAAGCACATGTCAAGTTCATAGTGAGGAAAAAAATCTGATGCTTTAACATGCTGATGGTGGAGCTTAAAACTCAGCAGCACAAATGCTGATGGGAAAAATTCCTCACTCTCCATGTCAGGTACATCCAGTACATTATTTATAGATGCATGCCTTTATAACAGCCTAAAATTAGACGATCAAATGCAATATGCTGTTTTCATAGGCTCCAACTATAGGGCCAAGTAAAATATATTGTTTTAAGGTAAGGGTGGATATATTTTAACAAGATTTATGGAAAGACAATATTGTTTTTACTTTAATAATATAGATTGATGTTGATCTGAGAATAAAGACTATTCCCTAAAGAAAAAGTGTGTATAAAAAAGAACACTGACAGCAGTATGTCTATGCAACGTTACTAAATGTTAAATGAGCTAAATTGGCGGTCTTTTTGTTAAAAGGAGGAGAATTGTAAGTTAGTTTTAATCTTTACAAAAAAAAATAAATCTTGTAGCATTTCCATGTACATGACATTGTGCAGCAGATTTTCACTTAAAGTGCCTCTATGATGGAATTGGCCCATGAGGATTTGACTGAAACTAACCTTTTTAAAATTATGTTAACATGATAAAAATCAAGGTCTTTTTGCGGATCACCATTCATGAAAAAACAGACATGATTTTCGATTCCTTGTGGCAAAGTCCTAGTCCCAACATTGGACTAGGACAAAAGTTGTACCAATGTCCTGTCCATACAGCTTGGTGTAACACAGACATGAAAAAAAAGTTACAAAAGCCTCGGACAGACATGCAGACTGAATTGTTTTACTTAGTTTTTGCCTTTATGACAAGAACGTTACATTAATTTTCCAGTGGTGAAAGTTAGTTGCTAATATGAGACTGCAAAATATTTTCTATTTGTGCAGAAATAAGGAAGCTTGTTTTCTCATGAAAATGTTTTAGCTATCAGGTAAACAAATCATCAGTCCTTTCAGTGTCATAGGCCAGGCCATGTCATGCCATAATGCCACTACGCAAACCAATAAGTGTCGACATTACCAATAAAAATAACTGCAGTGTCAGTGTCTGAAGTAAACTTCTGAATTTATACTTTTAAATTGAGTATAATTAAAGTTTACTCTTGTTGCATCCCGAACAATAATTTTGTTGTTTGCCAGTGTCTTCCTCTTTAGCGGGCGAGAAATACTGGACAGCTCTCTGAGCAGGAAAGGCAGAGAAGGTTTTGCATCTCTACCTTTGTCATTTATGCCTTGTTTCCACCAAATGGTCTAGTTAGGTTCAGTTTAGATCAGTATTTAGAGCGGTAAACCATGATCTTGTTTGTGTTTCCACTGCCAGCTGTACTTACACTGAACGACAGGAATGTAAGCTGGGAGGAGAAGATCGTGCTAACTACGTAAATGTATGACGTCACAAGAGTGCCAGTGAAGTGGTTTGAAGTAGAGCACAACTCTAAACAAAAGAGCAATAATGGAGGACTTCAGCACTGCAGTTCTTTCTGGAGCATTGTTGTGTGTGGACATTCTTCACAGCAACAGTAGTGACCAAATCACTCACGGCTTATTTAAACATGGTGAGGTGTGTGTTTTCACTTTTGCTGCTGTTGCAAGAGAACAGACAATGTTTGGCTCCACCTATATTGTCGGTTTTGTTTTCCCTTTAGAGGAGTGCCAAAAGTAGGACTAAACATGCCGGTTATATAAGTACCTTTTCTCCTTATTCCATCTGTGGAAACACCAGTAATTGCATGCCGTACCAAGCTGAATTGAACCAGACTGCTTGGTGACACAGCTTTAGATAATGAGACCTGGATAAAGTATTTAAATCAAACCACTGTTGTGATGGTTTAGTAGGTAATGGATGTGTAGGCAATGGCACCACATTAGTGCTGTGTCCTAATATTCATACCTAATATTATTTAGGAAAGGTACACATGTTCCTTAGCCCTTTTTACAGATGCAATGCAATCTAGAATTTAAAGAAACTAAGCAGTCCTTAGCATGTTCATACTTGCTTGTTCACAGTTGTCTATCACAGCTGTTTTCCTGTGGTTTGCCTAAGAAGGGGGCTGAAGAAAAGGTGAAGTCATGGGGATACATCCTTCCATTTATGCACTTTATCCTTAAATTCTTAATAACAAACCTTGGGATGTTTGCTTTAACCTTCTCTATCAATATTACCCACCATTCTGTGAACTTCTGGTCAAACACAACATTTAACCAGAACTGTCCCATCACTGCTCTCTGGAAAAATCATTTGGACAACATTAGCTGTAAGATTCTTTAAAGTTTCCCTTTTATCTATAAAGTTGTGCTGGTTGCTTTAAATGAAAGTTCAATTCATTATAACACATTCATGAGGGCAAATTAAGTAACAGTAAAACCTATTTTAAGCTCATTCTTAATGAACTCCAACAATACATATAAACCATGCAGCACTAAAAAAATGGGGCTTGAAAACCCTTGAAATCCTTAATTCCTTTGATGGCATCAGTTTTTGAATTTAATTTCTTACAAAGTCACTTAATCTTCATTTTCCTCCTTGTTTTACCCTTTTACTCTTTTATTATGTTTTTCCCTTTATCTGTATTAACCTTGTATGTCGACACTGCCATCATAATTAATGCAATTGTTTCAATTACAAAAACCAAAAACAAAATAAAAATAAAACGGCCTTCCCTTTGTAGCATTTGTACTTCTCTGAGATAACAAGAAAGCTCAAAACAAGAGATTGGGTCTCAGTCTTCAAGCAGGGCATCTGCGTTGGTTTTGTGGTTGACCTTCTGCAGCCACTGGGTGGCAGGCTCACACCTTTATTTCATTTTTAATTTGACACTAAACCTCAAAACTCACATGCATGTTTTAAGATGAAAACCACACAGCTGTGAACTGGAGGTGGTTCTGTGAGTGCAGCTCACTCATTTGCATGTTTGTACATTCATGGAATTAATTAACATGTAAACTGTGTATAACATGTTAACATGTAAATTGCCCAATGGTTGCAGCAATGGCAAATCAGATAAATGCATTTGATGGGACTAACTGGATGCATACCCCCCGGCCACATAGATGAGCTGAGTTCCCCTGTTAGGAGCAGGAGGCAGCTTCCTCAGAGTCATGTCCTGGAAGATTTTAGACAGGAAGTCCTTACAGGAATTGGCCTAGAGTTAAAGGAAAAGATTAAAACAAGAGGTAAAAGTTCATTCATTCTTAAATGCTCACCTCATACATCATCTGACCATTTATGTAAATAACTAAATATTACAGAAAACTATGTTTACCTTGCTAAGGATGGGGCATGACAGAAGCTGGTTCTTCAGAAACTTTGGAGGCAGAGCGTAGATATGAACAGCATTCAGGAGGGCGTGAAGGTACTGAGCTCGACTCTCTGTATCCCAGCGTACCCAGTCTGTGCACGCCTTATACACCTGACACGAAATCAGTTAAAATAATGTGGTTAGCTTTTCACATGCAGATAAACTTCTTTTAGTGGATGTACAAATATTATTGACAAATATCTAAACTTTTAATGATCCTACAACTGGGGAACAAACACGATAAACTAATCTGACCTAAGACCAAATGCTGAAGGTCAATTACTGCACTAATACCTTCCAGTAATCATTTTCACATTTCCCCAATGATTTTGTTGTATAATAACAAATAACTAATAAGGACTAATAAGACATTTCTTAGCATCCATTTCAGGCATGTTTAGGTGGTCACTTGTGTTCTGCTACACACCTCAGTCTCACAGAGCACTTTGAGGCTGTCCTGACTGATGAGCTCCAGCAGCTGGCAGTGAGACAAGCTGAAGAACTCCTCTTCTTTTGTAACCTGGGACAACAACACACAACAGCACAGTCAAATGAAGGTATTATTTGCATTGATGTTCGAGTCAAACATCACAAACAAAAGACCAGTTAATTGTGTGAATCACTCCAAATTACTACCCTCTTTTGACCCTCAAGGCTAAAAATCGACATGCAAAAATACTGCAATAATATAATCATATATCAATATTTGATTCTGCTTTTCTTTCTGCATTAACCTCTTAAATCAATTTAGCTCCGCTCACTACTGTCAAATATTTAAACATTGTCAGGATTTTAACCCTTCAAAAGCCAGTTTGAATATATGCGGCCAATAGTTCTGTCAAAAAAACAAGAAAAAATTGATATTTTTATTCAATGAATGTTAAGGTGGGATGGGAGGTTGGGGGTGTCACATTAAAATTTTGCATCTTCTGGGTAACACTGAGCCAAAAATGTACAACACACAAGAAGACATCATGATGTATTTGTTAAGTTTATCATATCTGTGCAATAAACGAGTTACATCCATCCATCCATCTATCTATCTATCTATCTATCTATCTATCTATCTATCTATCTATCTATCTATCTATCTATCCATCTATCCATCTATCTATCTATCCATCCATCCATCCATCCATCCATCCATCCATCCATCCATCCATCCATCCATCCATCCATCCATCCATCTATCTATCTATCTATCTATCTATCTATCTATCTATCTATCTATCCATCCATCCATCCATCCATCCATCCATCCATCCATCCATCTATCTATCTATCTATCTATCTATCTATCTATCTATCTATCTATCTATCCATCCATCCATCTATCCATCCATCCATCCATCCATCCATCCATCCATCCATCCATCCATCCATCTATCTATCTATCTATCTATCTATCTATGCTGTCACAAGATTTATTTCCATACAGTGTTGCATTAATCATTCACCAAGATCTTGTGTTGATGATGGGAGAGTCTGACCACTGTACAAAGCCTTCTCCAGCACATTCCAAAGATTGTCAATGGGGTGAAGGTCTGGACTCTGTGGTGCCCAATCCATGTGTAAAAATGATGTCTCATGCTCCCTGAACCACTCTTTCACAATTTGGGCCCGATGAGTCCTGCCATTGTCATCTTGGAATATGTCCATGCCATTAGGACAGAAAAAATACATTGATGGAATAACCTGGTCATTCAGTATATTCAGGTAGTCAGCAGACCTCATTCGTTGGGATTTAATGCTGTTGAACCTCGACCTGACCAACTGCAGCAAACCCAGATCACAGCACTGCCCACACAGGCTTGTACAGTAGGCACTAGGCACGATGGGTGCATCACTTCACCTGCCTCTCTTCTTACCCTGATGCTCCCATCACTCTGGAACAGGGTCAGTCTGGACTCATCAGACCACATGACCTTCTTCAAGTCCTCCAGAGTCCAATCTTTATGCTCCCTAGCAAACTGAAGCCTTTTTGCAGTTAGCCTTACTGATTAGTGGTTTTCTTAAGGCTACACAGCTGTTCAGTCTCAATCCCTTGAGTTCATGTCCCATTTTGCATTGGGAAATGCTCTGTCTTTCACTATTGAACATACCCATGACTTCTGCTGTTGCTTTTCTTCCATTTCAATTGGCCAAACATTTAAGTGATCACCAATCACGATCATTCAGGATTTTATTCCAACCACATTTCTTACTTGAAGACGCTGGTTCCCCACTAACCTTCCAGTTTTTAATAATGTGTCGGACAGCTCCTAACCCAATTTTATTTGTTTCTGCAATCTCCTTAGATGTCTGCTCTGCTTCATGCATGCCAATAATTTGACCCCTCTCCTCAACCACAGGATGTGTCTTTTGACATGGTTATTTAAGAATCGTAAGGCTACTCGTTGCATCAGCTGGATTAAAATAACTTGATACCAGCTGAAATATAATCACACATGCAGTAATTATCCAACAGGAAGTGCGTGTTGACTGGAAAGATCCCATCTTTGTAATGTTGACTGGTAGCTGCTGGTGTCTAACGATGACTGATACCGGCTTGATGTTTGATTAGAACCATTAGTGTTTGTTTATCTTCTTGTGGGTTGTCATTTAGTGTTAAAGCCTTGAACAAAGATGAGAGTTAAGCTCAGTTTACACAGTAAACGTCCAAATATAACTGACTACAGAGCTCTTGGCATAAGTTACATGTTTGACTCCTGCTCTTAGCTCTTTGTTGCACATCAACCATGCCTTTTTCTTCCAATTTTTTTTATCTTCAGTCGTCCAATTTAAAAAACAGCCACGTAAAAAAAAAGGAAAAAATAGATTGTGGCAAATTTAATGCAAAAAAAAATGTTTTGGTGATTTAGGAGACATTTCCTCTTATGTTGACATTCTTTCTTCTAAGGGTGACTCTTCACTATTTTGGCCCCAAACATGTCTTTCTCTTGATACTGGCTGTCACGTAACTAAAGAAATAGTTAATTTTTTTTCTCATCCTCTGTTTTTTTTGTATTGGTGTCTGGCAAACCACATCAGAGCTACAATTACTGTACATACAAGCAGGGCAGGTGCTGACATGGGCTCAAGGTTTTTAGACATGCAGTGAATTTAAGGCGTAAACTAATAAAGGAACAGCCTGTGAGTGCCACTTGATGAGCTCTTACAAAGAGCATTATCACCCAAAAATCACTACAGCCTGATTGGGTTAAGCTAGGCAATGATAATTTTTTTCCTCACATGGCTGCATGGCCTTGCTTTTTTTAGACCAGTAATACTCAAAATTAGAGGAACATCCCAGAATCTCAACAAATGGCAGCTCTTTGTAAGTTCATTAAAGTTAAGTTCTGGTCTTTGTTTCTCCCTGAATAAACTCCTTTAATTTGCCTGAAATATATATAAGAGATCACACAAGAATTATTGGATACAACAAACCTGCTCTGCCTGTATTTGCACCTCACCTCATTGAAGTGTGTATTGATGTACTCTCGACTTCTCTGGTGCAGCTCGGTGCAACCAATCTCCTCAGCAAAGCGAGAGATGCCGATGACATTAGCAGGCTCTAAATGCTTAATGAGATAATCACAGCATGCCTTGGCAACATCCTCTATCTGATACCTTTAGAAGAAGAAAAGAACACTTTCATTCACTGTAAATCACCTTCCTTATACTGTAGTCATGTATTTAAAGCTAATGCAATTAAACTTTAAAAATGAAAAACTCAAAATGAGCAGAATAATCTCAGTCTGAATTTCCATCTCAAGTATTAAAAATGACTTATAATTTACACAAAATGTTTGTAATTTAAGATTATTGTGTTTACCTCATTGCACTCAAAAGAACATGCAGCACACACTTCTCTCCCACTGTGACGTTGCCCGTGTATGCAAAGTCAATGAGTTTTCCCACCACCTCGGGGCAGACGTCTCGCAGAGTGACCTCAGAGGCTTGACACTCTTTGAAGCTGCTGGTGAACATGGCTCTGAAGTAGGGGCTACAGGAGGCCAGGACCACCTTATGCACCTAGAAAAAAATGGATTTGATGAGAGAGAAACACTCCATCTGATTTTTTCGCCTGTCAATAACTGGATTTATTTGAAATGTCCAGTTTATGCATAATTAATAAGCTGTTCGGAAAAATGGAGAATAAGAAGAAAAGCTTAGGATTTTCCCCTTTAACAGATTTAACTCTAATATCTATCTATATCTTTCTATGACTCTGTATATGTAATCATAATGGTAGTACTTGTTTATAATAAACTTTCACTACATTTCAAAACCTTGTTCAAATAGCTATGACTCATTTGAAAAAGTTTCGCTGCATATTCTAAAATAAATGACGTGTTTTTTCAAAATTCTATGTATATCATCACATAAATTATTTTAGATTTCGTTATTTTTATCAACACTTTAGTCTTGCATCAATTAAAATCTAGCAAGGAAGCAAAAAAATGTGTAAAAATGAATGTAATAATTCAGGAAGAAATAAACTGTCTTTTAATCTTAAAAAAAAAAATACAAATAGAGCCAGCAACTCTTCGTACGTAAAAGACTGTGGCCATGGAAAACACCAAACCTTCTACAGCAGTTGTTGATAGTGTTTTCCTCATTTCGATCTGTTTCCTTGTAATGCTTTTAATATAGTCGTAACATATATTAAGTGCTAATATTTATTATTTGCTCCATATATAGCAGAATAGAAGGGAACAGGTCATTTTACAGATCTGCTTTCTAATTTCTTTTCTTATACTTCAAAAACAACTGCATTCAACAATTATTGAATAAATAATAAAGCTATAGTGCTCATATTACTCTAGGTAGGTTCAGCATAAGTTTGTATTTGTGTGACATGTACAAAGCCTTCGTTGTCTAAAGATGTCAAATGTCCTTGCTGTGAGAAAAGTGTTACTCTTGCAACTTTTGATGTTTCGTGGTGGCACTGTTTCAAGAGAGCACGTGCTAAATGGTGACTTCTATCTGAGCAGTAAAGGTTGAGGATGGACATTTTCATAGCTTATGTCTATCTATTGATATATGTGTATTTTTGGCCTTGTAATTATGAAAACATTTAAAGCTTTAAACATCTCCACTGCAATGACACAACACACACATCACTCTTAAGGCCAGTATAAAGCACACAAACACATAAAACTGTCACCCTCTGTATTACGTTACAGCCTGTCACACCAAAATATCTGATACATATTCACAACATGCCTGCAAAGTAGAGCTGGGAAATTAATCAAATTTTATATTTTGTGTATAATTTTATAATATGTGATCGGTTATTTTCCATACTAGAGGTGGGGTTTATGCAAAACACACTGTGGGCTGTGTAACATCATACTTCTATTGATTGTCTGTACATTTTTTAAAATTTATTTAATGTCATTAATTTTTAGAAATTTTCACAAAACAGGACATCACAAAAAGGAAATCAAACTGTTGTGTGTTAAGGAATGCTTTGTCACTGAAACATTTGTCACATTTGACGTTCAATAATTTAATATTTATCTACACAGAAATAAAAAATGATCATTTTTCCTGCTTCTTTTGCATTTTCCCTTTTGGCAAAAGTCGTCTGATGTAGAACTTTTTAGTTTGTTGGAAATCCGAATTGTGATGCTGGACTTACACCTTTTAAGGATTAAATATATAAATTACCACCTCACTGTTTTTGTTTTCTTCTTTCAGATAGCACAGGGTTACAATAGAAATCATGCGGGTAAATGAAAATGGTTCATAAATACTTTATTTCTGTGTTTAGACACAAATACTTGACAATTAAATTGGTAGTTGTGTTTAGACAAATCACAACTTTGCCCTTTTATGGACTTTTCTGGTTGTGGTTGGTGGGTGGAGGGGGGGTAAACAAGTATTTATCTCTGAGGGGAGGCATGGCAGAAAGTAACTGAGAACCACTAATGTGAGAAAACTTGACTTCTGCTGACAAATATCACAAAAGAAAGATTCCAGCTGGGCAACATCTCCATTATGTGCACTGAACGAAAGCTACTGAGGAGATCATTGTTATGGTTCGGTTCACTGAAAAAACGAGAAATGCAAAAATCAAATTCAGACAGCTCCTGCTTAGCAGTCAGATGATTAAGTTAATTACGTAATGATAAAATTAATGTGCCTGTTTTAGTAAGGTGACTTACTAAAACCTTTAAGGTACCTGATCAAGAAAGGTAAGCTGACAAGCTACAGTTAACAGTTTAATCCCAATTAGATTGAATAAAAACAATGTCAGTGAATTATTATTAAGTGAATGAATGAAGACTCTGTCAACAGGCATGCAGACTACAGCTCCTCTATCCTACCTATCAGCTGGTAGGATGACAATGCAGCTCCACATTTTACCATTTCACTACTCCCTAGTTTGCATCAAAAGAAACAAAGCTCTTTACTCGCCTTCTCTATTTGAAGATGAGAAACAGCAGGCATACTTCACTTTGTAGATTGATAGAAACACAGAGACACGTCTCAACAGCATTTAATCAAGCCACCACCAAAGATTCCTCATCTACCATTAATGTTTTCTCAGGGGTTGTTTTAGATCAATTTGGGACATGGTAGTTCTGACAAACAGGAAGTGATGCATGACTGCTGCTATGAATAAAGTAAGGCACTTCCTTTTTTAGTGACTTGACTGAGGCAGATGGTGCATATGCATGAACTGTGATCCCATGGTCACAAACCAGCTGGCCTACAGCTGTCATGAGTGAGATTTACTAAGTAGTAGTAGTAATCTCCCTACGGGGGGAGAGTTTGCTATCATCACGACAATAGACTGTAAAAAACAGTGGACAGCGTGGCTCCACCTTCTACCACTTAACAGTTTTGAAGCCATAATATCCCTCGTCAGGGCGCCGCCATTGTGCAGCCAGTAGAGAATCTGGACCATATCTGGACGCAGCTGTCGTAAACGGTCGCAAAACTCCGCAGCATACGCCGTACACAATCATTGTGGAACTGCTGTAAACCACGGTTATTTTTTGAACTCTAATAACTGATGAAAAAGAAACTTTTCAGAAAAAAAGAGGACTTGGAAAAAACGCAGCCCAATAATACTTTCATATCACCACAGCATACGGATGGGAGAAATATTTCTACGAGGTGTATTCATTTTTTGAAGTTTCACTACGGCCCCATTCAGATGAATGGGGGAGACGGAGAGTTGACCTATACTGCAGCCAGTCACCAGGGGGAGCAGTTTTTGTGGCGACTTCAATTCAAGCCCAGCGACATGACGTCCATGTTTTTTTACAGTCTATGGTCACGACACCTACATCTCATCTGGTTTTATTGACAATGCCTAATCTAACATTGTGCAGCCAGCAACTGGATCTGCCTGATTCAGTGTCTGTACTCCAGGTCCATCTTTCCAATCTACAATGACTGTGAGTGGCCCAAAGCAGCATGACCCAACCAGTGTCATTTGGAGCAGGAAGAGTTAGGAGACTACAGCTAGCATAGAGATTAGCTAAGATGCTAACAGCTTCAGTAGCACTTCGATCAGATCTCAGCCAAACAACAACATTTAAAGCTCCTCTTGATGAAATGTTTTTGCTCCACATGTATTGACAATAGTTGTTCTATGGAGTGGCTTATGCTTTGTAATTGACACTGCGGCAGTAGCGCCCATCTCCTACAGTATTTGATTGGTCCATAATGAATTTAAAAGGCTCTGCTCATTCCCAACCATTTTCTATGCACTGTTAGCCAGACGTATGGATGAAATACAGTATCCATATTGTGTGCCAGCTTACCCTTAAATATGATGGTTTATTTCTTAATTTTGTCTCACCTTGAAGTCGACTATCCTGTCCTTGTGTGTCACATGTAGCACCAGATCACACAACAACTCGTGTTGCCTGAACTCCTCCATCATTTTGAGGGATCTGAAGGCATGGGTCTCGACTGTGTAGTCAAGATATCCAGAGCCATGCATGGAGGGAACAGCAATAGCTGAGAAATCAGAGTCTCGTGTGGGCCGTTTCTTCCTCATTGGGCAATGCATCTTTAGAGAGAGGTAGAGGAGTACTCCAGTTTTTCCTCTTTTGGCAAACCAATTCAGACTTTTTTTCAGTTCAGTATGTCTTTACTTCTTATCCCATTGGGGTAGGCTTTTAGAATGGGGGAACTCCTCTGGCCTTTAGATCATTGATACAAAAGTTCAAGTGAGAAGATGTCCTTGGTTCCTTCATTTTTCCTCAAATTGGCTCAAAGTCTACTCAACAGAAGTACATTTCCCAAGAAATTAGAGATGAAAACAATGTAATGGTACTATCCTTTGTTGTTCTAGTCCAAAGCCAGGGGGCAGAGCAAATAGTCCAGTACAAAAGCCAGTCGCCACTTTAGACACAGTCAGCTCGTCTGTTTTGCTGCTCAAACACAGTCTACAAAATTCCTCGCTTACTCGTCCTCCATCCACAGATCCTGGCTCCAACATGGCTGCACTCATTCCTGAATCCAGATTAAAAAGTTCCCGAAGTGCACTTCAGTCCATTAGTGTCCAGTGATTGCTTGTCCGATTGTAATACATTTTGGAGTTTTGAAAGTAGTCCATTCTGAAATTTCAGAGAGTCATCTGTGCTCAAGTGTGGCACATAAAAAAGGGAAGTGGTAAAAAAAATATGTGTGACTGTACAATAAGGATGTTTCTTAGTCCTCAACAGATGTAAGTTATCCTGCAAAGACAGAGAAAGAAAAACATTAAGATTGTGTACTTAAGAAACCACGAGTGATTTAAAAAATAAAATATGTGACCATATGAAAATGTCATTGTCTTCCTTGTGTGTGTATGTGGGTGTGTAAGTGTGGGACATGGTCAAGTTTCACTTCCTTGCATCTAAAAAGGAAAAGACAGACTCTGCTGCAGACTTTGCCTGAGGTTTCTCTGAAAGAGCGGTAAAATATAATAGATTCATTTTATAATTGAGGCTCTTTGTGAAAACGTGAAATGAGAAAAGATGACCCTTTAAAAGCATTTATTTTACCCTAACTCTGGTTCATACATTCAGTTTTAATGACAGCTCAAGTTTGTTCATTAAGGCTACTGCTAAAAAAAAAGGGATGCACACCATTAGCAGAGCATTGACAGTAATGACAGATAATTGCCTAAATAGTTGATGATTAGCTGTTGTGAAGCTATTTCCAGCCAATATTTGCAAGTTCAAATTTGCCTAAAATTTAGCATTTAAGAAGAAAAAGTAAAAGCTGAAAAAATAAACTCTGGTAATCCAAGGCATGATCAAAACTTGATTAGGGTCCTCAAGGAATTTCACCTGTTTCTTCTTGGACTTGTTCACTACTAAAAAGAAAAGGACAAAAGATGCCTTTCAGAGAATGTGACATCATCGAGAAAATCAAATCCTGTTGCCTCTTTGGGTTAAAGCTTGAGATTTCCAAACTGGAAGGCTGAGAGCCTACAAAGTCATCCGGTTTGAAATGTGAGAAGGTGTCTGTTTTCAATAATCATAAGTAAGAAAAACAAATTGCAGTTAAAACCATAAGTCACATGGCATCAGAGCTCTTCTTTTTCATCAAAACAAGCTTTGAAGCATAACATCCACACTTAAAGCTTTACTCATTTATTAACAGAGCTTGGTGGAAAACAAGTCCAATTCACCCCACTGAGTCTCAACAGCCATCACTGATAACCATAAAGCTAATAACTATTTCAAACAACACAAGTTATGAATGAAATCCTACCTGACACAGAGGCTGTCTCCTCAAACTCAGTCAACTCTGTGTTCACACGTTTGTTGCGCGTGTAGTGAAACCACTCCCTTATGACACAGCAGGCCCACGTCATCATCCAGTGAATTTGAATATTAACTGGAACCTGTTTGACCATCTGTACTCACTCTATAAAAGCATGTACATAAATAACAAATAATGCCTCAAAGCAATTACATAAAAGAAGACAGGACAATGAATAGGATCTTTTCTGACACCTTATCGAGGCATTCATAGAGGGCTGCCCTCCTACATCAATCTTCAGCAATCCCTGAGTAAATAAGGAATGGGAGAGAGTGAATGTCAACACTGAATGTAAATAAGGATATAAAAAGAAACCAAGATTTAATTTTGACAGCTCTGTTGAAAGATTTTTATTCTGCTAATGGGACTTGTGTGGACAATGTTTGCAATTAGGTTTAGCTTCATTACCATATGTAGGTTTGAATGGTGCACTGGTGTCCAATAAAGAGATAATTAAGACTCTCATTAGATTCTATCCCATAATAAGCCCCTTGGTACAAGTCTAATACTCTCAGCCATTAGCACTAAGGCTAATGTAAAGTAATGAAAAGAGCCTCATTGGTTCAACAGCAATTAGAAATGAATAATGACTGACATAAATCAGATATCAGCATTTTGATTTTTGAAAGGGTTGGCCAATATCTTGAAAATGGCATCCCTCCAGTTCGGGGAGTTTAATGCAAGATTCAAACTACACGCAGGGGCAAATCTCACAAAGAAACCCAAAAAACATGAAGAGAAGGTCTACATCTTTATACATGCAGCCAATAGTGGAGCTGTCACTCTAGGTTTTAAGGTTTTTTGCATTTGATTAAATTCTTGGCACTTTTCTGCCCTCTTTATAATCAGTCAGATAACTGATAACTGCAGATTGTAAACTGCAGTTATCAGTTTTCAAATTTGCTGAGCACAGAAGATGAACATATTCCATGATAATGGTGCTCAAAAATGCTGGAAACATGCTGTGTATTGGCAAATGTAAAAGCCTGTAAAAATGGGAAAACACCGCTGTAACTTGCAATGCTTTCTAACAACACATCGCTGAGTGATCAGCCCCTTAGCCTGCCTGCAGACCTTTTTTTTCAACCTATGTCACAGGACATGTCATGACAAAACACAGCAAGACTGGGGGCAAACACAAGTTGTTCCTACAGGCAAGCAAGCAGTACAGAATTTAAAAAAGTGTCATCATTTGTTGCTCAATACCAAAATGGAAGTCAAAGGAGTAATGGCTTAGAGTTAGGTATGGAAATCAAAAACCAATTCCATTTGAGAATTGATATCAGCTCCTTCAAGTAATCGATGTCATTAGTCTTTTGGTTCATCAATTCTTTCCACTTTGTAATGCAAGCATTGTATATCAACAGATGCAGTCAGCAGAAATGATTATGAAGAAAATAAAAATCATGGCGAAGAGAGGGCCACAGTGGTAGAAGTTTTGTCTTCATTTTTGACAAAAAGCATTGTCTTTTAATAATTAGAAACACCAGCCACTTGCAGGAGCATTTATCTATGCAGCATGCCATTAATATCAGGGGTGTCACGTGTTTGATATTGTTGCCATTGAAAACATGTAGGCTGACTTTATTCCATAAAGAAAAGCAGGAACTGATAGGGGAACTGTGAAAGAATAAAATTAATAGGAAGAATCATTAATCACATTAGTAGCAATAAAACCTTATCAAATCTCATTCCTACTCAAAGCTTCTCTGCTCTGACTATATTATGAGGTAACTGTCCTTGAGAGTCGCTGTCCTCACATATTACAGGTGACCTCTAGTATCTTCATCCATATCTCAAAAAAAGTCAAAACAAGCCAAATAAGAATCTGAGTGATTGCTTTGCCTTTGGCTATGAATAGAAATTGTTAAGATTCAATACTAATTTCATTTTTAATGTGCTTTTTGATGCAATATATCAGTTCCTTAAAGATATAGTATTCTGTGTAAAAAATATTTGGTCTACACAAATGTTATGTGCCAAAATGTTTGAACACGTGTCACTTCGAATATTAAAATCTGTGCTGCACTGACAAATGTGGCAGTATCATTCCAGGTGTTTCCATCCTTGCTTGAAATCACACAGCCATAGACAACACACTTTGTGTTACTCAAGCCACAGTTGTTCCCCCAGCCTGAGCCAACACAATCAGATTTTGTCAGTTTCTGTCTGAAAAAGCATTAAGATATCATGAAATTAAAGCAAGTTAAATTCATGGCAAGAATTTGTGCACCTGGAGATAAATGTTCTCTAGACTTTATGCTGATCGAGGCTAATCATCACTTTGATGTGGCTCCATGTTTTACTGAATAGAAGAGGCAAGTCATATTCTATCTATCCATCCATTATCTATGCCACTTCTCCCTTTTGGGGTCATGGGAGGCTGGCCTAATGAGCATGTGTTTGGTCTCTGGGAGGAAGCCGGGGTGCCTTGAGATGGCTTGCATATGAACAGGGAGAATATGCAAACTCCACACAGACCGACATGGGGATTGAGCCAGCAACCTTCTGGGAGGCATGTGCAGTACATGCTGCACCAACGTGCCATCCAGGCAGGTGATATTTCATGATAAAAGTCATCTGCAGAGGTTTCCTCCAAAGTTGAAAACAAAAAGTAATCCAGCCCACAATGATTTAACCAGCATATCAGAAGAATACGAAAAGCACAAAAAGACAAGAATTTACTCGATGTCGTTGCTACATCAGCCAGCTTTTCTGTGTGCCAAATGTACTACAGGTTAACCAGGACATTTCTCTCACACACCATCAGTCCACAGCTTTTCTTCTTATTTCCATTTCCTTAAGACAACACATATATTTTTCTTTTTGACAGTCAATGGTTTACTGATAATAATCTTAAACAACTGTGTTTGGCTGATATTACAGTTCCTCTTCTTCCAGCCAATGCCTCTCTCTCCTTCCTCTACCACACTCCATATTGCCTACCCAACCAATAAAATAAAAAAATAATGGAACATGACCTTTGTGTTCTTGTGAGGGAAGCACGATCTCATGGAAAAACCCTGCTAATGCACGAATAGGCGTGTTTACAGAGGAATTCAGATGCGCCCACAGAGAGGTCAAGGGAATCCCTCTGGTTGTGATTTGGATGGGATCTGTAGGCCATTCGAATGGCCTCTGCATGGCCTCTGGAGGGGAGGGAAAATTGAAGCGGCTGCATCTGCATATCAAATAAAGTACAATAGTGGGCAGATAGCCTATTGACTGACCACAGTCAGTTACAGACAGCTTCTCTGACTTAACTTGAACTTCAAACAAGCGACACAATGCTTTATGTAGACCACAAACCAGAGAAGAGAGAATACATGCTTTATTGAAAGCTGTGCAAGAATTAACTTTCCTTGAAAACCCAGCCACTCAACCATGAAAAGGGGTTGGTGCTGTTTGGTTTGTGAGTGTGTCCACCTGGCTCTGCTCTTTACCCAAACATTCAGAAGACTTGGACTTGATCTTGGCTGTTGTATTACTACTAAACACGACTAAAATAGACTCACCACTGTGGCTAAAGGATTGTATTATCTTGGCCATTCGTTTGCACTGCAATCAAACACTTGAAGTAGTACAAGAATCAAGTTTGTGGCCGTAGCAATACTGATGGATAACCCTTCAGCGCCTCTGAGTCAGCATGATTTAATGACTGCTATCAAACTGATTCATCTTGCCAAGCTCCAACCAACAACAAGGACAGCCAGAACTGAATGCTCATATGGAGAATAGCATGAATGCTAAAATAACTGCTTGCTGTTTGAGCAGAAAAAACAACTAATGTAAATACAAATTTTCTCAAGAGGGGATTTTTTGCTCCACTTCCTAAGATGATTTGGCGAGTGTCTATTTAACGAAGGGGTTCATGTTTTATCCCATAAACCGCTGCAGTAGCGCTCACCTACTACACTTTTTGAATGGTCCGTAATGACTGTGACATTGACGTGGCGTATGTTCAATCACCTGCCAGATATGCTTTAGGAAAGTTATGGCCATTTCGAAAGCACTTTCTTTTGACCTTTTCCTGAATAGAAAAGTGATATACATTGAATGGTCTATCTGGTGTTTCAGGTCAACTGATGGCAGAATTGATTTACAGCCTACCACATAACAGGTATAAAAGCGATAGTCAGACCTTGTTGTCTCTCACCAAAAGCTCCTCTGATCAATACAGAAGTCTGATTCCAGGTTTTAATATGACAGGGGCTTTGCATCTAGTGCAAACAGTGTTAGCATAAACATCCTATTACATCTTAGTAGGCTAAAGACATATTAAGGCAACACAAACATGTGAAGTCTTATCATTACAGGTGACTGAAATGAGTATGTACAGCAAAGACAGAACACACATCTCCGTTCCTTATGTATACTTCCAAGTTTGAATTATTCACATTCAACTCAGTTATACATTCTTGGGAATTCGTTACAGTGTTCTTTTTTTAAATAGAGGATAAGTATAGCAGCATGTCTCTATGATCATCTACATGAAACAGCAAAGATGAAAAGTCTGCTTATCACCGGTTCAAAGGCTGAGGCAGAACTAACAGCTGGAAGTTTAAAAACCATGCATGTTAGCAACACTACATTTATGTCACATGTATTAAAAAAACTCCTTATCCACCAGCACTAAGTTTATCTTTAGTATTAAAGGATAAGTTCGGTTTCTGCAGCTTTCACATTGTTTATAGAATGAAGTAGAACAATATACTCACCCAGAAGGCATTCCTGATCCAAACAGTGCTTCGGGAGATATTTAGATCCAAAATCGAGCGGTGGACATCAGTATAATGGTAGCACACGGGGCATGTTAGTGCCGCTCCTAAAACTGCATTAATCATCCAAAAACTCATTAGTTTCACCAATATTTCATGGCGGTCTGCTCACGCTACTCCTCCACGACAGTCTGTGTCACTCCAGACATGTTGTGTGACTGTACTGACCTCTGAACTGAAGAAGAAGAATGCTTGCTTCTGCGCATGCGCAGTACTCTCTGGAGAGCTGTTCTTCTCTTTGCCTCCACGTCCTCCTTTCGATGAGCTCCTCATCTGTAAACTCAGGCTCGAAAATGTAAGGACACCCATCATATTCAAAGTTCTCCTCCGCAACATCTTCATCCGATAGATATTCGTCCATTTTGCACAAAACTGGAAGAAGAAAGTCGTTGTGTAGCCGGCTGTCTTCCCCTGAAACAATGAGCCGTACTGCGCATGCATGGAGGCAACGTTCTTCTTCTTCAGTTCAGAGGTCAGCACAGTCACAAAGACATGTCTGGAGCGACACAGACTACCGTGGAGGTGTAGCGTGAGCAGACCGTCATGAAATATTGGTGAAACTAATGAGTTTTTGGATGATTAATGCAGTTTTAGGAGCGGCGCTAACATGCCCCGTGTGCTACCATTATACGGATGTCCACCGCTCGATTTTGGATCTAAATATCTCCCGAAGCACTGTTTGGATCAGGAAAGCCTTTTGGGTGAGTATATTGTTCTACTTCATTCTATAAACAATGTGAAAGCTGTAGAAACCAAACTTTTCCTTTAAGGAGGAAAAAGAGACCCTCTCAGTCATAAAACTAGGACATAGTAGAATACAAGTGGAGCTTCAGTGTCAGTTTCATAACTGATTTATGTCCTCCTCAAGTTTTTGTTTGTTGGACTTCTTACTAAAATGTTCTGTGTTTCTGAGAAAGCTATCAGAAAAACATTATTTGGTATTTGGGTCTTAAGGCTTTGCAGAGTTGCACAATCAAATCTTTTCAGCCCCGAGCTCCCTCACCTCTCACCCTGCAGTCAGTCATATGACTTCAAGTGTGAGAGACGTAAAAAAGAGGAAAAACAATGAAAGAGAGGAGAAACGCTAGCCATTAAGATTAAGCTTATGAAACACTGAGGAGTGAGCTCAGTCAGTGGAGAGAGAGAGAGAGAAAGGAGGTCTGACTTATTAACACAGTAGAGCCAGTCAGTCTTCCATAAAGGGCCATTGTTTTTTTTTTTTGATAAATAAGCCTACACTACTCTCCTGAGCAGGCTTTGAAGGAGTTACGGTGAACAAATATGTAAACACAGGAGCTTGTTTACAGTATATTAAGTGTTGCTCTGAATCTCTGTGTAAACACTTTGTACATTTCCATGCAGTTAGAATAAGTTTATCATTATTACCTCCACCAAGGGGGTTATGTGTTTGTTAGTGTGTGAACAGGATGACAGAAAAATGTTTTAAAAAATAATTTGGATGAAAATTTCGGGGGATGCCAGTCACAGCACAAGGAAGGGGTGATTTGATTTTTGTGGTGATACAGGGTACTCATGCATATCCATTTGTTAACATGTAAGATTGGGCAGTTCTCCACTTTCTGCTATTAACTCAAGTTCTCAAAGGATTTTCATGACAATTTTTAGGGAATGTTGGTCATGACACAAGGAAGAAGGGCTATGATTTTGTTGGTGATCTAGATCCACATGTAGATTCAATAGTTTTTTTTTTTTTTTTTTTAGGATTTTTCAGTAGGGGGGAGATCAGGAAGTTTTCCACATTTTGAACAAACACTGTTGGAAAGGCCCTGGCAGGGTCTAGTTATGATATTTGAAGACTGGATTTAGACATTTCTTGTAAACATTTAAGTCCAAATCAAACACACACATTTCTCTTGGGTTCTACCCACAAGTATAGATGTATTGCTTATTTCACAAATGCACAATCATTACAAGTTTTACCTCTTTGTAAAGGTGACTTATCAGGCTTTCCAGTGATATAAATTACCATACCAATTACCATATCATCTGAAATTAAATTTCCAAACTTTTGTAAGGATTATAGTTAGAGGTTAATTTAAATGGAAGAAAATATTTACAGATCTACTAAATGCATCTTTTAAAATCTTCATTTAAACCCTAATGTGGTGACAAAAAGCATTTCAGTGCCCAAAAATGTGTATACCAGAGGTAACAGCACTGTCAAAAAATTTGATCAAATTTTACCCAAAGAGCTAAATTAATTACGAAAAGAAGAACGGATTGAAGGCTTTTTATTTGAGAAAAATACTAATGATTCAGTTGTGGAATAATTCACACATTTTGCTGTTCATCCGATTGAATTTGACATTTTTAAACCTTAAAATAAACAGAAAGTCACTTTGACTAATGACTTTGGCACCAAGGCTGTTTGGTTTTTATAACTCACAGACCTGGTTTTCGGTAAAATTCTAAGGAGAAACAGCAGAGGCATAAAGCAGGAGAGTTAACCATTTACAGACTGTTAGTGTTGGCAGAGAGTCTACAGGACAGCACAACACTGTGAACACATCAGGTAGAACAGCCAGCATAAACCCGAGCTTATGACAGACCACAGAACAGAACTTTGTGTGAAGCAAGAAGATGTCCCGGATTAACCTTTGAAAGTTTGGAGTAAAACAGCTGAGCTGTAATGACCACACATTTTTAGTGAAGTGTTGTCACAGGAGTGACACAAGCTCTTCTGCTGGTTCATCCTTTAGCTAACAGGGACAGGGGTAACCATGACAAAGTGCCCTTTATTACATAACCATCAACACTTCAGCTACTTGAAAACTAAAATGTTATGAACATTATACAATATTGTTTCTGATAGCTTGGTCTGAAAACAAAGCACACTGTTGTGACCAACATTTATAAAAGCAAACTCTCTTAATCAGAAAGATTGCACTATGCCAATTTGTTTGGTGGAGAAAATGTCCCCTAAAATTAACCCAACATTAACAACTGGCAGCATGACATAGACTCACTGACCCATGTTATGCTAAAATAAAATGCATGTATAAAAACAGAATAAATGATATGCAAATTCTTTTATATACTCAACTGAATACAAAGAGAAGATATTTAGTGTTCAAACCGATAAACTTCATTATTTTTAGCAAATATTCACTCATTTTACAAGACTGGAAAGTTTAAGAACACTCAAAACCTCACCATCAACTGCATAAGTAGACAGTCCAAAGAAAGTTTCTCAACATATTGCAAAGAAAATGGGGATTTCTTCATCTACAGTCCATATTATCATCAAAGATTGAGAGAATCCGAAAACAAAAATCTCTGCATGTAAGAAGCAAAGCTGACGACAAACATTGAATATTTGTGACTTTTAATCCCTCAGGCAGCACTGCATTAAAAACTGACATCATCCTGTAAGCGATATCACCATGTGGGCTCAGGAACACTTCAGAAAACTACTGTCAGTTTACTCAGTTTAAACACTACTGTGCAAAGTCAAAGTCATATACAAACAACACCCAAAAACACAGCCGGCTTCTCTGGACCCAAGCTCATCTAAGATGGACTGACAAAGAATGGAAAAGCGTGCTGTGACTGGACAAGTGCACATTTCAAACAGTAGTCTGGAAATCATGCAATCATGCTTTACTTTATGCTTGAAAGTCCCTGTGCTCCGAAACTACTTCACTCCAGCAGAGGGGGACATCAACGATGCAGCCGGGCAAAGAAGACCCAAAACATAAGGGCAAGTAAAAAAAGGAAATCATTGTAAATATGATCAGTGCAGTTTACCATCACCAAAATACTGTTTTTGCCATTATGTGGGAGGTTATGTTTTTTTCATTGTTTGTCCGTTTGTCCATTTGTCTGTCCATCAATCTGAGAGCAAGATACGAAAAGTTCTCATCCTATTTGAATATTTGGGGTACTTTAGTGAAACTGTGAGATAGTGCAGTTAAAGGAGACATATCACGCTGATGCATGATTTAACACTTACATATAATATAATAAATTTGAAACAAGACCTTACACCCCCTTAATTTTCAAAAAATGAGATATTGTATTTTTTCAGATATCCTAGAACAAGATTTGATGCCTCTGAAAATAGGTCATTGAGAGATGTCCGCGAGATTTCAAACGTCATGACATCACGAGGTACCTTTCTTTTTATTGGAGTGATCTGATAAAACACTTCCTCCTCTGTGATGTCCGTTAGCCACAAAACCATCACCGAGGAACACATTCGTCCAGCAGGGGTATATAGATCCCTAGCTCACACTCACTCATTACCAGCTCTGGCCTGTAGGGGGACTCAATACGCGCTTGCTGCTTTGAGCCTGCTGGAAAATACAGTAGAAGAAGAAGGACAGGCTGGCTCAGCCCCCGATAGAACTGACCAATCAGAGCACAAAGGGCTGTGACGTTGCGAGGTAACTTTAGGTCATCCTCAGATCCGAGCATTTCAACATGAGCTTGTTAATGGCCTAAAATGAGGATTTTGAGAACGCTATTGTGGGGCAATAAAGGAACTAAATGACTTGTACAGAGGGCAGAAATGCTTTACAGGCATCCTAGTCTGGTATAGTGAAAAGGAGAAACAAGCATGATATGTCCTCTTTAAGTAACAAACTATTAAAAATAAAAAAAAAAATGGTAAGAATGATTATTAATTTAAAGACAGACTATATAGTTGATAACAGCACACTAGCTGTTACATTTCATGTGAAGATAAAATAACATTTAAGAAAACAGAGAAATGAGTGCAAAGATATAATAGGAGCAGAAGAGGGTAGTATGGCTTTTTTTTTAAATATAACTTACATTATAATTATTGATCTTGAAAATAATAACAACAGTAATAATAATAATAATACAGATCTTGACAGAATATAGACAACAATACTGATAACAATAAAAATACTGATAAAAGAAAATCATATATCATTGGTATCACTGATAACTGTTATAATTTTATGAAATCACAACAAATACAGTGCTTTCAGATTTTGAAGGTTTTATTGTTTATCTGCCACTTTGTAAGGCAATACGGGTGCACTGATGAAAAATAATTGCATAATGAACTCATGCATGTTGGTTCATCATAAAATAATGTATTTTTTTGAGGTTGCGCCAGTGCTTCTCAACTACTTTCTATTGTTTTATAGAAATCTTACTATTGGCATGCTCAGTAACTAACCACAGTGCACAGTACTGGACTGGCAAATAGGGTGGCCAATCATAATCTCAGGGGGCCCAGGTCCCAATTTGGCCACGCCCCTGTTGAGACAAGTCGGGACACCATTTGTGATTGCGCCCCACGTTTAACGACTGCTGATATAAACAAAGGTGCCATGAATTCAATAAGCTAATGAGCAACAGAATAAACTTCTAGGAAGCTTTCGTAGGCTACTTCTAGCACCCGCACCAACACTGTTAATACAACAATTTCTATCAAAACAGCTTTTCACAACCACAACTGTGAGGCAGCATTTTAAACCGCAGTCCCATCTGTCTCCAGCTTCATACACAAGTGTCTACACACAGGGAGGACGGGTAGAAGTTTGACACGAGTGCTAACAAAGCTGTGAACACGAGAAACGGCCGGAAAAATCGACACAATTTAACCTTCCGGGTCTGTTGATGTGCAGAAATAGTGCTGTCATGGCGAAATACGGAGAAGAAACACAACAAATGTCACGAGTTCTGCTGACGACAACCATGTTCGCATATTTCTCTGATTTTTGTCCTCGCAATGGCGCGTCCGCACACCCCAAGACGACCCTTAAACGGTAAAAAACTGGCCAAATACTTACCGAAATCCTCGCTACAATGCCAGCCAGCTGCTAAATTCCGAACAGAAATAACTTGTGAGCGTAACTCGTCCAGCCCAGGGGGGATTAAGAGGAGGGGGTGTCTACACCGACATGACTCTGCAAACGGTGCGGGCTTGTGAACACGCATGTTCAGAGACCTACATGGCAGAAAGTCAGGCGCTGCATTCCTCAAACTGAAACTGGACCTCGACCAGGACAGGACGGCTTTAACAGGCTATTATGTAACTGTTACACAGCTGAAATAAAGCAAGAGTCAAGTCGTGAAAAGCTTCCAGTCCAAACAAAATACACGCCCACACACTCGGGAGGTAGATTTAGGAGGAAATCCATCAGTTCCTATGAAGTTTGATGGATGACTCATACATGGAGGAAAATAAAAACAGCTTTCGACCCTGGCAGGCAAATCATCAAGACTAAGGTGGATACTTTGTCTTGTAACAGCAGTAAATCTCCAAAAACACTGCAGTCACTGAATTATGAAAACCATACTCACACAAGCGGAATTACCATGAGACAAAAGTTGGCAATTTTAAAAACCCCAATTCTAATGAAGCTAGGACGCTGTCAGAAACATAAATTAAACAGAATACAACGATTTTCAAGTCGTTTTCTAGCCTCTATTTGACAGAAAACATTAGTAGGACAAGAGATTTAGTGCTTCATCTGATTAGCATCATTGTTTTTTTCACAAACTTTCTTTCATTTTTCATTTGATGCCTGCTAGACCTTTTAAACAGCTGGGACAAGGGCAACCAAGACTTTGGAAGTTGAAGAATGCTCCAGAATAGTACCTGTTTGGAATATCTCACAGGTAAACATGTAAAAGCTGCAGTATGCTGTTAAATTTTTTGTGTCACTTGCCCAAGAAGTGTGATAAACTGTAAAGCTAGCCAATCCCTCAGGCTTGACTAAAAACATGGGTCATTCTGTAAAGGATATTTATGTTTTCGGGAGAGTTTGTCTGTCTGTCTGTCTGTCTGTCTGTCTGTCCGTCTGTCTAAAATAGATCTCATTATGAAACTAAAAGCACTTGGAGAGTGCAGACCTCCGCCAGCACCACAGTCCTCTCCCATGTTGTGATTGTTACCATAAATATTAGTCCTACCTTTATTTCATGTAAATATTTAGATTCTTTGATCATGAAAACATACCATTAGCATTTGGTTTCATAATGATATCTATTTTAGTTCAGTAGTTATTCATGAAAATTGCATTTTTTGTCATGGCGGATCCAGACGGTGATTCAGATCAAAACCAAAATTGAATCACTTCTTCCTTTTCCCATGCTGAACATTTCCTGAAAATTTCATCAAAATCCATCCATAACTTTTTGAGTTATTTTGTTCACAGACAGACAATCAGACAGACAGACAAACTTTCCCGTAAACATAACCTCCTTGGCAGGGGTAACCAATTGCTAATGGTATGTTTTCATGGTCAAGGAATCTAAATATTTATATGAAATAAAGGTAGGACTAATATTTATGGGAAAAATCACAATATGGATGAGGACTGTGGTGCTGGCAGAGGTCTGCGCTCTCCGAGTGCTTTTCTAGAATCACATGATCTCAGGAATACTTGTCTGTTAACACAGTTTGTCACTACTTTACAAGTACAACTTAAATCTTTACCATGCATATTTTAGAAAAACATTAAATCTGTTAAACATCATAAATGTCTGCCAAAGTATCATAGTGTCTGTATTGTACCACTGCATTGTATACAAGTGGGTAAACTGACACTGCAACTTCAAAATAATGATGAAGAAAATACAGTTTCCTTTCACTTTTGTTTAGAAATATACAAAATTCTCTCCTAAGTTTGTTTCATAGAATAAAGTTGGCAATAAGACATCAGGGGTGAAACTGGTGATAAGGATTACTGACTTTTCCAAAACATTATCTAAACATTTGTGCAATGTCACAACCAATTTTAGCAAATTCATTGCAAAAATATATTTCAATCAAAAAAGAGAGTATAATCAAACTCATTGAACCTAAAACTGCACAAGTTATGTATGTTTTCACATAAATGGTTGAAACTTGTTTTCATACCTGTTACTACTGGATGCCCAAAATTTCCCAAAAAGGGATTTACGATCTATCTATCTATCTATCTATCTATCTATCTATCTATCTATCTATCTATCTATCTATCTATCTATTACATAGTTCAAGTGAACTGAAGCAGAATAAAACCACTTCATTAAAAAGAAACAGAAACAACACTTAATGACCTACAAAAGAAAGCAAGCTAGTAACACATTACACACTGCACTGATTGGTTGGGGATGCTTTTAAATTCTCAAAATGTATTCATATAAAAAAGTAAAAGTTGGATTGTTCCCACTGGGCATGGGAATGAGGCCTCAAATTGATCTTTGGATCCTGGAGCTTCCAAAAGAAGGCATGATAAGAGACTGAACAGCCTTGTGAATGTAATACTTGAGCCATAAAGTAAAATTACAGTGACATAACGAACACCATTGAGTTCATCAAAGAAAACACTTAATAATCATTATCAAACTTCATAAGATAAGCTCCATTTAGATAGTTAATAATTAAAATTATAGGTGTCTGAATATGTGTTACAAAGCATTCTGCTATGAGCACTTAAATGCCTTTTTTCTGCTTCAGCCACTCTTAAATCTTTCTGTTATAGGACAGACGGACCTCAGATTGAAATATATTTATCATTAGAAAAGCATCTTGGCTTATGAGTAATTATAAGTGAGGAAAACTTAAACTTTTTTTTAATTCCAAAAGATTCCTGATTTAGATTTTTTTTTTATTTATGTTGAAATTGTGGACAAAAAAAAACAGATTATTGGATTAAAGCCAGATTTTTTTCATTTGAGTAAGAATTCTTAAAAGTCAGGGATTGAAGCCGGGATTCAAGAAAAAGTCAGCTATGGAAATGTAACCAAAAATCCGAATTAAAGATTTTACAATTTAGGTATTCTGAGATAAACCCAGCATTAGGAGGAAATAAAACTTGAGATTAAGATTAAAGTAGAAAAATATGGAAAAAGACAGAATTCTGAGATGAGGTCACCATTTTAAAAGAAAAAGACAGAATTTGGAATGAAAATCTGAAAACTGAAATAAGAATTAAAGAACAAAAGTTCCAATGCAGTCCAGTATTTTGAGGATAAAAATTCAACTATAAAATGCCTCTGAATAAAGATAAAATCTGTAAGAAGTCAGAATTCTGTTTTCAACATCTGAGAAAATAATAATTATGTTATTTAAGTTAGTATTCTTAAAAAACAGAATATGTTGGACAAAATGTGAGAAAAGAATAGAAATACATTTCTTATTCCAATAAGGAAATAATCAGAATTTAGAATTTGAATCAAGATTCAACTCAAATAAATGATACCGACTTCTGATGGTAGATTCAGAATTAAAGAAATCTCAATCAAGATACATACATCTTTTAAGATGTAAGTCAGAAATGTTAGGAGAAGAAGTAAAATAGATTGAAGTCTGTATTCTGAAAAATTAATTTTGGGAAATGCCAGAACTCTGAGATGAAGAATTCTGAGTGAAATGTCAAGACTGGTATTAGTCAGAGAGTAAAAAAGAGTTAAAAGATTTAAGTCACATATGTGTGGGAAAAGTCAGAAATCTTTGGCCGAAGACAAAAATCTGAATTTTTAAATTTTGAATATCTGGGTTGAAATTGAAATCTAAAACAATGATATTGTGATAACATTTGGAATTCTTAGATCATGTTTAAACATTGAGGGACAGTCAGAACTTGTAAGAAAAAAAATAGATATTGCTTAGAATTACAATGTTCTCAAAAGTCTGCCTGCCTAATTTATTTATTTTTATTAAAAACAGTACATTACACACTACTGGGCATCTGGGGCTTCTTCTTTTTATGCTGCTATGGCATTAGGTAACCTGACAAGCCAGATGGACAGCTCCATATATCTGCCACAGAAATATTTCACTAGTCCATCTGGGTAGGAGCCCTTTGAATTTGTTTTCAGGGGCAGAACTCTAAAAAAAACAATCTTGTGATTGGACAATCGTTTGGCTTGTCACATTCATCACAGACCAATCCACATCAAGCAGGGTTGCCTCCTATAATGTAGCATACATAGCAGCTTACTTAGCTGCTAACAGCTAACAACAGTAAATGACCGTTAGCCACTAACTTAGCTGCTAACAGCTAACGGCCTTATACTATGTGACATGAACCTCGTTAAAGACAATCCCTACAAGTAAACTTCTGAGGAGGGCAGATTTTGCCAAGTTTCACTGACTAGCCATGATGACAATAGGCTAATCGGCATGTCTGTTCTCAACTTCCGGTTCTCAACGTCCGGTTGTCAACACGTCCGCATTCTACTGCTCCCGCCTCTCTTCCCTGATTGGGCTATTAAGAATTCAGCCGAGTGAATTCGTTGGACAACGAAGGCTGGCAAGACGGACCTGCAGGATTTCAGAATCATGCAGGTCTGTCTGCTCTGCAAGGCTATTAAATAGGTATAAGTATCATTTAATTTTTCTAATTCAAAAATTCTTTGCTGGTTAAATAAAATTACCCTAATTTCCCATTTACATTCGATGGATTATCTTGTGGTCTAGATTCATATTACTATCAGTCATTTTTACTTTACAGAATTTTTTTCCTTAAGCTAAGCCTCAGATAAATTTTCAAAGTTAAGATACATTTTATTGGTAGAACAACAAACTGCTTACAGATATCTAATTTAAAATTTCCTGTCGACATACCGTAAAAAGACTTTGTATTCCCCAGCCCTAATTCGATGTCCTTTCTGTTCAGATTTATAAAAAGAGGAGAGGGCTTGAAAAGAAGTTAGCTTAACACCGCCTGATTATCTGGGAAATGCTTGTCACTTTAAGACAAACAAAACCTTGACATTTATTCTTATCTCAGTAAGTCTTGACAAACATTGTTTTATGGCACAGTAACAGTAAAGTGAGTTACTCATTTCCATGATATAATGGAAAATAAGTGAATCCAGATGATCCCTGCTCTGACTAAGTCAAAGACTTTATAAGGCTGACTGGCAGTCGATGAAAAGACAGGTCTACTCACAGCAAAACATAAATTGAAAGGATTATTCACAAGAGAGCGAGCGCTTCAGGGGCTTAGTCCTGGTGTGCTTACCTTTGTACTCTTTTAAACAGACACTTCACTTGTTGTGCTCCTCTTTCTTTGCTTTTTCACTTTAGGACTCTGGACATGTAAATGCTCCTCCTGACCACATCAAACAGAGCCAAGCGTGAGATGTACCTTCGTATCCTGTCCTCAGATGACTCAGACAACAGCAGAGGTGACAGGTCACACCCTTGGCAGATAAAAGTGAAAATGCTTGACTGAAATCCAAAGATGACGGACACAAATTTAACCCTGAATGTTCTGGGAATAAAACACCATCGAACTCTGTGTTTTTATGAATAAAACTAAGCAGAAGTCTGTTAAAGTTTTGATAATTGTCAATAATACTCAAACAAAACCTCCTTTACAGCTGTAGACATTTTAAAATTCTTTCGTCGAAGATCATGACAGAAGTTATGAAGCAAAAATAGTGCTGTTTACTGGACAGTTTATCCCTTAATTTGCTCTGTAGACCTAAAATCCTGGTCAAATATACTCAAATGTCTTTGCCTTATCCCGGGAGAGTCCCATTATCAAACAGCATGATCTACTAATTTCCAAGTACAAAAAAAAATATATACGCCTCCTCCCTTTGACATTTAGCCCATGGGTGTGTTTTTGGCACAGCTGGGTATTTCTGCAGAAATGATGCGCCATTCACTGTGTTGATGCAATAATCCCCAATTCTTACGCTCAGTCAGAGGGTGTCACATCTGAGGTACTTCAAATACATAAAGGTGTACCTCAAGGTTCAGTTCTGGGACCGCTCTTGTTTATTATTTATATCAACTGCCTGTTGATATAAATGTTCCAAATGTTAATTTTCATTTCTATGCTGATGATACTGTTATTTTTTGCTGTGCACCTACACCTGCAATAGCTTTTATCAATCTTCAGCACGCTTTTGATCAAGTCCAAGATCAGTTCCGGCAGCTGCAGCTTGTTCTCAATGTAGAAAAAACTAAACTCATGTTGTTTTCATCTTCAAGAGCAACAAAGGGAACACTGTCCGAGAAAATTGTTAATATTGACGGTCAACAAATTGAACTTTTATCTTCTTTTAAGTATTTGGGGTTCTTACTTGATGAAAACTTGTCTTTTAAAGAGCATATTCAGCATGCTGCTAGAAAGCTGAAGGTTTTACTTAACTTTTATTACAGAAACAAGTCCTGTTTCTCCTTTAATGTTAAAAAGAGACTGATTGAGTCCACTTTTTAACCTCTTCTTGATTATGGTGATGTTTTATACATGAATGCCTCTGCTCAGTCTTCAGATGTTGGACAGTGTTTATGATGGAGCTCTGAGATTGATCACAAACTCTGGATTTCTGACTCATCACTGCACTTTATACTCTAAAGTCAGTTGGACTTCTTTAAGTGCACGTCGACTTGGGCACTGGTATGTGCTCATCTAAAGCCATCATTGGTAAAATTCCTGACTATCTTTCCTCCTTATTAATCTTGAAGGATGGACTACATAACCTGAGATCAGTGAGCTTTATACAGTTTGTTGTTCCCAGAGTCCGAACTGAATTGGGAAAGAAGGCCTTTAGCTTCTCTGCACCTTCTGCGTGGAATAATCTACAGACTGAATTTAAGCTGCAGAGCTTGGTGTCTCTGAATGTCTTTAAATCTGCAATGAAAGCTCTGGCAAACAGAGGTTCTGAATGTCACTGTTTTAACTGATGGATTTTTATTGTTTCCTCACTTCTTTGTGCTGTATTGAGTCTGTGACTGTTTGTTGAAACTGTGTTTTGCTGCCATTCTTGGTCAGGTCTCCTTTGGAAAAGAGATCTGCTGATCTCAATGGGACTAACCTGGTTAAATAAAGGTTAGATAAAAAAATAATAAAAATAAAAAAAAACCTACTAGCTTTTTTTCAGTGTCATTGTTAAGCATCTGATAAAACAATGAGCCCTCATGAATGTCTCTTTATTTGGAGTTGAGAAACAACCCCATTAAGGTGAGTTTAGCTATGCACATGTGTTTTTCTGTCGCTTCCTAACACCTGCTGTGGAGGATGATCTGCGACTGTCTTGTATTCCATAAAACCAGGCAATGGTACAAAAAGGGTTGAGGACCACTGCTTTAAGGTATAACCTCCAATGTTTATTTAGTGCATCACAGGGTCTGATTTGATGTTTGTGACTCAGGAAAGTCCCACAAACTACAGGTTTCACACTAATGAGAAAGAGATGAACATAAAGCCATTAACACTGACCTCTAAGTAATGGGTGAACATGAGCAACATTGACCACTGAATGATCTTGGAGCATGAGTGGACATTTGTGCAAACTATGTGGGAAATTCCACCAACCATAGATCTTGCACCAACAAGCAAAGGATGAACATGCAGACAATGACCTTGACAGCAGCATCTCCAGGATTAATGAGTTCATCCTTCAGTCAGAGAGGCATTTATGTAAAGTTTGACTGGAAACCCCTAAGCATTTATCAGATAGAGTTCACAAATAAGGGAAAAAACATGAACCCTGCTTGACCTTAGCTGTCTAATCAGTTTATCCTTAAGTCTGATAGTACATTTCCCAAAGTTTAAAAAATTATTCCTTTAAAGAGTATTGATTTATTATGTTCACAAAGATGGCCTGTACAGAAGCAACGATAGACTGACAAAAGAACAAACAAAATAAACATCTGCCCAATTTCCAGTAAGTGTCTCTAAATCCGTAAACCAGTGGATAATGATTCATATTTGATGATTCATTCTAAAAAAGTGGACAGCACCGGTACAGGTGTGGCTCGCACATTTGAAGGAATGACTGTACAAATGTATCAATAAAACTTTAACACAGCAACTGTACGGGTCGAATCTTGTTAACGTGCTGCCTTAGATAGTCATCAGGGGATTTTCTTTAAGCCTTGACCACATGTTCACATTGGTTTAAAGATCAACTGATTGGAATTTAGAGTGCAATGGGCTCAAGGTCAAGGTTGTGGTGTGGTAATTGTTGGTCAGTATAACATCTTTGAACGTTGAAGAGCTTTCTATTCAGTTGTTTTTGCACAAAAGCTCATTCTTACAATGTACTGGTCAAGTTTGATTAAATAGTTAAAGGTCGAAGCCACAGTCTTGTGATCTCTGCTGCATGCAACTTGTGAATTAAATACTAGAAGATTACTTTAAAGGATTCTTGTCAAAATTTACACAAATGACCACCTTGGCAAATAGAGTTGACTAGACTTTGAAAGTCAAAGGTCAAGGTCATTAGGCCTCTTGGTCCCCTTTCGCTTTCAGTGTGATCTCACAATCTAAATGTATCTTGAAATGATTTTTACAAATGTCCACTTTGTTTGAAAAATTGACTAATGGCATTTTAAAGAACATGGGTCAAAGGGTCAAGGTCTTTAGTTTTATCATACTCTTTACTAGTTCGCCCAATTTTGTAAATGTGAAACCACAGCAGTACTTATGGGTTAGGGTATTCTCCAATCTTTGCACAAGTGTCCGCAATGTCAGGTTTTGGAGGTCAAGGGTTTAGGGGTCAAGGAATCAGAGCTCTGGGGTCTTTCTTTGTTTGGGATGTAATGTTGTTAGTGCAGTAGAGATAAAATACTTCAAGCAGTTTTCCTTAAACTCCATCCAGGTTCTGATAACACCTGAGAGGCCAGAGAGCTAAGGTCAAGTTCCAGCAGCTCTGATGTGACCTTTTGTGAATGTAATTTTTGAAAACAAACTTTACTCATGTGTTCTTGTGTTTAAGATTTCAGCATATATGGTTTTGAAGATCATAGGAACAATTTAAAGGTCACTGAGTCTGATGCTTGTGGAATGCAAGTCTACAGAAATACTTTGAGTGATCTTTGTTAAACTTAGTTAAGAATGACCTGACTAGATTTCTGATTTTTTACTGCCTACTGTTGAACGTCTCATTAAAAAACACCTTTGCATGGCCAGGGTCAAATGTCCTTGGGCTTCATGTTCACTCTGTGCTTGTGAACTTTATGCAAGGAATTCTTTGACTGCATTCTGTCAAAGTTTGCCCAGTTATTCTTTCCATCTTTCTGACAGGGTGATATGCCCTCAAAATTAGGAATGCATGATATTGGATTTTTGGATTATTGTATATCCGATATGCAGATACCTTTTTGATTCATTATTGTTGATGCCGATGAAATACCAATACTGATTCAGATACCGATACAATACCAATATTTCAGTTCAAGAGCACAAACTTCGTTCTTAATAAAAATTGACTTGTTTCTTTCAGTGTCCCAGCATATTATCGCACAAACAGATGTAAACCAAGAAATAACAGCTTTTAACTGCAAAACTGAAAACCTTGATATTTAAATGTACCCATGCAGTGATGAGAGGGTGCATCAATTTTGAACATTTGTGTAATTTGCCGATATTCCAGCCAATATATGGCTGATACGTGTGGTCGATATATCGGCTGTAAATATGTGCAAAAATTTCAATATCGGCCGATACGATATTTACCTTTTTAAGCAGATATCAGCCGATACTGATATCAAACCGGTAATACTGTGCATCCCTAATCAAAACACAGTTCCTGATTTTCTGCAACAAACAAGATATCTGATTTTAAAAGATGAAATTTTCTCTCTGTCTAAAAAAAAAACCCTAACCTTTCCATGTAGATAGATCCGCTTAATTCCATGTCTGTCATCCGACAGATCCTACTTGTGAAGCTCCAATCAACACCAGCTGTTTTCAACCAAAAGGGGGATCATTATTCTTCAAAAGCAGGAAGAGGTGTGAACTTAAAGTGAGATGACAGCAGGAAGTGACAGAAATGAACAGAAATGACATAGATGCTAAAAGCTTTAATGGCAGTTTTATCAGATCTCAACATGTATCTTTATGATTATTGTTTATTATTATCTTTATTCCTTGGTTATAAGGATATTGTTGCTCCACCTCCAACAAGTTTAGGTGAGAGTTCTTTCTATGAAGTGCCTTCTATTTTGTACTTTACATTCAGCAGTGGTACCCGACGACTGCATTATCTGATTGTACTGTAATAGAAGTGACTGACAGAGTGATTGTCCAATCACCTGCTTAATGCTTTGAAAGGATCTGCCCAAACACGTTCCAGGCTGTTGTCCAGACGGACTAGTGAAGTCCAGTGCACAGTCCATCTAGTGTGTCAGGTTATAAAATACCATAAATGACACAGAAATTACGTTAAACACGCTCTGGCTTAATTTGATCAGAATGTATTTTAAAATAGAGCCTAATATCCAGAGCAAACTGTGATTATTTTCATCAAGGGCACATTATTTAGTTGAAATGCACTGAAATGCTATTTTCACAAAGCATTGAATAAAACTCTCTAACCATTATTTAATAAAAACAAATACAGGCCTACTAATGTTTCTTGGCAAAAATGGCGTGGTTTACTTCTTAGTGCAGAGTGTATATTTGAAATGTTTATATTTTCAGAGAATGCCACAACTAACAAGTTATTTTTCAAGTCCGGGAGGGCAAAGAGAGCAAAATGGACTCAGGGTGAACCAAGAAAAAATAATATTGATTTTTATTTTGAAATCTGCTGCAACAACGAATACAAATAAATCAACTTAATCCTCACATTGTCCAGCCCTACAATGAACTGATTGTATTTGGAAAGTTTAAAGTCAGAGAGCAAGTGACTCATCATATTCTCTCTGGCAATGTATATCACTTGAAGGCATAAAAGTGACATGCAGTAGATCTGCTTTAGGCAATTAAAGGGATTCCCTGCAGCTATTAGGTCATATAGGCATTTCCTCAAAGTTAAATGAAATAAAATAGTTTGGTATTGAAAATGCAGTGTATACAGTCTTTTGTTATTTAACCAACCATTGTTATGCAACATCCATGTTATTTTGGTTTTGCATATTCATGCCTGTGTGCAAAAGCGGCCAGTCTGGCACAACGCCCGGACATTTACTGTAACAAGGAAGTGTTTTAACAAAGTACAACAGCATGGTGACACAGCACAAACAGGAGGAGACATTCCTATACTGCCAGAGTCATCACTCATCCTTCTTTCATCCTAGGCTCCTTCTTTCAACTCAATCTCTTTTTGTCTACTGAATCTCTCTTTCCTTTCTCAGTTTATTCATGGCTAAACATTTGCAGATCCATCCTCTCCTCTTCTTACTGCCAGCACTCAATAATGTAATTTCTGGGGTCAGATTTTATATTTACATCAAACTACTTGTGCATGTAACGGAATAAAAAAACACACTTTTTAGATTAAGGGGCGCTGTGCAACTGCTGTTTGTGTTTACAAGAGGAAGCCATGGGATTTTATTGAGCTTTGTTTCAGAGTGTTAATGAGAGCAGTGGAAACTTATTATACCCTGTGAGTGTGCTGCCCTCTGCTGTTCATACACAAAAACACAAGCAAGTAACCCTCCCAACTCAAAGCCATTTTCAGCTATTTTTGCTAGGCCTGGACTCTTGTTTCAATATATGAAACCTAATTTCATTGAGCATTCTTGCAAGACAACTTGGCCTATTTATACTGTACTGGTGTCAGATTTATGTATTAAATGTTTTATGAACAAAGACAAAAAAAAAATTCAAAACAAAAATTCAAATTGCACAGAAGTTTACACAGTGTAAATCTATTTACATGTTTATAATTACTCATCCTTCAAGTCTTATTGCCTCATAGAGGCATTAGTGCCACGAATGGATACAGTTACTGTCTCAAATGTTTAAAAGTGCCAAATAATATTACTCACATATCCGATTTTGGGAAATAACAAAAAATAGTCTTTTCTCTTGTTGACCCTTGGCTGTTCCTTAGTGGACACCACTGTCAAGAAAACAAGAAAAAAAGAAAATAGGTCCAAAACACTGATAACACAAAATTGTCATTTTCTGTACAGGTCAATATAGAGGTTTTTATAAAAACAATCACTTTGAATTAGGAATTTTCACTGAGGATCCACAAATATCTATTTCTGAAATAGAGTACTGCACTTCATGGCTGTATCAAAAACTTATTGTTAAAGATTTATGGAACCTGAAGCCATTTTGATTCGACAATAGTGTGATCTTCTAGACACAGTTGTCCCCATAGAGACCAGTTATACAGTTATAGAGATGCAAGTACACGATTCAGTACAAAATTTTGGATCAATGTGGAAGTGCAATCTGAAAACATTTGACTACTTTTTCAGCACAGTGCATTTAAAACAGTGCAATCTCTGTTATTCTAGTGAAGCATATTGTTAAAAGCACTAAAAAAAAAAAACTACTATTAAACATAATATTAAACATATGCCTCAGGGGAGAATCAATCCATCAAATGCAAGTTAAATTCTGCAAAGTGTCTTTATTTCATATGAACATTTGCAATAATTTGGTTCTGAAATGCTGCCAATGTTTGGGCTATTTAGATAATGCACAAGGGTTTGCCTTTATAACTGTAAACAAGAAATTATCCACAGAGGATGCCTGGGAATTTGATTTTTGATGTTGTGGTATGAAAAGAACATCATGGTTAGGTCTTTATTTGTAGTCTGTCTTATATCCTGACATGAAGTACTGTACGTTGAAAAGTTGTCTATAAGAATTTATCGCCTTTGTTATATTAGATATTTAGCAATTTTGTAATTGGGCTGTAAAATGTAAAAGGTTCATTTCGAGTGCAAAAACATTAGTCACAGTGGCTTTGACCAGCTCTGCTCCATAAGGAGAAAAACACTGAAGCTGTACTTTACAGTATATTGCTCCTATGAGGACAAGAACTCTATTTAATTGAGGTGAAATTAAGATGATTTGGGATAATTTTAATCTCAACACACTTTAATTTTTTTCTTTTCTGCTCAAAAGCACTTTTGTTTATGTTCTACTTTGGCACACTGCTTGGCCCACAAGTCCTTTTGCCTGGTGTCAAAAGTAAAAGTAAAAGTGCTTTCAAAAAGGAAGGATTTTAAATGTGTTTTGTGCCATGTTAAATCAACCCAACACTTTTGAAATTTTGCTCTTACCTGATATTCAATAAATGGCACAGAGCTCTTGGCCCCAACTGCAGCAATGTGCAACGTAATCTCTGTGCTGGTTCCTCCAAAGAATTACTCGAATTCTGGAGAAATACAGTTGTGCAATGCACACTGGGTGGTGATGGCAAATGGCTGCATTGTTTTTTCCACACCTTACCCACTGCACTTTCCTCAATCTGCCCTGGAGTACATTTTTCCTTATTGCTCTAGATACCTGTGTTTTTCTTTTCTTTTTTTTTTTGTTGCAAATGTCTTAAGTTTGATATTTTTGAGAGAAAATTGCAGAAGTTAAATTCTATCTTGTAATTCAATGTCAAGACAAAACACTATTGTTCAACAAATCAAGACAACATGTCTACGGTAAGATGCAACGCTCTACTTAAATTGACTCTTGATTCTCAGCCAGCAGGGGGCAAACACCCTTTGTTTAAGTTAAACAAAAAAATTATATTAAAACAGAGAATAACTAAAGTTCCTTATTATTAAATGTCTTTTAATAAAAGTTTGTAGTTCTTATTGTACCTCAAATTTTTTGTCAGTATAGCTTTTATGAACAAAGAGTGCATCAATTGTAAAATTGTTATTTCTATCAACCTACAACACTGACCAAACCAATTCATGCACCTAAAAATAACACCTGGTGTTGTACATTGATATTTATTTGCTGTTTACCTATACTATATTAACAAAAGTATTTGCTCACCTGCTGTGACTCACATATGAAGTTAAAGGATAAGTTTGGTTTCTACAGCTTTCACATTGTTTATAGAATGAAGTAGAACAATATACTCACCCAGAAGGCTTTCCTGATCCAAACAGTGCTTCGGGAGATATTTAGATCCAAAATCGAGCGGCGGACATCCGTATAATGGTAGCACACGGGGCACGTATAGCGCCGCTCCTAAAACTGCATTAATCATCCAAAAAACTCATCAGTTTCACCAATATTTCGTCATGGTCGGCTCTCGCTACTCCTCCATTACTCCATCTTTTTAGGCAAAAAGATGCAGGCATGGATGCAAGCCTCTGACAGCTCTGTCTTGCAAAGTTCTGTCCCAACTTCCTAATCATTTTCTATGAGACGCTGCCCCCATAGACCTGAAATATATCCCATGGATATATGAAACAGTCCCTCTGGTGTTAATTTTAATTAAAAAGCTCGGTTCAGGAAATGTTTAATATCCCACAAGGTGATGTTAGTTTGCATCAAAAGAATAGAAGATAACATACATCAGAACTAAAACAACAGTAGCAACCTAAGACAAAAAGACTTTTAAGTATTTAACCATACAAATGACACAATATGAAGATCATGTAATAAATAAAATCTAGAATAAACTGCTGAAAAGGACTATGATGATCCTTTGCTCTTACTTAACAAGTTGCTGCTGTGTTATTTCACTCAACACAGCATTTCTGACATTCTTAGCCGAGCTTTTAATCATAAATGTGGAAAACTGTCTTATCTTACAATGTAAACAAATCATTAAAAAAATTCTGGATTTACATCTGGATTGTTGTGCCTTGTTGTTATTGAGCCACTATTACAACAGTAATCTGGCAGTTTGTTTAGAGATTTTGAAACATCTTAATATGGTCATCCCTGGTTCCCCCCTGAACGTCTAATGATCTTGAATGTTACCTTGGTAAGAAGATTTTGGTAATCATATTATCTGGGTCACTGGCCCCACATTATTTGAGGCCAGTGACTCCAAAAAAAAAAAAAAATCAGCTTTAAGATGAGCCCTTTCCAAAGTGCATATGCATAAAAGTGCAACAACAAAGCTGTTACCATCACACCTTGAGACCTTCACATTAATTCCATGTGAACAGATTATTCGTGTCAACTCATGGTGCAGTGGAGAGCAGCATATGGTGTAGAAAGGCAGAGATGCACATTCACAGTGCCCCTGTCCCCCGTTATGTCTGTGTGCCCCCCTCTCACTAACATTATGCCTCTGATATCGCCTCTAATTCTATCTCTAGGATTTCCAGAGCGAAGGCCAAGCATCATATTATACTACAGTTAAAATCATATGTGTCATTGGGACTTCAGACTGTCATTTGTCTCCTGTACCTTGGCTGTCTCTTGGCATCTTCCTCATGTGATCCATTCAAGTCTAGCCTGCCTGACCAAAGGTGTGGCCCATGAAATCTGATATGTCAGAGCTGCCACAGCCCAACAACGTAACATCATCCCGGATCCTCTCTCAGCCAACCCATAACAGGTCTGGCTTTTGCAGCCTGCAACAAGTGGACACTTAGGTACTTCTTGTTCCTGCCTGATTTCAGATTATCAAAATTAAATACCAATAAATTAATGTAAATATTGAATAAATGTAAGGAAATTAATGTAAGTTTGTGTTTGTACTAGTCTCATGTAGCCACAACCCATCAGGCAAAGGATCCACAGTAGAAGAGATGAGTACCAAATTAATCCTCATGTTGACTTTTCAACACAGTCACTTCTTTAAGATTTATTCTTCCACCACAAAAGCCCAAGGATTGATCCGACAAGACCTCTTTTTTCCTCACTCTAGTTGCGGTTTATGGTTTGATTTTTGATGCCCATCACCAACAACACATTGGCTCCAGATGGGAGGAGGCAGAAAGAGAGAGAGAGCCAGAGAGAGACCATGGTTGATGTACATCTGTCATGCATTATTGCAGCGAATGCCAGCACTGCTATCGTGGCTTTAGAAACTATGTGAGGAGGGGGCTGACGGGTTCTCCTTAAATCACCATCTGATTCCCCCTCCTCTCCTTGCTGCCCCTTTTAAGTGACAGTCAAAAAACACAAACATACCAGCGATTGCACTTTCAGACACACTTCTCTCTGTTCAACTCAAGCACCAACATTTGCACACATACACACTTTGCACATGATCCCCCCTATGAATTCCTCAGGAAGGAGTCAGCCTTCTTCATTCCTCTGGACACAACTTTTCCTTAACAAGGTACTGATGGTCTTGACCTCCTCTTCAAACAAACCCCTCGCTCCAATCAGCCAGGATTGTGAAGGCGGGCTCAGTCGAGGAGGCCTGTGGGCATTGCAGAGGAAACGTCCTGATTCTCCTTGATTACTCTCTCTCTCTTTCTCTCCAAATATCTTTGTCTCAGTGGCTTCTGGCTCTCCTGTTGTCTATAACCCACTGTCGAACTTTTCTTTCCTGTCTGTCTGCTCACAGTTTTTTTTCTGTGTCTCGTCTGGTCTGCATCTCTGATGATTGCCTGGTTTAATATTTAAGCTTAAATGTTAAAATCCCTTGCTTGTTTTAATCCACAAGTGTCTTAATCAAGAGTTTATGAAAGACACAAAATGCTTTGAATTCAGTATTTGCCATTTGAGACAGTACATTTCTTTTAAGATAAATACAAGTAAAAACTAACACAAATTTCACCAAATTTAGCCCACAACAAAATTCCAAGTTGGATTATCTTGAAATATGTTCTATGGATATATTATTGCATTTAAATGAGAAAAAACTGTACCCCGTTGTCTCTTAAATAATGACATAATGGTCTCAAAATGTTGCTGCTGTTTTTCAATTTTTTTGCGTATTCTGATTCAAATAAATGCCTGTTTTATTTTTTTAAGCTATCTTTGAGATAAGTGTAAAGCTTTAATCATAGTGGAGAGACATTGGGTAGATGCAGAAAAGGATTGTGAGTAACTTACGCAGAAGCTGGATCTGCCTGATTCAGTCTCTGTTATCATGTAGATCCATCCATCCATCCATCCATCCATCCATCTATTATCTTTAGTGCTTCTCATGTTGTGAATCACAGGAGGCTGGAGCCTATAGCACTGACACAGGACAAGAGGCGGGGTACACCCTAAACCAAGGGGTGTCCAAACGGGTGAAATGTGGCCCGCTGCTCATTCTGAAACAGTTAAATGAATAAAGAGATTTCGATTACAGCAGCAAATACCATCAGTCCTGCGCATTTTCTTCCATATTTACATTTACAAAGTATCTTGCAATATTCATCTTCAAGCACCAACATTCTTGCAGTTTACTCTTGTTATGTGTCTGATCGGATAAGATAAGCCATCAGTGTCTCCCATCTCTGCTGTTCAGGTCATTCTCGCCCTGACTAGGTGTGAATCTGGTGATAGCCCAGGGTCACAAGGATCCCTTGTCAGGTGATTACCCTCCCCTAAACCCTAAAACTTTACTTAAATACACTGAAAGTGAGGTGCAGCAAGCGACTCAGTCATCCAAGTTTTCCTCTATATGCGGTCCTCGATGTAAAAAGTGTGGACACCACTGCCCTAAACCCCTTTGGCTGACCAATTGAAGAGACAGACAACCATCCATGCTAACGATCATACCTATTGGCGATTTGGAGCCACAATTTAACTTAATGAGCATGTTTCGGAAGAGAACGCAGGCATGCACAGGGAGAGCATGCAAACTCACCTCAGAAAGGCCCTGACCAACCAGAGATTGAACGGGCAACCTTCTTGCTATGATGCAAACACATTATCTGCTGTATTGTGCTGCTCCTGTTTTTGACTTACTTTGCAATTGTATTAAAAGTCAGCTGATTTTGCAGTTCTTCCTCAATGAGAAATTAATGCAGTTTTTTTAATGTATTTTTTGGGTATTTTGTGCCTTTATTGATAGGAGAGAGACAGTGGATAGGGTTGTGAAAGGAGTTGAGAGAGTAGGGGAAGACACTCTGCAAACTGGTCACAGGCAGGATTTGAACCTGGACCGGCAGAAGTATGTACATGGGAAGTGCATAGTTGCTAACCACTCCGCCAAACCAGCACCCCATGAATGCAGTTTTTAAGAGATTTAATTGAAAATAAAAATAATGTGGAATAGGATGATTGTCTGAGCGAATGTAATGGACTAAACTAAAAGAAGTATATAACCATCATCAGCGCAGTGCACCCAGTGTTACTTATATCACGTAAAACTTTGATTTACATAGAGCCTGTTGTCTTTCACTGCGGTTAAAGCCAAACAAATTCAAAGACTTTTGTCCTTACATGACTTCTGTTTTAACAGAGCAGTCTTCCTTGTCTAACTTAAGCCCTGCTTAATCTGGTCCTGGGACTCGCGCTGCCTCAGTCACCGTCTTTGTGCTGTTCGTCTCCCCTTTTTAGAGTTCTCTCCTCCTTTTGTGGTGTTCTGGATTAAAGACAGTCTGGTCGGAAAATGTGGTATTAAAAATAACTGCTTGTGTCTTTGACTGAACAGCATACGTTTCTGCATACAAGGTTGTCTTTGTAAGCATAACATCATAAAAACATATGTATGGTGATGTTAATTATGAATACTGCCTGGCATTTTAATGATTTCATGATGCATGCAATTGCCAGCCAGTGAAAATAAAATGGTGGACTAAGAAGAAGTGATTCTTTCCTTTGTTAATGGAGAGCAATGCTTTTAATCTTGTGAACAAGTGATATTTCCAAATAACTCATGTTTATGAGGCTCAATGACATGACATGTGGCTAATGATCTAAAACATCTGATGGGTCATCTTTTAGTCGGAGAAGGTATACACAGAAATGTGTGTTCAGCATCGTGAGACTTCATGACCAAGAGTGAAACCTAAGAAACCTTATTGATTTTGTCCTTTGATTTGAGTGGATATTAAAATACACACTCACATATAGACGTATACATATATCCGAAACCCAACATGAATCCATCATGAGCGCAGCACTGGGCCAACCAAACTACATGAAGATGTGTCTGGTGATGTAACCTTGACCATTGGCTTTTAACCCCCAAAAAAAGATCAATTGAACCACAAACCTGAGTAAAAATTGGTGAAAGGTTTTTCTAATCCTGCAAAGGGCTTTAAGAGACCACACTTACTAACAAGTGGTGAACATGAGGCCCAGTGACCTTGACATTTGACCAATGACTGATCAAATCTAAACGCATGTTTTTGCTGCAAACTCAGGTGCAGGGCACAAAGGGGATGTATTATGTACTTTGTTCATACATAGGTGTGCTTTGAGATTACCATAGACTAAACCAATCAGAGTGTCCCTTGGATATTTTGCCTGATATTCTGGATGGATTATTAAGTTCCTCTTCATTCATTGTGCCACTACAATCAGGTAACATACAAAGAACAATGTATTATAGATGTTAATGTTCAGCTTCAAGTTCTTCAAAGCATCCCGAGCACAATAAACAAACCAAAGAATGAGTCAGATACTTCACTATAAACAACAAGGCAAAACCAATAATTATGTTAATCTCCAGTAAAAAGCAGCAGGATCAGGACCTGTATACTGAACATCAAATAACTGTTGGTCTTAAATAAGTTATATTCTGTATTTCCTGGTACCAATGACAATATTCTTCACTGGGCGCATGAAACACACCAAACAGCCTGTACTATTATCTGTGAGCATAATCATCAGTGAGATTCATTAGTACGTATGCAAATATTAGATATGTAGTTCCATGCTTTGAGAAAACCTTTAAATCCTGCATGTTTCTCTTGTGTCTTGGAGTATTATGCACACTGGAGCGCACAGAAATATACCATTTCTCTCAGCTCCCTGTTACTGTCTCTTAGCTTCCCATCCTAATTCTGAGCTTTAAACCAAATTTTTAAACAAATACTCCTTTGATAAGTGCTACTGTGCATGTGGGTAAAACAAGTTAAGTAAGGTGCTTTTTGATCTTGTGGATGTTTGCCAATCTCTTTAATTCAACCTCTGTTTTATACTTTAGACCAGGTTTTAGGAGGTTTAATGCACTCTCTGAATGCTAAAGTTAGAAACACAGCAGCTTTGCCCATGCCCACCCCACAAATCCAGACAAACACATCTCAGGGCACTAATGGAAGCACATGGTTGTTTGCTATTAAAACAAATGGCATACAAATGTTGCATGCATAAGGTAGAAATTAGGGAAGACACCTGTGCTTCATGCCAAAACACTTAACCCTTGAGGCTCTTTGTATTTATGAGCAAGGGATGAATATGAAACTTTGACTTTGGCCTACAACCCTAAAAAAAGCCCTAAAATCTTGCCCTTTATCAGAGTTAAAATCCCTCAGGTTTTATCCATAGTCAGTCAGGGAATTAACATGGTACTCTGTGACAATGCCCTTTTTTCTTCTGACCCCCAATGCTAATCATATCATTCATGAGTCATATGGAAATCTGCAAATAGTTGAAGATAACCCTCATAGGATGGCAGATATTGCATTCATAGGATTATGTTAAAAATCAAAGGATGAACATGGACTCAAGGATATTAGACTCTGACCTCTGACCTCCAAAGTTGAATTAAGTCAATGTTGAGTAATGGTGGGCATTTGAGTAAAAGCCCCACAGGCAATTTTAGTTATATTCTATTCATGAGAATGGAATAATGCGTCTCCCATCAGCGTCTAAAACATGGAGGTGAGTTAGTATTTAGCTATTCCTACTTCCCAACCCCAAATGTATTTGAGATATAAATGTTCAATGAAAATAATAAAATGCATCTGATGTTGCCTGCTTTATCATCTTAAGCTGTTATTGTGTGTTAAATTACTGTTTCTAAGTAAGTAACTAACAAGGACTATAACAATATCGGACCTGGCAGGAAGATTTAGAATTTTTTTTTTTATAATCAGTTATTTACACACTATTGCCACAGCCATGCCCATCATTTTGATCAGGTCACTCCATTATAAGGAAACATTCAAACAAGAGGTCACAATAAGATGATATACATTGGAAATACACACGTTAAGTCTAAGTCAAAGCACCATGTTGTAGTTCAAAGTAGGTTAATGATCATTTTTCACTCTTGACTATTACATTTAGGCTTAAGACATCATTCAAAATAGGTTCTTAGTTAAGTTACCAGAAAGAGCATAACATGTAAGTTTCATAATTTATTTACTCTCCACAGAGATTCTGATCAGCAATGATCTGAGACACAGTGAGAAACACCACAGGTTTAGAGTGGGCTGATAGTCAAGATAAACCAGAGCGATACTGATCTACATGTTGGCCTACAAAAATACGTCATCCCTGCACCACTCTACTGGTGGTGCACATGTACAAGATAATGCCTCTATGCATTAAAATGTATCTGAAAGGACTGGAAGCCTTTAACACACGAATACTGTCTAACACAACGTTTCCCTCTGAGCGATAAGACGACATCCACTGAACATCATAAATCAGCGATCCTAACAATGACCCTGTGAATCGGCATTGAAGGGAAATAACTGGAAAATGACACAACGGCAACCGCACTGTCATAGAACTCTTTCTACATTTCCTGGACAGTAGCAGTCTGGCATGAGCGGGAACTGCCCATTGAAACAAGGGTCCTCTCTGAGCGAGGAGAAAGGGGGACATTGTAGGCCGGGACCCTGAGGTCGTCATGGCTGTCAGGCTTACGCTCAGCCGGGTGTCCTGCTGACTCACTTCTGGTCCCACTCGAGGAGGACCAGGGCTAATTTGTGTATGTCTAAGGCCACCATTAGTCAAACATTAGTCATGGTGCCCATTTAGGTGATGAACACTGGGAGAGTTTCTGTTCTCCAGACACACTGTGGGGCCCAAATGTGGATTTCTCAATCCCACAGTGACCCCGATGTGATTACATTTCCTCTGCCTGCTGGGTCCCGCTGCTCTCTGATCCTCTCCAGAGTCTCTGTGAGAGACGCTAAGGATAGACTGGTGGAGACCTGCATCAGAGGACTCCCAGTCAGGGGCAGTCTGGCTTTCACTCAGCTTATACTAAAACCATGCCTGTGGGAGGATCTTCCGGTGCAGGTAAAAAGGCTTCTTTGTTGGAAAAGAATCAGTTGCCCATCTTGCCTCCTTGTTCCTCTGCAGAACAATATCACCAAGTCCATAAAGCAGTAAAATAAAAAGATATTTGGGGCATGTTGTACAGCACAAGACTGTATTTTCAACCTTCAGGTCAAATTAAAGACATGAAAATAAAAACTAACAGACAAATGAACATGATGAGAGAATGGTTGTTAAAAAATGGCTTGGGTGTTAGCAGTAATATGATTCCTAAAAAGCTATTGACAAGGGATGAACATGTGGCCCAGTGCCCTTGTGTACCTTTAACATTTGATGCCTATGACCTTTTATCTGTAAACTACAAGGTCGACTGAGTCCTACTCTCAATCAGATAAGATATGGGTGAAAAGTTTGACAGACATTCCTCAAAGATTCATTTTGAAATTATCTTAATTTCAAGCAAAGGTTAGCCACTAGGTCACCCGACCCACGAGATGGACCATTCAATATATCTCACTCATCCAGGGAACAGCCCTTAAACACTGTGCTAATGGGCAAAAGCCTTGTAAAAGCATATCCAGAAGGTGATTGGGCAATTTTGTCAATCACATTCATTACGAGCCAATCAGATCATGTAGCAGGCAGACGCTACTGCCGCTATGTAAAATGCAAAATGCAAGCCCCTATTTCCTGAAGCAAAATGCATGAATATCTGCTCTCAGATGCCTTACATTGAATAGACAAAGGCCAGGGTGTAGAATTAGAAAAAATCAGCTGTTTGGTTAGGATGCCAGTCCGCAGCAGCCACCATATCCAAAGTCCTGTCTCAGATTTGCCCAATAACAGTTAACCAAATCAAACAAGCTGTAGAAAATTTCAGTCATCGGAGCCGATAAAGTCCTAGATTCTTCTGACCAAAACATTTCTGGAGCCCTGCTGTCAGTGTGTTTATTTCTGCAGTAAAAATGGGCATATGAGCATGCATGAATGTGACTTCCATTGCTCAAGTAGCTCACCAGAGTGGTGCTGGGGTGATGTACTTTTGTAGGTCAACCACAGTGTTAGCATAATGCTAAAGAAAAAGCCTACGGGACTTCTCACTGTTTTTGGATCACTGCTGATAAAAAGACCAGAATGTATCACATTTTTTTATTCAGTGTTTGTTTATCATGATAATCTTCACAAACAAGCTTAACTGTTACAAGTTTTAGTCTAAAACACAACCATCAGGAGTAAAAAGGTGTTGTTAACCTATTATGGACCTACAACATGGCGGTGTGAAATAGAAGCAGGTACCATGCTTCCAACATAAAACGCCATGTTGTCACTTCTTTTTTGAGAATTTCCTCTCAATCCAATGGCCGGTTCATTGGCGCCCATGGCTAAGGGTGGGGTGTATGTAATAGACTTATTTTTGAAAATGATTTGATTAAGCTCTTCAGCCATTTTTGTAGTGAAGTGACAGTCCTTTTAAAAGCAAAGTAATCCTTCTAGGCCAATGTCAGAAGCTTTTCATGTTGCAATATCAAACAATTTTATCTTGAGTGCATTTGTGCATCATGGAACTTAATACAGGCATTAAACTGATGAGCCATTCTGAAGTCCCTTATACTTTTAGTACTGGGAGCCATTTGAGCTAAAATGCTAACTGGCTTCCTTTTTTCTGGACCACTCACTGGAGGAACTGCAGCTTCTTACTCTATAGCATCAGCTTTAATTCAACACTGAACGGTGCTGCTTTGGAAAGACACACTTCTCTTTTCATTGGTTGTCAGTGGGTGGGGCTATTCTTTGAGGTTCAGCTCAAGTTTTAATGTTTCCATGAAAAGGTTTCAAAATATAAGGACACCCACGTCCTCAAACAACCTCTTTATCATTTTCAAAGAAGCCTTACAACAAATAAAGGCTGTCCCTCCCTGGAGAGTCGTCAAATCAGATGGCGCTTATCAAGTCTTTATGGCTCATTGTTGATGGTATGTTCCAGTGTTAGAGTTTCTCATAAAAGTGATCAAGTTACCAGAGTGATACTGCATTTATATATCACATGTACATATGTGCTATCAATTTACTTCTAACTCGTTTGTTTCTTTACTTACCTGGTTATACCCATGATGATTGAACATTTTGAAGTGTTTTAAAAGCTCATTTTACTAATATTTATATACGTATTCAATCGATAACATCACTTAAAGCTAGTTTTTATAAAATGTCAACAAAAGCCCTTTCAGCACAAACTGTGTCCCATTTTGTTTGACCTGGCTGACAATGGTACTTTCAAGCCTGTGGTGGTCTCATTGGATTCCTTAAGTAATAAAAAGATTTTAAACAATTATTATTTCTAAATAAAAACTTCTCATAGAAGCTTTGAAGTGTAAAATAATTGAGTTTCATGTAACAGCTTCAGCTTTAGGGTCCTGTCACTGTGCACTGCCTGGTTCTTATGATTTAACAGGACAAAACTGAGCCACTGAGAAAGGCCTGTGGTTTTATACCATGACAAGTCAAAATGTTTGCTGGGAAAAGGTTTTGTGATGTAACTCTGTGGTCGTCAGATTTAGCCATTAATTATGCATTGAAATGGGGCTGTGGGGTTTGTTGTTTACATATTTGATGAAGGTCAACTGGACCTAAAGGGCAATTTAAACAAATAGGAAATAAATCAGCAGCACGAGGGACCGTTTGTGGCTGTTTTGGGACGTCACGCTTTTACTCATGCTTAGTCACCGCCTTTTAAGAAAATAATGAGCAACATATTCAGTACAATAGGACTGTAAACAAAGTAAACAAAGGTTTCATCCCCTAAAAAGAAACCACAGGGTTACGTTTTATATGGAATATTACAGTGCTGTTGACTTTCTTCTAAGCTGAAATCCACTTTACAACCAACTTTATGGAAACAAGAGCTCATTTAAATGGAAACACCTGTTGACTGTTAAGACACCAAACACAAAAGAGGAGAAAATGTATTTTTTGCACATGTCAGATGACAAGAAAAGACTTCATACTTGCTGGATATGTAAAGCACTCTTTACTTATTTGTCAAAAAATTCTTACCATGGAAAGTTGTTTACATTGTACTCACAGCTGAAGCTATCCTTAAAAATATCCCGATTACATGCTTTCTTTAATAAGAAAAATAGAGTCTTAGGATCACCATTGCTTTTTTGTCATCTTAATATGCATAGGATTGGAAATTAAGTTAAATATCTATTTCAAGTTAACATAATTCTTAATCTTAACAGAGGTGTGCATCTGGGGTCCTCATGTGCTCCTTTCCAAAAATCAACAAGTTGTCAACATGAAGGAAACATGACGACGTGTGATTCAACCTGAAGAACCAATATCACATCATTCACAAACAATGATATGCAGTTAAAGAACTTACCTCTCCATTGTTGTTTCTTGAAATCTTGATTCATGTTGCATCTCAAAAATTGGAAAATATATTGTTTTATTGCAATGATTCTGTATCAAAGTCCTAAAATCATATATGATTGTGTTTGAGTTGAAATATTATAAGGTTGATCATTTCCATTCTTGTGGAGGCTTTATATTTGCAATGTTTGTCTATTTATTTATTTATTTACTGTTCAGGATGCCCAACAATTTGTAAAATGTGGCCCTCTTGGTTATCGCAGTTGATCCTTAATTCTGCCCAAACTGAAACTGGACTTGAGGGTCTAAGTGTGCAAAACAGAATTGGTACAGTTCTGTTCTCATCACTGGGTACATCAGGAGCTAAACTTTCATTGTTCACACTATTGCTGCTATACCCTGCAATAAGACCCTTACTCTAAACTATAGGCTTACCTGCACACAGCATGGCCTTGACAGTTACTCATACCCATGTGAGATGCATCTCTGTGCCCTGAAAAATTGCTGGTCATGTTGCTTCTTGGTGTCTGTAAAGTTTATAGCACAAGCCATTTAGGATGTGTATCGGGATGAAGCTTCGTGTCACATTTTTGAGATAAAGTCAATTTAGATGAAATAAAACTTTTATTGGCAATTAAGCTTTTCCCTTCCCCCCCATATGGAGTAACATTTTTGGCCAAATGCACAAGGGCAGATATTAGGACAGGGCCGTTGAGGATTAAAATCAGCAAAATTTACCAAATGATAGGAACAGTGAAGAAGATATAAACATGATGATTTCACTATCTTTGTTTTAATCTCCAGATAACAATACTGGTCCTCATGAGATATCAAGTTCACTTCACTAAAAGGAATTTTGCACGGACGATATAATAAAATGAAGCAACTCTGAAGGGAAGATATTGCAATAAAAAAGCTATAGCCAGAAAAGTGGGGTAGCTGTAGATGTTCATCTACAGCGTGCACTGTTAATGTTTGATATTAAAACTTTTCAAGGGAGCTTTTTTGGTTTGCGGATTTTCTTATACCTTTTCATGCTAATAATTTTTTGGATTCAGCACCCAACATAGGATGTGTGTGTGTACCTTGTTTATTTTTCATGTACGGCATGCACACACTCACTGGCCACTATATTAGGTACATCTTGCTGGTTCCAGATTGGCCTCATTTGCCTTGTGAGCTGTCCTAAATCCTTATGGCATTAATTCAACAAGGTGCTGGAAAAACCAGTAAGAGGTTTTGGTCCATATTGGAATGAGAGCATCACACAGCTGCTGCAGATTTGTTGTCTGTAACCCATGATGCAATTATCTTGATCCCAAAAGTGCTCTGTTGGATTGAGATCTGGTGACTGCTGGCCACTGGAGCTAAGAGAACACAATGTCATGTCTGAGATGATTTGATAGACTGTTGGAGGTAACCATCAGAGGATGGGTGCACTGTCTTCACAAAGGGATAGGCCCAGTCAGCAACAACACTCAGGTAGGCTGTGACATTTTAGCAATGCCCTAATGATATTATGGGGCCCAAACTTTGCCAAGAACATATCCCCCACATCATAACACTATCTCCAGGAGTTGTGTGTTGTTCATGTTGTGTATGCCATGTGAAAGTTGCAGACTTGTGGGACCAGCCGACAAGTTTCAGATCTTCTTTTGTCCAATTTCAGTGAGCCTATGCGAATTGTGGGTCCAAGATAGTATGGCTAGAGAGGGATAGGGAAGATGTTTGATGCTTGATGTTTCCTGTTTTTATATAGGCTGTGAGTTATCTGTTGTTTACACATTGTGTTGATCTTGTTTGTTAAAACTGCGTGTTTTTTGTTTACTGTCTTGTGGAAATGGTTATTTTAATTTGCTTTTTCTCTTTGATAACCTGCCTCAGGACAACGGATGAAATTTAGCTATAGTGCTAATTCCGGCATATTTACAGTGACGTGTATCACGAAATTGTTGATTGATGTGCACTGCCCTAATCAAATAAATTAATTAAACAAAAAATAAATAAAAAGAGGGGAAGAGAAATTGTGACTAATCTTAGTCACAGATAATCTCTGTTGCAGAAACAATAATTCCTGTTTTATAATCTGACAAAATACAACACACTTAACATAAGTAAGAGGACATGAGGACATGATAAAGAGAATATTGGCATCTGTCTGAAAACGTTTCAACATTAATGACCTGACAATCATTTCTGAATTAAAATGGTTTCAAAGAGAAAATGACTGGAGCACAAAGGCTTCTCTCTTGGTTTAGTTTGATAAAAGAAAAGAGGACACTTCAGTATCTGGAAAGCTTTCCTGTAACCCAGTGACTCAAAAGCCTCCTATGGTAAAAAAAAAAAGAGTAAAGGATGGACCTGAGACATGGAAAGATACAGACAGTGATTCAGAGAAAGTGAATGGCCCTGACTCCTCTACAAACCATCACTGACGGCAGAGACAGAGGAGCAGAGAGGACGGAAAGAGAGAGGGACTGACTGAGGGACTGTGTGGGAAGAGAGACAGAGGGAGAGGGGAGGGGCCTATGGAGTATGAACTTATGTGTGATTGAACTGCAGGAAGCATTAAGAGGGGACAAGTCTGCGAGCAGGACGCGTAGCACTCACTCTTTTGGGCTTTTACAGAGGACGACTGGTCCTATGGGTCCTCAGGGGGGACGTTTTCCTGCGAGTCGCGCCTCCCTTCACTCCTCAAAGTTGTCTCGTTGATAAAGTTTCGGAGCACTCAGCTTGAACCCGGGCTGTTTTTCCTCTTCCCACTGAGCCCAATTTCTCCCACAGACCGAACAGAAGGCGATATTACAACAACACGAGGACGAGGACTCAACAGAGACCGAGAACAAGGGTTCAGGAAACATGAAGTCCGTCTTGGATATGTGTTTGGTTTTCCTCCTGCTGAACAGCCCCGGCGTGCTGTCCCTGTCCACACGTAAGTTACGCACAGAAGATGTCCATCGATGACTGTGGTCAAGGTCCCACCGTGGGAACTTATGGGTTAGGACAAGGGGTGTCACTTTGGTTCATTTAATTCAGTTTAATCCATTTGTCACTCTAAAGAACTGAGTGTAAACAGCTTCATGTGACAGTGTCCTAGGGCTGGGCAATTATGGAATTACAATTACATTTAGGGCATACCACAATTATCAAAATGAGATAGTCTTAATGGAAACATACAGAAAAGCACAGATTTTCTCTGTTCATAAATTTAATGTTTTGCTATTAATATATGGTTGTAGTTAGAAGAAAGTTCTGTGATTCAACGTTTTAAGGGCATTAAATTACAGTTAATATGTTATAATTATAGATATAAAGCAGTTAGACATTGTGTTCATGATCCTGATCACATTATCCATTAAAATAAATGAGGTTTCTAGATTTGAAATAATTAGACTCTACACTGTCCTGTTAGGTGCTATTTAATTATAGCAGGTATAGGTTTCTACGGTCATCTCTCTTTTTTTTTTTAGCATGTTGCAGTCAATGCAAACTCAACAGACAAGCTAAAATCCTTCAAAAAGCTTTTCACATTTTTTAAATTTGTTGGTGTGCTCTAACAATCTTTAAAAAGAAAATTATTGAAGTAAAACAAGCCATTTAAAGGATACCGTAGTTTATCATGGGTTCAAAATACTCTGCAACAAGGGATGGACAATATTAGACTACAAGAGCTTAGAAAGCACAATAATCCTAAAAATGACAGGATCCACATCAATATTCACATCCATCGATCCACCCTTAATCTAGAGCACTTATCCCTTTTGGGGGGCTGGAGCCTGCCCCAGCTGTCATTGGGCATGAGGCAGGGTACACCCTGAATCGGCCAACAGCCAATCACAGCACCACATAGAGAGACAGACAAACCTTCATGCTCATATTTATACCTAAGGGCAATTTATGGTCAGCTAAATGTTTTTGGTCAGTGGGTAAAGGCCGGATGCCTGAAGAGAACCCACACAGGAGACCATGCACACCCCACACAGAAAGGCCGTGGGTTTGAACCAGCAACCTTCTTCCTGTGAGGCACGTGCTCTGCTCCCCTCGGCATTCATATCACCACCAAAATGTTTTCACATTTCATCAAAATCTGTTGATAACTGTTCAAGTCATCCTGTTGACAAACCAACAAACAAGCTAATAACCAAAACACACATTTTTTCCACATGTTGATATTTCCAAATGTATTTCAGTCAATTCCAACACAGTGGAAATAAGCTTCATTCTCAAGAGCACAAACTGTTATTTAGCTTTCACTGTAATTTGAGTCTGACTGTTTTAGAAACAGACATAAAACAAGGCAAAGCAGGTTTGATTTCATTATAAATGTTGGACTTTTTAAAAAGACATTCAGTATTCAAATATTGTAAATTCTTTGGATTTGTATACAAATTCATATACAAATTGTATTTTCAATAGCAGTGAAAACAAGTTTCATGCCTTTTCAAGAGCCACAAACTGCAGCACATCAACAGGCTGATAGGCTGTGAGCTGAAATGAAAGTGTGTCCTCGTTTTCTTGAGGGTATACGCTAAGATTCAATTTATTCTTCTTTCCAAACTGTACATTTACAGCAGGGTTTACAAAGAAACCTTGTGAAAGAGTTTAAAAAAACATAACACAAAGGACAGACGTTCCTCTGGAAAATAAAGTTAAACCGGCTGTAAACGTACGTCCCAAGAAGCTACAATAGTTATCGGAGCGAAGATGAAAACAGAAAGATTTCAGCCTAGGTCGGTCCGCAGCTTTAACTCAAAGCTTTTGTCATCTTACATTTTCCCATGCTGCTTATATGTAAGGCTCGTTTATCCACTGTAAATGTCTGTAGAAATGTTACTATCTGCCAGTGCTTGTATGATGGTTAAAGCATCACGTGCATCCATAACCAAAACGCACGCAGTGTTACAGCCGTCATAGCTGTGTCATTTAGGATTAAATGTTTAAAATATAGAAAATAGAGATAAAACACACAGGACAGAGATCAGACCCATTTGATGAACCCACTCATTGCCATGTTGAAGTGCCTGTAAATTAACAAAAGCACAAGAACTAAGACAGGTTTATTGAAATTGATGCAACCTGAGTTTCAAGCAGGAGTAATTCAGTTCAGCTTAGACTTAACACAGATGAAGAAAATTAAGTGCTGCACTGAGAGTTTAAAACTATTATTAAAATCATACTTTGGTCCCTGGACTGGCTACAACATGTCCAATAATCAAAAAGAAGCTCACAGAAATGATATATGAAGATAAATGTATATTCTACATTAAAGATGCTGTTAACTGCAGTTTCTGGATTGGGCAAAATCAACATATTAGGGAACTTGAAATAACATAAATGGGTTGAAATTATAAAACAGAGTTCACTAAGAGTTTATCATATTTTATCAGGTAAAATTCAAGTCAAGGATCCCCTGTCTGAGCAATAATTTGTTTTAGGAATATTTAATATGCATTTGTGAACTGTTACATTCTGTATTTATTTATTCCTGCTGTGAACTGCTTGTGTACGTAGCTATTCGTGACAGAAATGGTAAGAGTGAATGTTTTTTTTTCTTTCACTGTCAACCATGTGTTACTTTCTGTTGTCGTAACGATGTTTGATTCTGATTGGCTCGTGCGGTATGTTATGATATTGATTTAGACCAGAGCAAATTAATTCTAATTTGATTATAAGTATTATCCCAAAAGTCAGTTATCAAAATCCTTTTTTGATTGTGGATTTTTATTTTGTTATTTCCCCCTTCAGTTTCTTGAAGGTTGATATTTAGTGCCAACACTTAATGAAAGCTTGGCCTTTATTTTGTTTTATAGATGTATTGTGGTAAAATCAAAGAGTGAAAGCATTTTTGTGTCACTTTAACTTAGCCTAAGGTAACCAGTGATAAAGAGTTTCTACAGGTAGTCACAATAAAGTTATTATTTTATAATTATTGGGACACAGAAGACTTTTTTCTGAGTGAGAAAACAGTTTTAAAACGTGTTTTTACTTTGAAATGACAATAGATCATTTTTTTCAGCATGCCTTACATAATAAATCCCTAACTTGCTTGTTAGGTACAGAACTCTAAAAAAAATCACAGACCCCTTTTTGTCCATATGACACCTCTTGTAATGGATGCTCCTCTGTTGAAGTGTAGCTGCTGTATCCCTGCAGAGAAAACTCATCTCCCGGGAGGCCGAATTTCAACAAGTCAGCTCATAATTCGTTTAACACATGGAGGGCGAGGGGAGGCTTTACTGACCGCAACAAAACAGTGACATCACATGCTCGGGATTTTGGAGAATGTTAACCGGCAGCTTAATGCACAGTAACGTAAATAAATCAAAGTTATGTGCGCTTCCCTGTTTAAGTGGCTGGATTAGTTTTTATGGTGAACTCGCTGGCAGAGAACAGCTCCTCTGAAAGGGTCTCCTGTTTTTCATTCTGTTTGAAAAGGGCTAATAAAAGAAAGTATAGTTTCAGGAGCTTAGAGGAGACAATGGGCTGTGATCCCATGCTGGCCCGCTGTTTATTACAGCGTCTAATTGGTCATTACTGTTTTATTCACTGTAATAATGGAGGGTGCTTCCCCTGCGCTCGCTGGGTTTTGTGGTTTGGAGATAGCACAGAAATGAAACAGCTTAAATGTGGAATTTTCCTGTTAACATGTAATTAGCTTTTAGTGTGGCTCATAATTTTGAGTTTATTTGTCCTTCTAGTGCATAAAGAAGTATTTATGTTGGATGTGATAATTTTGTATTTCCATACGACAGACAGCTTAACTTCATATCCGGCTCGTCTCTTTCCTTCTGCTTGTTCGTCTTCTGATATATTTACAAATCCTTCTTCCAAAAGCTTTGGAAAGTTTGATTAAAAATAGAAACAGTTATCCAACAATTATTTTCTGTGTTTGATTTAATACAGCGCTACAGTTAGTTAATCACTGTTAAAACTGATTACTTTAATTTTCAGAAATCAACAAACAATTGGAAATTGATGCCTATCCAAAGAAGTTGGAGAAAGGTGCTAGAAAAAAAATGAGCGTTAAAGCCATCATTCGGTGATAGATATTACAACATGGGTTCATGAACATTTCAGAAATCCATTGCCAGAAAACAGTTTATATTGCTGCATCTGCAAATGTGAAGGACAAATCTGTAAATCGAAAAAGAAAATCAAATATCAACAAAAACCAGAAGCACTGCCAACATTTCTGAGCCCGAGCTCATCTGAGACAGGCTGACCTGAAGCTGGATAGCGAGCTGAGGTCTGGTCTATTGTTTCTGGAAATAATAGGTGGCAAGTCCTTAAACTACCCTCAAGATTGTAAGGCTGGATGATATGACCTAAAGATTAAACCCCAGATTTGTCCCAGAAAACTTGGTTTCTGATTTTTACTCTTTTTCTCTCATAAAGGAAAAAGGAACATTAGACTGTCAGGACATCTGAAGGCTTGCCTATTTATCTAGAAGCTACACTATTATCGTAGAACGTCTACGTGAACCTCTCTAATCCAGATTTAATTTCATGAAGAACAAAAAGACGAGCCATAAAAATGTGCCTGTATAAAAAATGTGAGGGCTACCATTGTGAAAAGGGAAAAATCTGAGTATTTCTATTTCCATACATTGTCACAACTTTAAGATTGTTCTTGTGTCAATGTTGGATGGAATTTAAGGAGTTTAAATCCCAGGAGTCCAGGAGGCTGGAAATGCATGAGATAGTAAGTCAAGGAATTTGAAATCTTATGTTACCAAAAAAAAATGGAATTACTCAGTAAAATCAATATAATGCCAAGCTCTACCAGACTGTTCAACACAAAGTTCAGTATTTTGATGTTCATGGATAGGATTGGGTATTTTTGCAGTTTTATAGCTGTGCTAAAACTTTGCTTCTTCTCCTGCAGTGATACTTTTTTTTATTGAAAAAGCTAATTTTATATGTTAACTGTTATCATAGCTCTTGTGATAATTCTGCTGTAACATCCATTTCTTTATCTGGAGGCATTATTAGACATCTGACTGAACACAGCAGGCAGAGAGGGTTCAGCATCTTTAGCTCTGATGCAGGGCTGCTATGTTGTAAATGTTTTAAAGTGATGATGAAATTCCCACTAATTAACATAATTACTTATAATATATTTATGCATTGCGTTTATTTATTGTGATCAAACACTATTGTCATGTTACCTCTTAGACAGTAATGTGAAAAAATACATTTTATTTAAAATAATATGTCAAAGCTATGAATTAAAAATATTTTGCTCATGTTTTTCCGTTAATCTTTTCATTTTGATTATCTTTTTCCATAATTTGTAGCCCTAATAATGGGATGCCCCGTTTAGACTTTTTGCTGCCAGAATTGATCACCAGTCACATTTTCTATTTTGTAATAATATTCCACCATAAGGAAAACTGAATTACACAACAACTGACAATTTGTTGATTATATGTAGTTAACTATGTGGCTGCATTAACAAAATCATTGGCAGTATGAAAAATACTGTGAAGTCCATCCATTGGGCTTAACAGTGCAAATAGTGCAACAGATTAATACGTCTCATAATCTTAGTTTAGTTTAGTCATGAACATGGTCTTATCATTTCACACTGTCAAGAAAATAAATACATTTTGATAATAAACATTTTTCAGAGAAATTCCAGACTGATACCTAAACATCTTCCAATTGAAACTGCATATGAGTTCTTCACATATAAAACATCATCAATAGGTATTTTTCAAGCCAGAGTAAATACACCATTATGTTTCCCACTGGACCTCAAACACATCCCAGTGCACACCATGCAGTTGTGTAGCTCATTTAGCTAGTTGATTTGCTTTTGTTCTGATAGTTTCAGTGCAGACTACAGCAGATTTCAAAACATGGAATCTGTATTAACTGGACTGAAATCAAACCTTTGGAAACATTTGCAAGCTTTGTTTTGGAAGAGGCAGTGAATATTTTTGCAGCTTGAAGTTCCAGCAGTGTGTGTTTATTACAGGTGATCATATTGATGACCACAGGCATTAATGAGAATGCGTTTTTTTTTTTTGTAAAGATCATGATAATTTTCATCTTTATATCAGTTGGGGTACCTCTAAAAATTCAAATTGACCAATTGCTCAACCCTAATCTGACTTGTGGTGAATGAAACCAGATGAAGATCAAAATCTGTGTTGTAGGGATACAAAATATTATCAAAACAACAGAGGTATGGGCAGATACTTGCCTCAAAATGTGTCTGTAATGGCAGACATAAACATTTTTGATGATATTTACCTGCAATGTTTTAGCCGTACAAATTTGACATAAATATCCTATATATTTGCTGTATTATTGGCAGAATGTACAAATGTTCCATAATGATCATCTTCATCATGACTTATTGTTCACTTTTATAAATTAAAAGTAAATTTTATAAAAAGAAAAGGGTATATTTCTTTCTTACAATTCTTCTAACTCGGTTTAAATTGTCAACATTAAAGGAACAGGTCAGTTTTTTTTAACCCAAGGCATCTGCTCTTGATAAAAAATATCAGTATCGTTGATAATGAGTTTGGAAATATTGCAATGTTGGATATCAGCAAAAATTCAATATTGTGAATCCCCACTGTGTTGTGATTTGATTTGGTAGGCATCTGCCAAGCTATGTTCTGCACAAGTAATAACAGAATTTTTGCTGAATATTTGACCTGCCTTTGAATTAAAATGAATGGTTTGCAACATAAAATAACACAACTCCAGATATACATTAAGAAAGAACAGGGAAAACTTTTAAACTTCTACTAGTGTATGTATATATTTATACTGTGCAGCACTTTGGCTACCCCCGTGGTTCTTTTTAAATGTGCTATACAAATAAAGTTGTATTGTATTGTAAAGTTGTGTAGTAATTTCAGTCCCTGACGCTTGCAGAGTAAGAAGTTACACAGTTAGAAGAAAAGGTGATGCAACTCAGTGGTAAACATGACCTTGTCCAAAACTCTTTGGAATGTGATGCAGACATAGAATGCATAGTGTGCATTTATTTCCAATGAAAGAATTTAACTGTGTCACTTTGAATGTTAAATTCATGTCATTCTGCTTGTACACTGTGATTACCTGATAGCTTAAAAAACCAAACACTTCCTTGATCTTTTTTAAAGTCTCTGTTGCATGGCTCATTGTCGCTAAATGTTGCGTGACTTCTTCCACTTGGCTTGTCCACAACGACCCCTCAAAGCGTTCCACATGTATGTCGGTTGTAGAGCAGACGGAGGGAAGTGTTCGCTCTCTTTGAGCTGCTGCACCGAAGAGTAAGGAGTGAGGAGATCTTAGGAAACAGGAGATCACGTAGTGTCATTTTTGAAGACATTCGGCATTTTTAAGGAAGGTTTCAGGCTGTAAAAATGTTAGAAACACTCGTCTTGTCTCCATCCTCTGTGAAAGTGTTACTGTGCTTTAAGCAGCCTCTTTAAACAAATAACATTTCCTCGCCATTTCCTCCCTTGACGTGTCAAGTTGAGACAATAAACAGCAGTAATTGTGTCTTTCAGTGTTGTGTTTGAACTGTATCATTTTGGGTGTTAGGGGGCTTCTTTCACCTCCTCTACGCCCCAAATACATAAACACTGCTTGTTATTCAGCTGGATCGGCATTTCATTGGCTAATCACGGCTCCCCTTTGAGTATCCGGTAACAAAGACCCCTTCACCCCCTTTTTTTACACTTACTGTTCATGTTTGTTTGTGCTCTTGTGAGAGGAAGTCATGATTTAAGAATGAGTGCGAACACACAGCTGAATGAACTTCTTCAAAGGCGGCTCCTCCAGAAAGCAGAGCACATAATATGTCTGTCAACGTAAGAAGGCTGGCAGCTGAAAAGACGTGGCCCCCGGGCGAGGATTTGAGGTGGTCTGACAAAGTGTTGGCGCTCTCACTGCTCACCCATTACTGCAGACATTCACTTCATGTTTTCCATGGGAGGGCTACATAGGTGGGTGACACTTTTTAACTCCTCGATCTTAAGGAGATAAATTCTCTGAATCCTTTTTGTTGCTGCTCACGATGTTGCTATCCTTCCATTCTTTCTCCGTGTTTACATGTCGTGAAAGCAAAAGGTCTTCCACAAGTTGACTGTTGTTTACTTTACAAGATTGAGACTGAAGGATTTTTTTTTCTCAGAACAGACCTCAAAAACGACAACATCACAACAAGATACGGCAGTAACACAAAGCTGCTGTCGCTTTTTTAAACAAGGAGTGGAAATACTCCTCAGTTTGAAATCATATGTAGATCTTTCTTTTTCAGAGAACAGTGCAATTCTGTCTTTAACATTCATGAGGGTTCTGATTTATAAAAAAAATGGAAAATATAAATCCTTTGATTTTCACAACTTGTCTGACGTACCGCTCAAATTTGCCTGTATTTTTTCATAATTTCATGTCTTCACAGCTGTATTTAGAAACAGACCAAGTCCAGACTGAGTCGCACAGCATGCCAGACTGGCCTTATGCCATTACACCACAGCCAGAACTGCTTTGACGACAAGTGATCCAGTGCATTATGGGAATGAAGCCATCAGTCTATGCTACCCATGAAACTATTGTACAGTAACAAAACAGTGGAGATAAACCCCCAAATTCCACTGCACGCAAAAGTGCCCTGCCGCTTTCTTGCTCCAACAGGCAAACCCCACTGAAAGCGGGGCGCCCAGAAGGGGGAGGGCTGATCCCCGGAGAGCCACAGGCTCTCGTGAGAATAGTGATGTCACACGCTCATAAAACATGTTATGGACTGAGAAAAGAAGTAAACAACACCTTGCTTCGCTTCTCTAAGGTCCCTTTGCTGGTCCCAACCAAACAGCTTCATGAATTATTCAACTTCTATCCACCTATATCCGCGTCGAGAAGATGTATGTGTCATGTGTACAATGTTATATATTTCTGTATCTCTGTAATTCACTTTTCTTCGTCCATGGTGTCGTGTTGTCTCTGGGACCCTCTGACCGACTGCTGACCTGATGCTCGTGCCTCCGGTTTTGACGCAATAACAAATAATTGAGGAAAATTACTTGCAAGAGTCCCTGCATTGTGTTTTATTTTGAAACTTCCGGTTACGCCAGCGAATTTACGAGGTTTGGAAGCGGCCGCGCAGAAAATAGACCTGATGCGAATCTCTCGCACCTTGGCGCCTTAGCAACTCGGCGTGGTGCTTTCGCGTGCAGTGGAATTTGGGGGTAAGTCTTCAGTAACATTGTGCAGATTAAGTTCTTGATCAGTGTGGGTAGGAATGCAGTCTGAATTTATCCCCTCATTTGGCCTTCGAGTTGCGGTGATGGATAAGTTTGACCTGATTGTCTTGTTTTCTCTTCTCTTGTGATGGGAATTGGTAAGATTTTATTGATTTTATTGATTGATGTTCCATTAACAATTCTGCTTATTGGTTCAACTCTTCAGTTAGTCCCTAATCAATTCCTGCTGATTTTCTATGTGGGGAAAAGTTGGCCTGTAGGTTGTTAGTGGCATAGCATGACACTCCTGATCCTACAGTTTGTTGCATAGATAAAAAACTTTTGCAAGTTGCTGGTGTTTTCACTTACTGAAAGTTGTGCAGTAATCACCATTTTTGGACCACTTTTGACCCTGTCAGTGGAAGGAATTGATAAGGAACTTGATTAACAAAACCACTAATCATTGTTGTTTTACCATCCCTATTCTTCTCTCTGATGTCTCTAGTTTTATTATGCTTGGCTCTAAATGATTTTTATCCTACTCCAAACCTGATACTTAGCTGGTTGTTGTTGTTATATGAGTTGTCGAGCTTTGTGTTGTTTATTGGAGTTATGGTGCAGTTTAAGCAGCAACAAGTGCATCCTGTCTCGCTCCATTGCCTCCACCTTTGTCTCTGTGATCATGTCAAAATTCCTCTTGTGCATACATGAAAAAAATTCTCCTGCTTATGCCACTGACTAACAGGGCTCAACAGCTGCTCAGTGTTGCTATTAAACAGATCAGATCAGTCTTTGGCTCATGTTCACTTTAATGTGAGATAATTAAATAATAAAAACACTTGAATAAATAAAGAAATGTCTTGTACACTTGTGATTGGACTGGGACTTTGGATTGTGGGGTGTAGCAATAGGTCAGTTGCAAGCATCTTCGCTGCAGACAACATGCAAGCATACCTAGCCATTAGCTTTGATGGTACTGGTGAATCTTTTTACAGCAGAGTTTATGTAAGAAATGACAGTGAACATCTCTTTCATATATTTTCTTTCACTGGCATGCAGGGACTGCAACAAAGGAAACTACAGAAACTCAGAATATCCTTTTAAGTAGCCATGTTGACTTTATTAGTAATGGCTGTCTCCCTGCATTAGGTTTTCCAACAAGACATTGGTACAAAGGATTTGAGAGCTTTTAGATATTTTAAGTGAAATAAAATTGTTCATCTAGCTATGGTCATCTACTGTCTCCTGTCTGTTTTCAGATGTAGCACTAATCTACCCCCAGGACCCTGTCCTCCGCATGGGGTCAAATCTGACAGCCAGCTGTTGGATCCACCCAGACCTTGGAGTCCACGCCAGCTCTCTGTTCTGGACGCTCAATGGTCAGCAGCTGCCCAGCTCCCTGTACAGAGTCCTGAGCCCAACCAACCTCAGCGTCACGCTGGCAGGACTCAACGCCTCCAGGCAGACATCCGGAGACAACCTGGTCTGTCATAACCACAAGGGACACATCCTGGCCGGTTCCTGCCTTTATGTTGGCAGTAAGTTTATAGTCTTTAGTGGTTACATGATTTAATCTTTGTTTTATTTGTTGAGATTTATATGTTAACTGGATGTTAGTAAGAGAGTAAATAAAAGATTAAAAAATAGTGAGAGATTATGCACACTAATAAAGTAAGGAGGAAAGAACAAGGAAGGGATAACAACAAGGATGTAAAGGGCAGATTTTTAGTGTCCAAACAGAGTCAGGTTGTATTTTATGTTTAGTAGTCCTGCCTTCAGGCTAGTTGGAGGCCTCTTGTGTGGTCCATTACTCGCACTATCACTCATAGGGCATGGGTCACTTTAGGCAGACACGTGTTTGTACTTCTGTACTTATGAGAACCAGTATTTACTTGACAAATTTCTAACCACTGAGTTGATGTCTATAATTTAGTGATCTCACTTGGTCAACCAGAATTACATGGATGTTTCAGTTTTTCCTTTATTGACAGTCAAAGTAATTTAAACTTTCTGGCAAGTTTGCTGCTTTCTTGTCCAGCACTGATGTCATTGTCTTTTCATTTTGCTACTTTTAGACTACCCTTAAACATTGTTTCTTTAATAGATCAACTAAGGAAAGCTTGTGGAGAAAATTTATGAAGATACTGGCATTTCTGTCATCTGCAAGAATCAAATTTTTTGTATCCCTAGTAACAATATATCAGATTCCTACCAATTAAAATCGCAACCCAGATATTTGTGCTTAATTTCAGTTTTGGTCATTAAATATGTGAGCTCAAGTTAAACCCTCTCTGCTTTCGTTCTGCTGTTCATTATTACCCTCTGGATGGAGAAACAGATATTTCAAGTAAAAGAAGTAGAGTTAAATGATCCATTTAGGAACTATTAAGAAACAGGCATCATTTGTTTAAGAACCCATTCTATTAGCAGAGATGAACTTTGACTGCTTTTTCCAAGCTATGTTATTTGTCGTGAAACCATTTGTATAGAGACTGTTTCATGATATACAGTTTGATGATATGTCCCTTTCAGACTGGCCAAAAAACCTGTTTAAACATGGTATCGATCCGCTCCTGACGGCAGTTTGAAAGAGTCTAATTGGTTGATCGACCCTGCAAGCGACACAGGTTTTTATCGGCTCGCCTCCAATCAGCTTCAGTATGAACATCACACCTTGGTCAACCTGCTAATTTATGTCATGACATCGGCGTAGCGTGGCGATGCTATGACATCATCTCTGTTCCCTCCGTCTGTAACTTACGTGACTCTTTGCCATCTCAGCAACAAATTCCAGCCACCTTCATATCATCAGCACTCTGTCGTTCAGTCAGCGCTGAATTTGTACATTTTTAAAGAGGGACAAAAGTAGAAAGTACAGAAAACAGCTAACCAACATGTCCATGTCTTCCATGCTCCTTTCTGTTCTTTACATGGATTTGTTTCGGCATGATGTTATCAACATTAGCAGCTTGATGCACTTGAAGGAAGAAAAACAGCCATGCAGCTCGTCTGCTGACCCGGGTCTGCTGGCAGTGGGACAGGAGTACCTTGTCTATTGTTAGCAGGTTAATCTGCATTAAAAAACATGTGTTGACACGCTAATTTTAGTGTGAAAGTGGTAATAGATGCATTTCACTTGTGCCACACCAGTAATTTTGGCGAGCATGCTATTAAGTTGGAGCTTTACATCTCACACACATCTCCTGAGCCTAAAGTCTAAAGAATAGGAGGCTTTCGCCATGAGTCACATGCATGTGTCGACAAAAAACCCCCCAAAAAAGCAGGAAAATTATAAATTACCCTCTTCCAGCAGGGATATTTATCCACGGTAGAATATGCCAAAGAAAGACAGAAACTGATAATTTACATCTTCCCTGATTGCTCAAATGAGTTAATCCCTAGATTTTCTCCTCTGTGGAGAAGCTCTCCTTGTATTTACTTGTTTTTACTCTTAAGTTTTCAATTAATCTAGTCACTTAAAGCAAGATTGAATGTGAAGCTTATTTTTGAAGTGAAACGCATGCAGATAGAGCTGTGGCAGCAAGGAGATGTCGTCAAAATAGCAAACACAAGCCCCTGAAAGCTGGTGCTGACATTCGCACGAACCACACGCATCCATTATGAAACCTCTGTAAGAGTTATGCATGAATTTGTATCTTTAGGGGTATAACTGTGTGGGCTCACCCTAACCCTACCTCTGAATTATTTACAAAATAGGTTATGACAGCATTTCCAAAAACTTCTTGAAGAAGAAGTAGGTCAGGGGTCGGCATATCGCCAACTTTGGATGCCACAGTCATATATTCTGGCCTGCACAATGATCATGATAATGAGTATCATAAATCTATTCTTTTATTAACAGCATCACTATGATGATCAGTTGCAGATAAATGTGAAGACCTCAAAACAGAACAGTTGTGCAGACAGCCCCTCCTGCCTGCAGCCGCTCACTGGTAGCTTTATTACATTTTTACGAACCAAGGATTTTTTTTTTAATTTTCCCCATCTGGCCAGCACATACCTGATATACAACAATGATAGGAGAGTTTTTAAAGCAGACGTGATGCAGAGAAAAAACTTCTTCCACTTATCAGTGTCATGTAAGTGTTTGTTTTTAATACAGCCAATGCATTTTTCCCTCGTCAAGTTTTTTACTGCATAATTTAAAATCAAAATGAGTTACAGGCAGCTCAACACTAGTGATGTAATAGCCCATAAATGAACAAAAAAATCTGCTGCAGCACACTGGAGCTGCTACGAGACAAAGTGGACTGTCTTAAATGAATCATTTTAACCCAAAAACTTCTCTTACCCGGTGCATTCATGGCTCAGCTTCCTAAAATGACTCCTCTGCCCAGTCCCTTCATGCAACATCTGATGCCGACTGAAGCCAACCTTGAGCACTCCTTTCTTAAAAATTACCATCAATAATATTTTTATGTATTTTACTGAATGAGAAACCAACCCAACCCCACCAATAACCCCAACTGAAGAGAGGTTGCAGGGAAATAAAATTGTACAAGCCTTGTCATGATGTTTGGAGCATAAAAAGGGCAAAACTTCAGTTCACTTTATCTAATGTCTTAGTTTATGATTGATCAGGCAGCAGACTGGTAACTAACTAACTAGTTAACTAGTTAGTTAACTAGGTTGGTTTGCCAGTCTAATGGATGTTTGTGATTCGTTTATTTTGAAATATAAACTAGATAGAAACACATTTATGTGAGTGTAAAATTAGTTGTCTGCTGTTCATAAGCTGCTGTTAATACTTGAATGAGGAATTTTCATCAGTTTTCAAATACATTTATTATAGAAAATGATTTTCTCCACACTGGAAACTGGAATTTCCACCTGATCAATCTAACCACAGATGATGATGCAGTGTTCACGTATTAAGATGATCAGGTACTATAACGCAAACTGTGAAAAGACGAATGACTTGTGGGCTTCAAATGAAGTTTTTGTTCCTTTTTAATGTTATGAAACAATTTTGATCGTCCAAGCTCTTTCTTTTTGTGTCTCTCTTTTGCCCCTGCTACTCTCTCTCACTAATTATTTCCTTATGCTGGTAAATGTATGATTAATAAAACCTCCTAAATGTAGTAAAACAGCACTTGTGATCTATTAATAAGACCTGACCTCAATTTGACCCCTGAACCAGAGTTTGTCATCAGTAAATTGGTTAGTCAAGAGTCATCCCCTAAAACTGCTGGTCCAATGTCTTATTCCAAGTCACATGGACTGGCCTAGAGAGCACCAGGGTCCCAGCAACCCCTCATTATATCTGCTCCAGGACTCCAATGTCGAGTTGGACCAAATCAAGTTTGAAACCAACATTAAGAAATTTTTGAAATATTTAAAAAAACAACCCAAAAAAAAGCAAATTGAAATTCTATTTGGCCCAAAACGGTGAATACGCATTGAGCGCTGCTATAGATTCTTAACTAAATAAAGTCCTGATGAGGCACAGACTCGATGACCAAAGATGTGTCTTAGAACAGAGCTTACCATGGGATATGGGCCGCCACAGAAAGAGCTGGCTCCCAGGGGAGGACAGACTTCGGATTGAAGGAGAGCTCCTCACTGTTTGAGTCTTCATCCTGCCTGTTAATATCAGGCTGTGGCTTCCTTCCACAGACCAAGCACTTGCCTTTGAGTTTAATTTGAGACTCTGAACTTCCCATAGGTATGAGTGTGTGTGGGAATGGTTGTCTGTCTCTTTATGTGGCCCTGTGATTGGCTGGCGTTCAAAGAGTGTGCCCTGCCTCTCATCCAATGTAACCTGGGATAGACTCCAGCTCTCTGCCACCCTGAAAACGACTAGTAAATGGATGGATGCTTAATGTGACCTTTTTATCAGGATTCATTTATTTTAACCTTTATTGGAACACTAACACTATCGTAACACAAATTTATGTCATTGTAATCTTCTACTTTTCCTTTATACATTTTTTTCATTTTTTTCCTGTTGTTTCAATGTAATGATTTTGTAGTAATAACCTGCAATATTTATGCCAATAAAGCTCTTTAAATTGAATTAAGCTTGTAAAAAATTAAACACCTAAAGGCCCTTTTCATTCTCATTTCCACCGTAGCACCATATTGAGGCTCTGCCACTAGCATGGTACTGCATACAGGCTGAAAGAATATCAATGTTGATTCATGTGCACTACGCTGTAGCAGAATCATGCCACACACGTACACAGCAAGACATGCATAAAATTCCCTGGTTTCCTTGATCCAGTGACCACCGCTCTTACACCTCTGATACTGCCTCAGGTGGCACAGAGGAGGGCATCACTCCATCCTCCCATCTAAATTCTGTGGCAGTTATGGTGAAAGTATAAATCAAAAGGGTGTAAATTTCACACTAAGATCTTGTAAGTGTGGGTGTTACATATTGCTAAATTTATAGCTGGCAGCTGGCTTTTTAAAAACAGTTTTGTTCCAATCATTTTTCAAAATTACATCTATCCTGACATATCCTGTGCATATGAACCAAGCCTCAAGGGGTAACACTTGTTTTCACAGCTTTAATCCAATTTGATATTAGTCATTTTGATGTATATGTTGGTTATAAACAAGCCAGACTATCTGAACTCTGTAATGTAAAGCCTAAATGATTTGAAAGGTTGGCAAGAACTCTAGGTTATAAGCATGCAACAGGTGTGAAAACTTTACTTCAGGGGTCAAAAAATGTTGCCATGCAGAAAAACGCACTATAAAGGAAAGCAGTCTGGATACTAATCTGTGTGCGACACTGATGTTGAGCACCTTGTGTTCTGAGAGACGAGGAATGTTGGCAGGGATCCGGAGTATGACCGAATCAGAGAGCACACACACACCAATTAAAAAGAAACAAGCCATTTTCTGAGGAACATCACTGCTGGGAGAAGCACACTCAGGAGGATGGGGCTGAAGTAATGGCTTGAGGTGGCTCTGTAACCTTCAGTAACCCCACTTTTTCACTCCATCTTTTTCCCTTTTTTCCACCATCCTTCTCACTGATTGTTCTTTCTTCCCACCCATGTCTCCCCTTTTGTTTTCATATACCCCTCTCTCCCCGACCTTACCCTCTGCCCCTCTTCGTCTGTCCCAGTGCCTCCAGAGAAGCCGGTCAATCTGACCTGCTGGTCCAGGAACACCAAAGACCTGACGTGCAGCTGGGCCCCAGGAGGAAAAGGAGAGACTAACATTAGCACACAGTACAAACTGAAGTACAAACTCAGGTATATACACTCACTGCTGCTACTTTCACATAGCTTCTCACTCCAATTCACTGTCTGAAATTCTGCTCTTTGGTGGAGTTTCATACTTGATTGTTTGAGAGCAAACATCATTTGTTTAAAAAAATCCTCTCTTTCTCTTGGTCAAAACTTTGACTCGAGCAGTCAGACGTATCATACAGACAAGAGCCATTGCTTACACTTGAAAATGTAGTTATTTTTCTGTTGAAATATCTAAATCCAATAACAGTCTACTTAACATCCACATGATTGTTGTGGCCAGTAAAAGACACAAAGAATGGGCCCCCTCATTCCTCGAAGTCAAGTTCATTGGGACCACCTACAATGTTAACATTAGATAAAAAGAAAAAACAAACAACTGCTACTAAAGCTGTTAGCATCCATGCTACTTTCTAGAATGCAGTCACTTCCTGCTCGAAAAAAAAAAAGACCAGACTATGCTACTTTTGGCTGAGCACAAATATCGGAGATGAGAGCTTGCAAGATGGATCTGCTTGATGACAGAAATTAAATCAGACTGATCCTGCTGGTTACCAAAGTACCATGCTCTTTGTAAATAATGCTGAAGCCTCTCACCTATCTACGGCATTTTACAGACTTTTGTCACTGAGGGCTGATGTAAGAAACATATGAGGATGACCTCGCCTTGGATTACATCCCAATTTTAATGTAGTTAAGTTAATTAAACTAACATAATGCCAAACACCAGCAATCACAGCTTTTCATTTCATGGTTTGACAAGGTAAATAGGCAATCATTGAACAATCTGAGGCAGCCAGTCAGATTCCAGAGGGCCTGCTTAGGCCTGGCTGCCATTGGATTTACTCCTGATCAATGATTCTGCAGCAAAGAGGAAGACACTGACTCATTACAACATTCAAACACAAAACAAGAAAAAACTGCACAAGGCTGACTAACTCGGTGTGCATGTTGATGTTTCAAGGATGATTGGGCAACAAGTTTGCGGATTGCATTTCAAGATGGCAGATAGCAGAGCAAATTAGCACCATTCATGCTGCCCTGCTGACATGATCCACTTGTATTCATTCATCAGGTCATTGAGAAATTGTCATCACTTTGTAAATATGCTTACCATTTATGTTGTCCTGTAACTTTAACCAGTGTAATTAACGCTATAAAGCCAATTGTATCATACTTGATACATACTTTTATAATACCTCTTTCTACTCAATATGATCAACAAATTACAAAAAAAAACATCGGAATACAATCAAATAAATAATAAAAATGTCCTCAAATGGATTATCAGTTGCCAAAAACACCTAATGTATCAAATGAGATATGAAAAATCTATATGTTGACTTTTATGGACATTTAAATTTTTATGAATTTTAGCAGAAAGTGAAACAAACATTTCAGCTCCAAAAAATTAGAATTTTCTGGCTATAATCTATGGTCTTGGGCCTTAAAGGGTTAAGAAGCAATAAAAGTTAAGAAAAAAACATATTCTAATTGGGAATATTGTTTTGCTGTATTTCTAGAATTTTCCAAATGAAGCTTAGCACAACTCTTAGATTAAAAAGCAACAACAGCTGCACATTCAGTTCACGATACGTTAAATTCTACGACCTACATACCAAAAAAACTGCAGATAAGTTACAACTTAAGTGTTTTATGACCCACGGGCAGCCTCAACCACCTTTACTGTTCACTTTAATTTAAATAGAGGATTTATTGAATAAAATCTGCACTGTTTGTACTAAACAGACAACCAGTGTTTCTATTTCCTGGAAAAAACTTTGCAAAATGAGGGAGAAAAATAAAGTCCAGTTGTCACAGCTGGCTTGCCAATAAATAAGTTAATAGGTTTGACCAAAAATTGATGAAATAGCTTTACTGAAATGCCTTCCATTTGGTCAAATATTGATTTATTCTTGTACATTTTTCAGAAACGAAGGTTTCCAGTCAGATTCTGTATTTTACTTGTAACTTTATGTCTCCAAAGGTTTTATATTTAAACATAAAGTAGACAAGAATCTACATTTTCCACAAGAAAAATGATCAAAATCCTTTGGCTAACAGAAATTACTAAAAACTCAGCCCTTTTTAGGTGGATTTAAGCGTTTCACTGTTATTACCACTAATATCAACTACTAGGTGTTTGTCTCTGCCACTCAGTAAGTGGAACTGCCAGTGTGATGCACAAACTGTGATGTCAGTGCAAACTCTCTGTTGAGAGATTGATAAGGCAGAAAAGACGGTCTACTTGGTGCTTTTATAGAGATTTAAAAGCACGTTGAATGAGGTCTTCAATGTGTAGGGCAAAAGTAACTCCATTATGCTCAGGATGTTGGTCTGTTGTTGCCACGATGCCAACTTCCCCAAATCGAAATAGAAGTATTGTAATTTTTTAGCATATAGTTCATATATACTTCATATAGTTAACTATACTTCATATAGTTAACACATGAGGGATATAAGCAGTAAGTAGAGGGAAAATAATAGGCTAACTTTATAATATGATGTCTCCATTATTTTAATAATGTGTTTGAACAGAAGTAGTCTTAAAGGCTTTCAGCTGGCTGTAGCAACCTTCACAGTTTTGGTAATAAAATGTCATGAGGGAACCACATTTGAAATTCAGATGACCATATTTGTAGCCTGCCTGTTGTATAATGAGAAAAGTAACAGAATAAAGGAGGAAATCAAGGTTGACATGTTGACCAGACTAAACCATGATGTTACAAATGTGACAGTATGGGTTTAAACATAGGTCACTTAATTTAATTTGCATGTATCTTTACTTATTCTCCACTAATGAACTGTAGCTTGACTCTCCATGAGATTGTAAACTAAACAACCATATAAAACCAGCCCTGGGGTTAAAATGGGCAAAATGTTTGACTTAACATGCTTATTGAAAATGCTCCAACTCAAAATCATCATGTTTCTTAACACGTTTCACGGTACTTTTATGACTCAAAGACAGAAATAAAAACTTGAGTTGAGCTGGAAAGAGGGTGAAATACTTTATCTCTTTGGCAGACCCTCGTCGTTAAAAAAAATAAACTCAGCAGTCGCTCAGGGATAAGAGAGCTTTATCAACTGTGGAGCCAAATTTTATTAGAATTACAAAAACTGGAATTTTACCCTGGGAAGAATACATTTTGAAAATGAGTTTCAGATGGGCTGTGCGCACTACTCAAGTATTTAGATAATTAAATCAGTAATTGGAAAAAAAGGAGAATGACATGCAGTGCCCATTGGGTTGCCAACTGCACGGAAACTTCATAGAGCAGACGATCTTGCATAAATCAGGAATAAATAAAACCACCTGTGCAGGATAAACTCCTAACCAGAAGCACAATGCAATAAGTTGTATGTCAAATGAATAATTCAAGACCTTAAAGTAGTCAGAGGCTATTTAAGTGTTCTCTGTTTCTTACTAGATGGTACGGTAAGGAAAAGGAGTGTGAGGATTACACTCATTCTCAGCCGTACTCCTGCAGCATCACTCGAGACCTGCACCTTTTCACACCCTATGAGATCTGGGTGGAGGCCTCCAACCAGCTCGGACAAGCTACCTCTGATGTCATCACTCTTGACATCCTAGACGTTGGTGAGTGTGAGGAAAAGTGAACTCTGACACTTTTGTTTTGAACCTGGCTTCTGTTTTTTTACGGCTTAGATCCTCATGTCAATGAGGCTTTAGGCTATAATCAAGGACAATGGGTACCAGCTTTTTAGATGCAAAAACCCATTTAGAAACATAAGAGGAACATATGTGAAGACAACTGGAGAAAGTTCAATCAATTACAGACTTACTGACTTTTCCTTCCTTTCATCTTTCCCCTCTATGCTTTAGTTTATTTCTCAGTTAAAGTAAAATATTGATACAACAGTAAAATCTGTTAAAATGACTGTTGTTTTAAATATATACAAACATGAAGCAATACATCTGCTATAATATTCAAATACAGGCAAATGATTGCATAAAAGGGAAATTATATGCTATTTTGATTAAGTACTCTCTGAAAAACAATTAAATCAAAGAGAAATAATTAAAACTAAGACAAAAGTGGTACACAGTTAAATCTCTGCTTTTGACATTGTTCTTTCAAGGCATTAAAAGTGTTTACTCCTTTAGGAAATAGATTTTCAAAAAGTAAATTAGATTTTTGAGAATATTGTGTTCCCACATCTTCATTCAGCACTTTTTCAGAATTTATTTTCCAGTTTACCAGAAGAGTTATTTGGGGCATGAATGGATTTCATCTATTTCTGGAACACAATTTTTAGGTTTTTCCTCATATTCAAAAAGAGAAGCTGCTTTTTACATAGGCTTTCAATTATTCAACCTATTTTATTTCTTTATATTTACCCATCTACCTAGCTTTGAGTTGTTGTAAGCATGTGTGCTTGTGAAAGTGAGTATGTTAGAGGGAAAAGAGAGTAGGTTTGACTTTAGACAGTGCTACCTCAAACAAAATTAAAAGCCACGGCTCGAATCCTTACACGTTTTGAATCCTGACAAGTAGATGAACTATTTGATAAATATTTTGTTGATGTAGCTCACGAATTGATTGAGATGCAATGGTTAAAGAATGTGCACAATGTGAGTTGTCAGTCTGTATACACATTAGAAATCTGTTTACATAGACTGGCAAGTCAACTGGGCGGTCGAACCAGTTTTCTGAGGAATCAGATATTTATATCCTGTTGTCAAATTTATTTCCTTCAACTAAATTATGTTTGTTAGAGGGTCTCAAAATAGTTTTTTTACTTGCTTAGTCATTTGCTCTTTCTCTGTGAGATTTCTGAGGAGCTTTGCAGCACTGATGCACTTCTTATTTTTTCCGCAGTTTCAGATAGTACAACCCAGTGTATGAAATCAGTATTGCATACACTATTCCATGAGGTGAATGATAGTAATCAGCCAAAGAAGCAATACAGTCCTACTCATCATTATTGGCACCCATGAAGTTTAAGTACACAATGTGACAGTACAAACAGTTTCTTTACAAACCTCTCTAACTTTGCTCTGCATCACTTTATCAGACTCAAACTTGGCAGAAGTAATGTTCACATATTAAGGTTTGTAAACTATACTTAATTAGCTACTATGATCATGCAGTCATATTTAGAATAGGCAGTTTTAATTGCAACCACTTGAAGCCTACAGGGAAAAGAACACCCTACCAGCAATTAAGCATGGTGGAGGTTCCATGATGCTTTGGGGCTGCTTTGCTGCATCAGGTACTGGAGGCCTTGACTGTATCACAGGAATCATGAAATCAGAGATTTATCAAGAAATTTTAGAGCAAAATATCCTACATAGTGTAAGAACACTTGGTTTGAGTCGAAGATTGTGGGCCCTCCAGCAAGACAAATACCCAAAGCACACATCCAAAAGCACGTAGGAATGGTTGAAAAGGGAAAAAATGGCCTGTTTTAAAATGTCCAGCAATGAGTCCTGATCTCAATCCAATTGAAAATCTTTGGTATGGCTGAAATCTGCCATTGGGGAAAAGAAATCTGCAAATGTTCAAGAGCTATAACAATTTGCATAGGAGGAGTGGGAGAAAATACCAGCTGAGAAGTGCAAGAAGCTTGTAGATGGCTACAAAAAACATTTGGAGGCTGTCATAAGTGCCAAAGGGTGTGCAACAAAATACTGAAGAGGGGTGCCATTATTGCTGCATGTCTTTTTTTCAGTTCTCTCTTTGAAATTACAATATGTAACATGTAAAAATGTTTTTTTTTTTGTTGAAGTATTTAGGACCTTCAATTAAACATCCTGATGACATAAATTTGGTACATTTCAATTTATTTCTAAAGATATTGTTAAAGTAATGAAAATAATGAAGGGGTGCCAATAATACTGAGCAGCACTGTGTGCAATATGGTGGGAAAAAAATCAACCATATTGTTACAGTGCCCATCAGAGTGTTAAATTGTCTACAGTGAGGTTATATATCAGTAGTCTTTTAATTGAAAAATAGCATTGCTCTTAATTGCTTTGTTTATTACTGAAGCTGATAAACAAACATCAGTTTTTACCTCATTAATACCCAGAAGGACTCTATGGGAAAATGTCCCAAATAACCATTTAAAGCACAGTATGTTAAAATCTTCTACTAAAGGGCTTTTGATCAAAACATGACAAGAAATGAGGAGACCAATAATGGTAGAAAGTAGAAGTTTCTCACTGTCACTATCACACATCAATAATCAGGGCTTACTTGTAGCTTAATTCATCACATAGACTTTTGTTTAGCTGATGTCATATTTAATTAGATTGATTGCTATATTTTTCTGCTATTAACCTGAGAGACAAATTGAGACATATCAATGTAAGTTTGCTAATTTTCTATGTGTCACGGTTTGAAGAGATAGCTGCGACTCTCATGGCTCTGCGTAAATGTTGGAGTTTTTATTTATCAGCTTAGCAGTGAAACTGTAAACAGGGCTTAGCAGCTACACAAAACATAGACATATGCCTTCTAGCACATAATAAGTCTTTCAATTAACATGTTTTTGCTTGTTTCATTTAACCATTGAAAACCTTTAGCCTAAATAGCAACAATTTGTGGTTTTAGTGGGGGGTTTGTGCCAGAAAATCTCTTAAAGGGTGGCAGCAGTAAATGTAACCATGCATGTTGTTCGACTGCCTTACTAAATGAGGTGGTAAGATATTGATCGTATTGAAACATTTAACACTGGACATCAGTAGGCATCAGATAAGAAGCAGAAAGTAGAAAAGGTTGAAGTAAGGGGTAAGATAAAAGGTAAGGACTGTAGCCAAACCCTAGTTTATGATCTGACAACTCTTCAGATATTCAGGTCAAAAACCCATGAATTCAATATCTCCGACTTTAGCCTCCCCTAAAAGCTGATTCAGATTATCATTCCTCATGCAGGTACAGCTTATAAGAACAGAGCTGTTTCCTTTTAAAGCTTTGTCCTGTGGTTTCTCGCCTAGCTTAGCGCGGTTAAAGTAAACAGAGCATGCACTAAGACAAATCCTCCTTTTTCTCTCATTATCCCCTCAAAATACACACTCTGTCACACACACATTAACTCACACCTGGACCAGCATAGGTGTGCAGTATTTGAAAACACCCTCACTTCTGATGAGCTCATTTTCTCTTTACTCATGCTCACTGGACACACACGCAGAAACGCAGACAACACTGGCTACCTCCTTTTATGTAGCGCTGGAATTCCTGACTTTATCCCCGAGCCTAATCCCATCTCTGAGCAGGCTGTAGTCCCCCGAGGGCTCGAGGAGTTTGGGGCTTTGAGGCTTTAAGACTTGGACTTGAAATAATACAACATGATTAGCTTGGAGCTCTTCACCTGGTTGACTCCTGACACGCTCCAAACAGTGTGTGGGAAATGTACCAGGAGAGAGCCGTATGGAGTGTTAGAGGGGGACGCAGCAGGGGCGAGGAAACAAGCGTCCATCAAGCTGTAATCCTTTTCCGTTCCCTAATGTATGCACACACCTGTTTACACACCCCGAGGGCAGGGCAGGGCCTGGTAACAGTATAGAAACACACAGCCAGGCAGAGTGTGGGCGGTTTCTGGACTCGTGTATCTGTGTGCGTGCTCGTTTTGTTTCGCTCAGGTTGCCCCGGCCATTCCCGTGCAGTTTCCACAACAGTGGCGAGTCGTAAAACACAGCAACCACACCTTGCGTCGGGCTGCCGTGAGTCACGTCTACGGTCATGTCTAATCAGTTATGAAGGCGAGGCGGAAACACCTACAGAGTTTCTCTACATTCCTCAGGCACAGGGGGAAACCTCTTGAACCAGGAGACTAGAGGCAACTTGTATAAGTGTGTGACTCCGAGGTGATGATGTGATGAAGAATGACACTACATATGTTCACTGTGATTCATCTGTCATTTGTCATGTTTCATTGACTTTTATAGCCAACGTGCAAATTGCGAGGAAAGTATGTTTAATTATGCTGGAGTACAGAAGGATGATTTCTTTAAAGCAAGTTATGTCTAAACATTTCTTATCCTCCCTAATCATCTGAGGGGAGAAAAGGACATTTTCGCAGATTCTTTTTTTTTATTATCTTGTTATATAAGGGTACAAGCAATTCCTCCTAACGGGATCATTTTCAAATGAGTGGAGAAAATATAAGATTTTTCAAAATACAAATGTAACAGAACATGTTTTAACTCTATAAATGGACAGATATTTGGATGGAAGCAGTTATTAGGCCTTCCATTGTTAGAGCATGAAAAAGGTGTCTTATTTGACTTTTAGAGTAGATGCATTGTAGATATACTGCTCTTCAGCTCCAGTTTCCCAAACCAGAACAGGTGCTTTTTGGCAATAACATAACTCTGCATCACTTCACAAACCCCCCTGAACTCTGAGCTAAATTACAGCTGTTTCAAGGACTGGTCTCTATTCAGGTATGCAGGCCAAAGCTACTTTTGATCCTATTTCATTATTATTTCAGACCAAACTAATAATCTTTTTTGGTTCATACGTTCTGTGACATCTTGTCAAATTTTACCCTAGTTGCTAAACTGTGCCACTCTACCACTACAACTAGCATCCTTGAATGGGTGGAGCTTGAAAAAATAACAGGAAACATGAAGCATAGTAAGCTGTAGAAAGAGTTGTCCTGTCAATAAAAACGGAGGGCATGGAACAACAAACAAATGCTGGGAGTTTGACTTCAGTCTTTTTTGAGTGGATGTCACTTTTTGTTAAGTGCTTTATAGAAAAATAAACATGCACACAGAAAAAAAGCTTTAAATCTGATCATTTACTTAAAGGGACTGTGAGGAGTTTCTAAGTAATTACAGAAAAGTCTCACTTTTAGATATATGCCTGATTGAAATACACACTTCAAAATAGGTTATCTATAAATGCTATTCCTTAGCCTCACGGTCGGGTCGGACAGGGCTGGACTGGCCTCGATACTTAACTTCGGTAACAGGACAATTAAAACTAGAGCACATTTATATTATTCGGACACGTCTTAGAGCACCGGGCTGTAAGTAGCGATATATAGCCGGCTACAAAACTACGATACTAAGTTTTCCAAAAATTACTTGTTGTCACACATCAAAAACTACCGCTACGTAACTAGAAAGAGATACATTACCTCGTCGCTTTGCATCCTGAAAGTTGTTGCAAAAAGAAGTTGTAAAGCAATGCAGAGTTCTGAGGAAGGTCTGAGCTGCATTTTTTTTAGCATCACAACAAACACACGCTTTGGCTTGGGTCACGTCTTTTTGTGCGTTGTTGTCAGAAGTAGGAATTTCTGGGTTCTGAGTAGGAAACTGCAACTGGAATGTCCCCAAAGTCGGAATTTCCTACTGGGAACTCGGTGAAACCTCGCCACCCCCAAGTTGACAATCCATGCCCCCAGTGTGAACAGTTATTTAGCTCCTGTAATAATCAATTTGTTTGCACTTCTGACTGGGATGTGTCACTCTAGATCAGCTGTATACATCGTATTGTTAGACTTATATTAACAAAAATGCTGCCATAGTGATGATCACATTCTTCATACAACTACGCAGGTTGTGCTAACAACAGCTAACAATAGCCTGGTAGATCTGCATGTTTTTTTCCGACTTCAACTGGAACGCCATTTCGGAGGTGACATCACTCCCAGTTTCGAGGTTACTGGAACGCAGCAATACGACAGTCGCCGCGCGTGCTCATGGGTAGCAGAGTCTTAATGTCGCCGGTAATAGATTCTCCTCATAGCACCTTTAATGCTGTCCCACAACAATTCAGGCGGGCTTGAAGATGAACCCTGGTACCTTACAACCAACTCCTTTTATACTAGCTCCACCATTCAAACATCCATCCATCCGTTATAGGGGTCATAAGGGGCTGTAGCCTAACCCAGCTGACATTAGGTGAGAGGCAGGGTACGTCCTTGGTTGGTTGCTAGCCAGTCACAGGGCTGACACAGAATGACAGACAACCAGTCACAAACACACTCATCAAGGGGTAAATAAGAGCAACTGGTTAACTGAACAAGTACATTTGCTAAAGTACTTGGAGAAAACCCATGTTTGGGCAGAACATGTAGTCCCCACACAGGTCCCCACAATGGTAATACAGACTCCACAAAGGTTCCTTCAGACTGGGGAATCAAACAAGCAACCCTCTTATTGTGAGGCAAAAGAACTACATGCTGCACCATCATGAAGCCCTACTATGCTGACACGCAGACTTTCGTTGTCCTGCCAAATTTTGACCACATTACCCTCATAACACAAACTGAACTGACCCATGCACTGTGCCTACACATCCCAGATAGTGACAACAGTGATACTGCCAGCCCTGACCCAAGGCCCTTAATAGTCTCACCTGGTGCCAACATACAACCCCTGGCAAAAATTATGGAATCACCACTCTTGGAGGATGTTCATTCAGTTGTTGAATTTTGTAGAAAAAACTAAAGTCATTTCAAACGGCAACGTTGTCGCTTTAAGAAGCACTCAAAGAAATCAAGAAAAAAATGTGGTAGTCAGTAACAATTACTTTTTGAGACCAAGCAGAGGGAAAAAAAATATGGAATCACTCAATTCTGAGGAAAAAAATATGGAATCATCCTGTCAATTTCCTTTCCCACCTGCATCAGATTAGATCTGCTCGTTAATCTGCAGTTAAAAAGGAGTGATCACACCTTGGAGCTGTTGTACCAAGTGGATTGACATGAATCATGGCTCCAAGATGAGAGTTGTCAATTAAAACAAAGGAGAGAGTTATCAAACTCCTTAAAGAGGGTAAATCATCACGCAATGCTGCAAAACATGTTGGTTGTTCACCGTCAGCTGTGTCTAAAATCTGAGAAGTACAAACAACATGGGAAGGTTGTTAAAGGAAAGCGTACTGGTAGACCAAGGAAGGCATCAAAGCGTCAAGACAGAAAACTTAAGGCAATATGTCTTGAAAACAGAAAATGCACAGCAAAACAAATGAGGAACAAATGGGAGGAAACTGGAGTCAACGTCTGTGACTGAACTGTGAGAAATCGCCTCAAGGAAATGGGATTTACATCCAGAAAAGCTAAACGAAAACCATCATTTACACCTAAACAGAAAAAACAAGGAAAAGAAGCAGTCTTGGACTGTGGATGACTGGATGAAAGTCATATTCAGTGATGAATCACTAATCTGCATTGGGCAAGGTGATGATGCTGGAACTTTTGTTTGGTGTCGTTCCAATGAGATTTACAAAGACAACTGCCTGAAGAAAACATGCAAATTTCCACAGTCATTGATGATATGGGGCTGCATGTCAGGTTAAGGCATTGGGGAGATGGCTGTCATTAAATCTTCAATAAATGCACAAGTTTACATGGACATTTTGGACACTTTTCTTATCCCATCAATTGAAAGGATGTTTGGGGATGATGAAATCATTTTTCAAGATGATAATGCACCTTGCATAGAGCAAAAACTGTGAAATCATTCCCTGAAGAAGGACAAATAAGGTCAATGTCATGGCCTGCAAATAGTCCGGATCTCTGGTGGAAGTTGAAGAAAATGGTCCATGACAAGGCTCCAATCTGCAAAGCTGATCTGGCAACTGCAATCAAAGAAAGTTGGAGCTAGATTGATGAAGAGTACTGTTTGTCACTCATTAAGTCCATGCCTCAGAGACTGCACGCTGTTATAAAAGCCAGAGGTGGTGCAACAAAGTGTACTAGTGGTGTGTTGAAGTGTTCTTTTGTTTGTTTGTTTTTCATAGTTCCATAATTTTGTCCTCAGAATTGAGTGATTCCATATTTTTTCCCTCTGCTTGATCTAAAAAAGTAATTGTTACTCACTACCACATTTTTTTTCTTGATTTCTTTGAGTGTTTCTTAAAGCGACAACGTTGCCATTTGGAATTTGGTACATACATAGTAGTGTATTGTGCCACCAAAAGCCTCCTAATTGACCCACTTATATCAGAAAGTACTCAAAAGACTCTTTACAGTATTTAACTTTTCCTTGACAAAGACCACGTGTTATAACTCAAGTTTTTTGGGACGTAGGGTTATGTTTCTCTCCACCATCAGCTTGCCAGGTATTTAGAGGAAAAACAAACACTAACCTCACCAGAACTGACATGCATAACACAATGTTCTGTTCCTGCAGAAGGGTGATGTCAATTTTAAAAGCAGCGTGCCAAATTTAGTGAAGGCCCACTTCACGAAATCGAAAGCAGTGAAATTGGAAGTTTGGCCATTTTGTTTGTTTTTTTATGCATCTGAAAAAAATACATGAGCAACTCATCTTCGTAATATCCCTGGAGAAAGATTTATATCAGTTTGTGGTTCACTTACCTCTACCTGAGCCCACTGTAGCCTGCAGCACTCTGACCTGATCTAAGGAGGGAGGTTCTGGTGGAAAGATACGCTGCCATGGACAAGGGCTTTGTTGCTGTAAAGAAAATTACTGTATGCTAATGTCAAACCAGCACAGTTTTTTAAGTTGTTTTAACTTCTAAGTGGGTTAATAAAGATGCTTTTGGTGACACCATGTACTGCTATATACTAGGAGTGGGAGAAAAAATCAATCTACAAAAGTGTCAAATTTTTTGAATGACAATTTTTATTTATTTATTTTTTTTGGTTCAAAAATCTTTTTTATTCCTAATTTAAATGCTTCATTTAGTCTGTGTTAATAAGCCACTTTTAAATGCATTCCAGGCATTTGAAGAGAGAGTATAAACAACTGAGCAAATCCTAAAAACGGACTCACATGTGATGTGTATTTTTCCTGATATAGTCTGTAGGCATCATCATTGTTCATCTTCTTCGCCGGTGTAAAAAAAGCTGACTAAAGATTGTAAGATCACAATTTAAATCGAATTGACACCTAAAAAATCGAGAAAAAAAAACAAATTGGGAGAAAAATGTATTGTCCAGCCCTACTATGTACGGCTGCTGTTGACCCCCAGATGTCTGCCACCAGGAACAATGCTCCCAGGTTTATACTTTGACTCTTATGTTAACTGGTGCAATCGGCCCCAAGCAACCCTACTTCAAATAAACCCAAACTAACCTGTTAAGGGCCTTTCTTTTCATTATATTTAAAAATAGTTGTTTTTCTTGATATAATTCATGAATCAGTGTCTGTAGTCTATATACAGTATTTGCCCTGTACAGTCAATGTTTTAAATCAGATGAAGACTCTGTACTTGTCAATCAATCTCTGTTTCTGTATCTCCATTTCATAACAGATAATATCACAAGATAGCTTGAAGCCACTTTCTTAATAAAAAAAAATATTGATTTATATTTTTTGTTTTATTTTCTAAAGTGAATCCACCATAAAAGCAGCACTTTAGCAAAAGTCACAGCAGCAAAAAAAACAACAACTTTTAAGCAGGCAGGAAGTCTAGAGCAAAGCCATCTGCTTGTTGAACATTGGGGAGTTAATGGTATGCCATGTTTAAAGAGGACATATCATGCTGATGCGTGATTTAATACTTACATATAATATAATAAATTTGAAAACAAGACCTTACACCCCCTTAATTTTCAAAAAATTAGATATTGTATTTTTTCTGATATCCTAGAATGAGATTTGATGCCTCTGAAAATAGGTCATTGCGAGATGTCCGCGAGATTTCAAACGTCATGACATCACGAGGTACCTTTCTTTTTATTGGAGTAATCTGATAAAACACTTCCTCCTCTGTGATGTCCGTTAGCCACAAACCCTCACCGAGGAACACATCCAGCAGCAGGGGTATAAAGCTCCCTGGCTCACACTCACTCATTACCAGCTCTGGCCTGTAGGGGGACTCAATACGCGGTCGCTGCTTTGAGCCTGCCGGAAAATACAGCAGAAGAAGAAGGACAGGCTGGCTCAGCCCCCGATAGAACTGACCAATCAGAGGACAAAGGGCTGTGACATTGCGAGGTAACTTAAGGTCATCCCTTGAGACGAAGCGTTTCAACAAGACCTTGTTAATGGCCTAAAATGAGGATATTGAGAACCCTATTGTGGGGCAATGAGGGAACTAAATGACTTGTACTGGGGGCAGAAATACTTTACAGGCATCCTAGTCTGGCATAGTGAAAAGGAGAAACAAGCATGATATGTCCTCTTTCAGTATTTTTGATGTAAAGTTCATAGTTTCATATTTAAATATGCTAGTAACTATTTAATCAGCTAAAAATCATACCTTTGGTTCATGCTCTCAGGCTTACTCAAAGCAAGCATCAATCAGTTTCTATGAAGAAGACCAAGCACTTTCCTTTTCTTCGAGGGGGCAAAGAATGCAAAGAATTTTAGGAGACATCCATATTTTAGTGTCAATCATCTTTCTGAAATATATTCTTTAATAGGAATAACAACTACATCAAACAAAACTACTTTCGTCCATACACCTGTTTTTTATCGAATGCAAAATTTGGGGTAAAAGAGTAAGAACATGAAGGTCTCATTTTGTCTATGTTCTCTCTGTTACTGCATGTTTCTTGACTTTGGTTTTGGCAGCTCTTGTATTTTCATGATAATTTGCATAAGTAAAACTCATTAATTTCAGTTTTTTGCTGACATTTACTTAAGTTGATATATTTCTGGGCGAATCATTGTGCATGCCTCAGCCATTAGTTTTTCCCTTTACTGGATCTTTCAGTTGACGTCTATTCCCTGGACTGTCACGTTTGTTTATTGGTAAGGGATGGCATTACGAAAATTAACTTAAATTTGCTCTGGATGACTGAAAAACACAGGAAAAAAAAGAAAAGAAAAGAAAGTTAAAATGATGGTCTGTCAGCAGTTGTTTGTATGTCAGAACGTAATCGTTGTCAGATGAAGAAGACTCTTAAGGCGCACACAAGTCAAAGCTCCCAGGGACGAGAAAACCTCCGCCAACGCAAAACAATCCGTCAATGTGCTCCTAAACATAAAGACATCACTTCTACTGCTTTAAATTGGAATTGAATAGATTTCTTGACCCTGCAGACACAACCCTGAAATTTAGAAAGAAGCCCCTGAGCCATGGACTTTTGGATGGAAATGATAATTCAGGCCATCTGTCCAACTGAAGCGTGTCATTCAGATCGTAGGAAAAAAAATAAACTTGTTAATGAATGTAGTTAATGAAAGGAAAATCATGTGTCCCTCTTTTGAACTCCATTTCTTCATTTATTTCACTGATGAGGACATTACATCACACCTATAACGGCTTTATTTACAAAAGCAAACTTGATACTGCAGTAATTTTTTTTTCTAAACGACCTATTATCTCAGTTACGTCAAAGACATTTCTTTAAAACTGCTCTCTTATGGTCCAGAGGGCAAATTCACAAGAGCTGACCTTATCAGGTCTTTATGGGCTACATTAAGGACTGTTTCAGAAAACTCAAAACCAGCTGTTGCAACATCAGTAAACAAGAAAAGGTTCCTGTCTATTAAAGGCATGTTTGGAAGGAATCTGGAAAATGATATTGTAGGCAGGAAGTTATTTACATTTGATTTTTTTTTCATTAATTCAATGGTCTTTGTGGATGAATCAGGAAAATGATTAATATATACTTTTTTTGAGCTGAATACAAGACTGCTGAGTCCAGTGTGTTGACCACCTTAGGCTGGAAATAAACGTACTTTCAAGTACGCAAACTTATGTGGACTGCCAAGCACCCCTTCTTATTGACATATTGGCAGTGTATGTGCTCCAGGATTAACTTGTTGAAGACGCCTGTATCGACAGTACATGGTCAGTAGGATCCATGTTAATGCTGAGGAGATTAGTCCATGTGGCAGCATGAACAAGAATGACAAAGAATTTAAAAGAGAAACTGTTAAACCAAGTCCACAATTCTCAAAATGTGAGATTTGTTACTGGCACTACACAGACAAACATGTCTGTCAAACAAGCTAGTGACAGATAAATTCTGTTGAAAGCTGTGCCAGTGATCCTGTAATCTGGTCACCTTTGGCCTAAGACATTTGACCATTCAAAAAATTTCAATACTCCATCTGGGAAAGAGCTCATAGAAAGTTTTTGGGGATGGAAAGATCCTCTTAAAAGCATATTCAGAGGGGGATTGAGTGATCATTCCATCAGTCACAATCATTACAGGCCAGTTAGATAAAATGGTAAGGAGGGGTTTCTGCTGTGCTGTAAAGGCTAGAACATATTTTGTGGGGCACACTCAAGGCTGAACATGTCAGAAATGGAGTGAAAATACCCTTTCTATAGAGCAGTTTGTAGTGTTGCTTGTTTTTCATTTAATAAAGAAACGAGTTCCATATCTGATAAAACTGCTGCTGACACTGTTAGCATCTGTGCTAATCTCTGTCTCAGCAGGCACTTCCTGCTGTCGTCTTGCTTGTAGTTCCCTCCTGCCCGTAATAACACTAATTGGGCAATGCCACTTTGGACCGCTCACAGTCATTGTAGATTGGAGATGGATCTGCCCGATTACAGACATTAAATTAGGCGGATCCCGCTGCACTGCAAGGTTGCACAAATAAATCGGTGACTACTTAAGTTTCATAACAAGCCTGAAGTCCTCAGAAGGAGCCTGAATAAGTATACATATATCACTTGTAGGCATACTTTGATAGAAATGTCCATGTACTTTTTCCACTGTTGAAGATTACTTCTTACCTAACAACTCCTTTCTCTTCCTGTAGTGACCACGGACCCTCCAGCGGGTGTGACGGTCAGCCGTGTGGGCCTGTTAGAGGACCAGCTGAGCGTTCGCTGGGAGGCTCCGCCTGCTCTCAAAGACTTCCTCTTTCAGGCCAAATACCAGATCCGCTACAGGCTGGAGGACAGCCAAGACTGGAAGGTAAAGGACAAGGACTCTCGTAGTTATGAGGACATAAATCTCCTCTCTTTGTGTCTCTCACACACGCAGATCCAGCAGTGTCCCAGCTGTTTCTCATCTTAATGCTCTAATCTCCTCTAATCTACTCTGATTGAGGCCTCCTCTGCCAGATGAGTTAATAGCTGGGCCGTTCAAAAAACTTTCATCAGCCATAAATCTACAGAGTCAGGTTTTGATCAGAAGAAAAACACAGGCCAGAGCCACTGTGTATTCCTCTGCTTTAACTTTTAATGAATGAAAAACACAGTGTAAAACCTTCAACCACGCAGACTGCGCTTCCCAGAATTCATACGAGTCCTCTGGGTACAGGGTGAAGATTCTCTGGTAATTAAGGGGGAATTACACAGATGTGATATAAGCAAGTCTTTGCTCGCTAAGAGGAACAAAAAAAAAGTAAAGACGGGGAGTGGAGAAAGGTGGCGGACGGATGAGACTCAAATCAGAATGGTTTTAAGGGTTTGGTGAAAACAAAAAAATGCTGTTTCCCTCTGAAGCGGCCCTAATCATGAGGTCATGCTGAGGAATGGAGGGATACATCTCTGCTGTTAATGTTTTCAATATGGCTGCAAAAAAAGACACTCAGAGATTTGGCTTCCTTATGTCTCATCATTAGCCTTCTGATGCCTGTAATTTCCATGTTCTGTTTTCTGTTTTAGTCCATCTTAACAAGTGTTTACAGACAGAATGCCAGAGAGAAAGTAGAGACAATTATTGCTCCTTCGACTGCAGGAACTTTGCCCAGAGACCAGGGGCTTTACAAGAAGCTGCATTTCCACAGCAAGAACTAGGGTCTAAAGTTAGATTTGGGAAGGCTCTTTAGGACCAAAGGTTCCAGGAACTTTTAGTTCCGGGAACCACCGTCTAAGAAACTTAGAGCCTGATCTACTTAGATTCCAAATGACAAGCGCTAAATTGCTTGTGCAAACTAAAAGATATGCATATGCCATTAGTGGGTTTGGTGCGGGTGATCTTTTTTGACTGCACCCATTTTATAACAGCCGCAAAAGTGGTGCTGACCACCCTATTTAAATGAGGATTTTGCATCTGCTACTGGCTGTCACCATGGAGAGTTTAGGAGAGCAGAGTGGAAATGCAAAATGAAGTAAGAAGCCATGGAGTTGGAGGCTAATAAACACACCTGTGAGCTCCAGCAGAGACATCCCAGGGTTGCCAGAAGAAACAGGATCTTGGAAGGCCATCTGTGAAAAGCACACAGTTCAAAAAAGGCATTGCTGGATACACGATATGTCTCCATTTTTATTTCTGACAGTCCAATTATGTTGAAACAAGCTAGGAAGACTCTCTCCATCATGTGCCACCTATGCCTCCTTTTCATCACAATGACAGCAGCCATTTGTGCGTAACACTGTGCCACACTGCACCTCACAAAAGTGCTAAATATAAATGCAAAACCACAGACCACAATCAGGTCCACATTGTGGGTGCAAACTGATTACATTTGAATCTCCTCCTTCCAGTATTTTGCACATTCTGATAATCTGCATGTATTCTGCATATTCTTGAAGGCAAACATGCTAAATGGATTGCTTGTGCTATTTTGCTCATTTACGGGACGTAATCGTCGATACACCCAGTTAGTAGATCAGCTTTGCATGTGCTATGTAGTTTGAGTGTTTTTATACACACAAACTTTAGTTGATCTGGCCCTTATTAGTTGCTGTGGCCCAGTTTTCTGTGTTAACACACTGGCATGATCTTGCAGTGCAGCTGGATCCCCTTGATTCAATGTCTGTAATCAGAGAGATTCATCTTGCCAAATTATAGTAACAACACTGAAAACATTTCTGGATGGGAGTTGTTCTTTCCTCTTCTAATGTTTTGGGGTGAGTTTTTACTGTGAAGGTGCTCATGCTTTGTTCTTAATACCCGGTCACAATGAATTTGATTGATGGAACTATTGTCCAATCAGCTGCCAGATATGCTTGTGAAAGGTTCTGCCCACTCCCAAACACTTTCCATGAGCTTTTGCCCAGATGGACTAGTGAAATATATTGTACAGTCCATCAGGGGTGTCAGGATGGTATAGCACTCCTGCAAGATTATTGATGTCCTAATATGCTTCCCTCTTAAATGTCCTTTATACTGTATGTCCCATGCAAGCTCCAGAGAGACAGAGAAATATCTATATTCTTATATCCCTTAACCCCTAAACTTTTGAATTCACTCCCTTCTGTGTGTAAAACAAAAGGTACTTTTTGTTGTTAGGTGTTTGAGATCTTTGGAAACCTGACAGGAACGTATAATGATAGAGGGTATGAAATAATTAAAGCAAGGCAGTGAAAGGCTTCTGAAAACAAACCTCAAACAAATAGAAAACCATAGAAGAGAGTTTAGAAGTAGAGTCATGTGACAGTGTTTCTTTTTATGCACATTTATCAGTGACAGCTAAGGCCGGGGGAATTATGCTCTCAGGTTGTCCATCTCTATGTCAACATGTGTACAAGCTGATCATACTTCAGTAACAGTGTGAAGAATTTTCTTTGAACTTTAAACAAATGTCCTTCCGAATTAAAGGATGACTTCTTTACATTTTTTAGGTCATGTGCCAGAGGCCAAGGTCAGGGGTTTTCATGATCATCCTTTGCCAAAAAAGCCCAAAAAAGCTCTGAGGGATTCCCTCAAACATAATAGTGATGCCCACCCGGATTAATGGAGGGTGTATTTATACTTACATACAGAGTTACAGACTCATGTTTCAGTAACATTAAAGAAACTAGAAAGCACTCTGAGGGCGCAGACCTCCACCAGCACCACAGTCCTCAGCCATATTGTCATTTTGACCATAAATATTAGTCCTACCTTTATTTCATCAAAATATTTAGATTCCTTGACCATGAAAACATACCATTAATTTCTTTCATCCAAATTTCTGAGTTCCAGTATAAAAAGGAAATGAGTTACTATAATCAGCATGTGTTATGGCATTTAACTTCTCACTGCAAGTTGAGCAGTTCCATTTACGACCTTTTTATACATCACTTTAATATATCTAGGACTTTAGGCCCCTGTGGAAACTTAGACAGCACTAAAGGTTCCTGGAACCTTTGGTGGAAAAGTGCATGTAGGCGAAATTATTTACAACAGGTTCCTCTGTATTTTCCTGTCTTAGTTTTCACCATCCCTCTTCATGTTGGAACACCTTTCCACTTTCTGTCTGTGTTTTGTCAGGTTATCCTGCTCTGTAATAAGTAATAGAAAGCAGATTTTACCCAGCAGGCACCATTTCATGAAAATATTTTTATAAACATGCTGATCAGGAGCCACCAAACAATGTGGTGTGCATGCAATGTTTAAATCTGTGCATGGTTTGCGGTCCTATTGATCCTGCCCTGTGTTTAAGTTTTTAGACCATTGGTATTTAATACTGCGGTCGGACCTCCAGCACTCAGATCCTCAATGTTTGTCTCTTTTTTTTTTCACCTAGGTGATGGATGATGTTGGGAATCAAACATCCTGTAGACTGGCTGGGCTGAGACCAGGAACAGTATATTTTGTCCAGGTATGGTGTTACATTGATTTGGTTTACTTAAGGTCAATACATTTTTGATTTGCTCTTTGTGCATGATTTCTGATTTTCTTTAGGTTCGATGTAATCCTGTGGGAATTTACGGCTCTCGTAAAGCTGGGATCTGGAGCGAGTGGAGTCACCCCACTGCTGCCTCCACACCTCACAGCGGTGAGAGCACATTTAATCTGCTAAGAGGGGTTCTTTTTCTTTTATAGGGCAGTTTGTTCAGCTTAAAGAGAGGAGTTGTACCTCTGAAATCTGTAACAGATTTTGGCTCACCACATAAAATTTGCAGGTCTGTAAAAGGAGAGAGTCTGTTCTGACATTGTGTTTCTCCTTTTGTTGATTTATTGATGTATCTTTGAAGCAGATGACAGGTTATTTAATATCAGAAATTTGATTAAATTGGTACAGTGTGTAAAAAATAAATGAAGTTAGATGTGATGAGTTACAAACCCCATGTCCTGGCTTCAGCCTCAAAGTGGGAATAATCTATTTCAAATTTAATCACATTTCTCAGTTCTACATTTGATTTTATAATGTGTTTATGCTCAATATCAGTGGGGTTAAAATGTCTTAGAATTGTTTTGTGTTGACTGATTTATTTGTTATTGACTCAAGACTTAGAGCTGCAGCCATCTGAACCGGACACTTTTCTGTAAATAAAGTGATGATCTAATGTATTGTTTATATAATACATGTCTGTTTTCTCAGATTTACTTTCACCTTTCAGATGTTGATGTTGTTGTGGTACGGTTTTGAAATAACATTCAAAGTTATTTTCAGGAAAAGAAGTCCGAGCAACAATGTGTGATTTTTCACCTTGAAATAAAGCTGGCCATAGGTCAGGTAAAAAACATCTGTATTTTCTGTTTCCCAGTGTTAGAACTATATTTGTAATCGCCGATGTTATTGTGCTACATACTGCTACCTCATGTTACTGTTAGCTAGGAACAGTGATGGGTAAATTAAAAGCACTTTGTTTCCCTTTAGTAGGTTATTAATGTGGCTCACAGCCCACAGTACATCTGATGATGAACAGGCAGAGACCCCTATACAGTGTGTGAAGCGACAGTGTGCCACAACTGTTTCATTGAGGCTTTTTTTGTCGATTCATACTTGTTCTGCTGTCCTAGAATATACCAAAAACAACAGTACTTCCAAACAGCATGTTGCAACCCTCTCTGTTATCTCATTTGCTGAATCTGCTTACGTTGCACACACAGTCACATAGCTGCATTAACATCCCACTAAACTCAGGTTTGTGCCAAAGTAACAACAGGTTAGATAGATCCTGAAACAGTTCTGTTTTTCCTGCAGTAACAAAGGTGTGATATAGTTTTTTTTTTTGTTTTTTAGCAGAACTTTTATGAAAAATGTATTTTCTGAGTTCTTGACTTAAAAAACTACCATGTTATGGTACCCATCAAAAAGTTAGCCTTCTACTCTAATGGACTACTTTGTAATAAGTTTCCCAAAACAATTCAGGGCAGGTATGTGAGCATATGCTGGTTTGTCAGCATGGCACACATGGTCTTGTCAACTATATCCAAAAAAGTACTGAAGAGAATTAGTTGTAAAGGAGTCCTGCCAGCGTCTCTGGCAGCCAGCCAGTGTCCCGATCTCACAAGAGCACAGCAAGACCAGGAGGACCAGCGACCTAACGAGTCTGACTTTTGTCCGCGTGCTAAAATACCATGAAAGCCAAACTGCCTTGTCCAGCAAACTCATTGCTCCATAAGCAAGGACAAATCTGCAATTGATTATAGCCTCACAGCAGATTCAATAACACTGTCAAGTTAAGTGAACTGCTCCACAGCTTCCATACTCTTACCACCCACAGATGGTAGCCTCCTGGGTCCTCAAATGCCTGGATCTTTGTTTTAACTCAGGAGACCTGTTGTTCCAGCAATTCAGACTCCATACTCCTCCACGACTCAGCTTCCCACATGAAGAGATCTACTGTCTCTACAAGGATCACAGCATCCTCATCAAAGTCCACAATGATGATCCTGACTCCACCAAATGACCCACCACAGTTTTCTGCACCTATTACCCATCCCATTATTCAGTCCATACAAGCACTGAAAAGCATAAGGGCAAGACACCCCCCTGCCTTAGACCTGAATCAAAGGGGAGGGAGTCAGAAATGGAGCCACCACACTTTAGAGGGCTCTCTACACCTAAATATAGACATCAACTGTATAAGCACGCAGGATCCTCTCTACTCACTCAGACAAACCCCCTCTAGATGTCAATATAGGCAACAAGCAACCCTCTATTGAACCCTCAACAGCACTTAGTAAGGATCTTAAATGTCAGGATTTGGTCTATGGTGGACCTTTTACCACACTGGCTAATAATTATAATATATGATAATAATCAAATTTCCGAGGTCTGGGGGAAGAGAGTTCCAGAGCTGGGGAGCAGTGGAATTGGGTTTGCAGGAAGTGTGGAATTGGGTTTGCAGGAAAGGTAAAGCTAGGTGTCATTCATGAAGCAGTGGAAATGAATATTGAATATTGAAGCAGGTACATGATGAAGAGTAGTGGCCCCAGGACAGAGCCCTGGGGCACACCTGTAGTGACAGGGGAGAGGTCTGATTTGAATGATTGAAACTGTATGTACCAAGTGTGGCCTGTGAGATATGAGTGTAACCAGTTAAGGGGGTGTGGGTGATACCAATGGAGGAGAGTTGACTGAGGAGGATTGTGTGTGAGAGGGAACCAGAGTCAGCTGCAGTGAGGAAGTTATCAGTGATTTGTGCTGTGATGGCTAGGAGGTAGCCTTATTGAAAACTGGCATTGATAAACATATATGTATATATATTTAGAGCAGGATGCTGGATTACTGCTAGAGCTAGATGGAATGATGGACATGTCTAGGAAAACAAACGTAAGGTGTATACATTTTCCTCAATGGGCTTTCCAGGGGTCACCATGAATGCCAGGAATTTTTGGATGTGTTCTTGGCGTATCAAATTAAAGATTGAAGGCAGAATTGTCTGAACTTTTCATGACTCAAACTGTATCTAACTCTAACAAAACATTCAGAACACTAGGAGAGGCTTTATTCATGTTGGGCCATTTATTTACAGTGGGACTTCAGTTTCTGGATTTTACTTCTTTGCCTTTTTTTTACCAGGTGTGATCAACATTGTAAACAAATGTTTTTCACTCTGCCGTCCTCTTTTCTCTGTTCCTTTGTGTCCCCTTTATGATCTTTGTTCTACTGTGAGGTCTCTAAAGTCTGCCAAACTTGTGTTTCATTCTCTCTGTTTTTCTCTTTCACTCCTGCAGAGCGGTTGATGTCAGGCTCCTGTGACTCCAAGTCCAGCGGTGATTCAAACTCCACCCTGCGACGGGAGCTGAAGCAGTTCTTCGGCTGGGTGCGGAAACACGCCTACGGCTGCAGCAGCATGTCCATGAAGCTCTACGACCAGTGGCGAGTGCTGATGCAGAAATCCCACAAAGCTCGCAACCAGGTAGGTAAGCATCACTAAAGCAGACACATGGCGAAAAAGATACACAAACGGAAAAAAAAAAAAAAGTTTTATGGAACTTGATTTGTAACAGATTTTGTTCTTTACTTTATTTAGGTTCTCCAAGGGGATAAATCCTAGCACAGGCTGAGTTTACTAGTAGAAAAGAAGACAATTAAGGACTGAGTGAGTGTGTTTTTATGAGTGTGTATGCAAGGAGAGATTGTTTTCTTATTCAGGAATTATGGGACATTTTGTTCTGGATGTTCTGTGCAAATGCCAACTGCGGATTTGAGAGGAAAACCAAGAAGAAACTGTGGGATTTTCCTTCCTTTATGCATCTTTATAAGTCTGCCAGAGAACTTTTTGTCCAAAAAGGTGCTCCAAAGAAGTATGGACTCACCACAAATGTCCTGGTTCCAATAAAAAGAGACCACTCCGCTTTCCTAAAGAAGCATAATTTAAGACATTTGACTCATGTTTGCTCTAATTGTGCACCAAAACAGGATTCAAGCACATATGGAAGTGTTGCCAAAGCCTCAGAAAGTATTGTGATCTTTTTTTTCACTCTCCTGTGGATTTAAAGCACCATCTAGTGGCTGTGTAGCATCCATGGACTCTCCAAACCCAAATATCCATCTGTGGTCCTGATGTAAACAGAAAATGTTACAAAGTATCATCCAGTGTTTCTACGTCATGCTTTGTTTAAGAGTGAATTATGTGCAAGACTGGTTCAGCCAACATTCATGTGTTTCTGAGTGACAGTGTGACTGGCATGTTAGTGTCGATGTGTGTGTCTGAGTGTGTTGAGACGTTTCACTGCCTTTATTTTTGTACTGAATTGTAACAGCATATTTAAGACTGTATAAAGTTATGTTTTAATTCCTAAGTTATGTTTAGCTAGTAAAGAAGTATTAATTCTGAAGTTGCATTTGTTTGTTTTTTTGAGGTTGACTTTTGTGTGTTTTTTATGCATTTATTAGAGAGGGTGGGAAGGATGGAAATGGATGTACAGTAGGGGGAAAAAGTTTAGAAGAGAAGAAACCCTTGGTCAGATCTTGGTTTGTCTTCCAAGCTGTTCATTCATTGCTATTTCTGCAGAGTGTATCCAACACCAGAGTGACTGCATCTGCACTTTCTGGCCGAGAATCTGTATCTTCAGGCGTGTTTTTGCCATTTCGGTCTCTAGAAAACTTTCAAATCTGTCGGCTTTATACAAACAGTATGGCAACAAAAAAAAGTTTCTTTGATAAAAAGCATGGCCTTTGTCTTTGGTTTATTAGTTGATCAGTAGTGATTAAATGGAGTTTTAAAGTTTAAAAGCTATAAAATAAGAATCAATCTTGTCAGCAGTTTTTTTAAAGGAAACCAAAAAAAGGGGAATTATATATAAGACTTGGTAATTTGAGTTTTTCAACCAAAAGGTTTTGATAGGGACTGATCTAACCTTTATTCAAAAGTAAGGGTTATTGTCAGCAATAGAGGACTACTTCAGACTGGATTGTAGGGGGAAATATAAACTGAGCCAACGAAACTATTGAAAAGAGACTTGAAAGATTCTTCAGGGCTTTATTTCATTAGTGACAATGGTAACAAGGAAACCTATTGTCTTTTTAATTTGACTTTTATTCCTTAAAAAGATTAATTGCTGAATCCAAGCCACACATTGAATATTCAATTTAAACAGCTGTCAGGACCTTCCAGTTTGTTCCACAGTTGTTAGATTTGGGTGCCCCTCTTGGGACATAATGTGTAACCCTGAATCCCCTTCAAAACACAAGTCATCCATACAAGTCTGACGGTTGATTTTATCTAATTTGTATAGTGGAATAACAAACAAGAATCATCAAAATCCATTGATAGAATTATAATACATAAAAAATAAACTAGCTCCCTTTACTAGATACATTGCAGCTCAACCTGAAACTTTAAAAACTGGGGGAGAAAGGACCACATTGTGTGAAACTATGTAGCAGGTACTTTTAAACACCTAACAACTGCTGTGACCACTGTAGTCCCAGTTTATAAGTCTAACAGAGGCACTGATGATGCTGTGCTGACTCTGCTAAATAACATCTCTGTTGGTAAGACTCGTGTGCGCACCGTGAGCACTCGCTGCCCCAAAGGCTGTGTTCTTTCCTCTGTGTTATTTTCTCTGTTTACAAATGGTGTTAAGATAAACGACCTAAACTGTATTGAAATTAATTATGCTAAAGACATCAGTCTTTGTTGGACTTTTTTTTAAAAAAGAAAGAAAGACTCTATAGGTGAAAGTGCTTATTTGTCCCAAACAAAGGTCCTGGAGACATGGTGTTACTCAAGCCAGCTAGAAATAAGCCGAAACCAAATAATTAATCATAGGTGCAAATCAATCAATCAAAGTCAATCTGTTAAAGCTGTGGAACTGTTAAATATATATTTAGCTGGACAATCAGCTTAGTTTCTCTGAAACACGTGGTGTATTTGAAATAATGCTCACAGGGACTTTATCTTCTCAGAAAACTCAGTGGAATTGGTATCAGTCAACAAGTATTTGAGCTTGTGTACAAATCCATTGTTGAGAGTGTCTTAACTAACCATCTTTCTGCCTGGTACGGTCACTTGAATGGTAGACTAAACAATACTCTTGATAAGATTGTTTCAATGACCGCCAAAATAGTGGGCAAATCATAAAACCCCGACTCAACTATTTACTGACAGGACAAGGACGAAAGCAAGGAGAATCCTAGCAGACAGCTCTCATTCTCTTTCTGAACAGTTTGAGCCTCTGAGCTCAGGGAGATGCTAAAAAAGTCCTTCTAAAAAAGTTTTTAAAAAGTCACACATCACAAGCGCACTGAATGACTGATTAGTTTCCAAACCTATATGAACTTTTTTTATTAGTTCAGAGTGTATTATTTTGTAGTGTGTATACTTACGTCTGTTTTTAATGATTGCATGAATATATTAAGCTGATTTTTGAATCTGGATAGCTAAAGGCCAATTTTCACCTTAAGTTGGCAATAAAACGTATTCTATTATTCTGGTTTTCTATTCCCTTCTACTCTATTCTGACCTGACAAACCAAATGGACTGTTCAATATCTTTTACTAGTCCTGCTGGAAAAGAGCCCGCCAAAAGTGTTTGAGAATGGGCAGAACCTTTCAAGTAGCATACCCAGCAGGTGACTGGATGTTTGTTCCAACAATCACATTCATTACAGGCCAATCAGGTAATGTAGTAGGCGGGCACTATTGCAGCAGTGTAATAGTGCGTACCAGTTGTAGTAGGAAGTCGGAATTTCGGAGTTCCAAGTAGGAACCTGCAACTGGAATGCCCCCCGAGGTCGGAAATTCCTCCTGGGAACTCAGGGGAACCTCGCCACCCCCAAGTTGACGATCGAAGATGGCAGCCCTCTGGTGTAAACAGTTATTAAGCGCCTGTAATTATCAATTTATTAGCACTTCTGACTAGTGTGTGTCTCTCTAAATCAGCTGTATACATTTTGTTAGACTTACATTAACAAAACGCTGCCATAGTGATAATTACATTCTTCATGTGATATTTGTGAACAACAATGCAGGGCGTGCTGGCTAACAATAGCCTGGTAGGTTGGCATGTTTTTTTTCCGTCTTCAACTGGAACGCCGATAAGTCAGAGATGACGTCACTCCCAGTTCCCTGTTCCCAGTTCTGAGGTCAATGGAATGCAGCATAAAAGACAAAATGTGAGCCACTTTGTAAAACACACTTTCCTCAAAAATTGTCAGAAGTAGAGCAAAAATATTATTTGTTCAGAAACATTTTTTGTATCATTACCTCTGCCAAGGAGGTTATGTTTTCAGGAGTTTGTTTGTCTGTCCGTCTGTGAACAAAATAACTCAAAAACTAATGGATGGATTTGGATGAAATTTTCAGGAAATTTTCAGCATGGGAAAAGGAAGAACTGATTCGATTTTGGTGTTGATCCGAATCAGCGTCTGGCCGCCATGATGAAAAATGTGATTTCTGTGAATAGATATCATTATGAATCCAATTGCTAATGGTATGTTTTCATGGTCAAGGAATCGAAATATTTAGATGAAATAAAGGTAGGACTAATATTTATGGTGAAAATCACAATATGGGTGAGGACTGTGGCGCTGGCGGAGGTCTGCGCTCTCCGAGTGCTTTTCTAGTTTGTTTTTCATCTAATAAAGAAATGTTGTCCAGATCAGATATAACTTCTGCTCAAATTGTTAGCATTTGAAGCAGTTGCTTCCTGTTGTCAAGCGTGGCAAGATGGATCAGTCTGATTTCAGACATTGAATCAGGCTGATCATCTGCACTGCAAGGTTAAGAAAAGGCAGAAGTCACCTAGAGGCTATCAAGAGATAAGTAGAGCTCATATGCATGTTCAAACATGCTTTTGTTTATCCAAATCACCACATAATAAGGAAGCATCTGATTAACCCAGTCAGTATATACAAGTTTAACAGTCTTGCCCTAAATCAAGGCCAATCAGAAACACACCTTACCCTGCAATGAGCTGAATCCCACAAACTCTGTTAAGTGTTCACACAAGTGTTTGAAATATTGCAATGACTCTTGAAGAGAGAAAGATTTTCAAGATTTTCTTTCCAGGTTATCCCAGGGACTTTTTTTTTTCTTCTTTTTTTTTTCTTTCTTTTGCTTTACCATGATTTGGGAGGAGAGAGATGCTGAAATGTGAAGGCAGAGTGGGGGAGGACATGCGACAAAGAGCCTGGGCCCCAATCTGAACCAGGCTGGCTGTCAAGCTCTGTACATTGGGTACTTTGTCAGTCTCTTCAGCTATGGCCAAGAATTGACAGTGATTATTTAAACTTCTTCTCAGAATAGTAAAAGAAGAAGCAACCTCGGAGTGTCTGAACATTTCCAATAGCAGAAGCTGTATATCAACTTTAAAGTAAGTGGGTTAATAAACCATAGTACTGTGCTATTTGGCTTTGCAATAGTGTTTTGATTCAGGGCTGACTAGTAGCTATATTGTCAATCTACTTATTTCCAACATTTAATAAAGCATTTGATTCTACATGAATAATTTGTTTTAAAATCCACAAGATGGAGCTGTTGAACCATTTGTAGGTGAACTCAGCAGAAGTGGCTTTCATTGTGCAGGAGACAGTAAATTTAACTTCGCAGCACAGGAGAGCAACAAGAGGAAAGCACAGTCTTCATTTAAATGTGTAGTGTGGATTCATTTTAGACTTCTATCGGAACATAAGACATTACATTAACACATGGGGTTCATGGAAGTGATTCATGAGGATGAAATAATGTGGAAATATGGCTCAAATCACTTGGCACCACCAAGGAAGACAAAGCCCAGCACAGTTCAGCCAATGCTAAGGTACACCAGCTGAAAAACCAGCCAACACTTCACATGCTTGGCTTGTCAAAGCTGCTGCCCGATTCTGCACAAGCCAAGAAAATTGCGCAATCCATTACTTACTTTATATGTAAAGACTTAAGGCCTCACCATATTGTGGAAAACAAGGTCTTTTTCTACATTCTGGTTGGAGCCCAGGCATGTGCCTCCATCTTAGCATTATTCCACTGACACAGCAGCACTGAAGCTCTACAAAGCAGTGAAGGTAGAAGTTGCAAAGAGCCTGAGCAAAGTAAATGTACCCATAAAAAGATTATAAATTGATATATATTTTAAAATGTTAAATATTGCATAATTTAGTATATTGAAAAATATTAAGAACACAGTAAAATCAAACCATGACTCGACATTGTGATAATGTTGTTTTGTAGGGCTCACTGGTGTTTCCCACCCCTAACATAAGGGTGGATGTGGTTTCAGTGACGTCATCCTTTGGTTTCTAGAGAATTCTTTTGAAATCCATTAGAAGCTGTTGCCATATTGGAAATGCTGTACCAGAAAATCCTCCTAAAAAGTAAGCAACCACAAGCTGTAGCTGGGGAAAGCCTTCAACCAACTTCCTGTTTGCCAGATCAACTACAGCCCTGATCATTAATAATTCTTTTCATAAAATGATCAGAACAAATAGGCCTTTGGAAATAAAGAATCCTAATTGTTTTATTAAACACTGCATAAACATCTATCATGTCGACTGAATCAACTGATCAGATTTTGAGTACTGTAGTTGGAAAGTCAAGGTCATACTTGGCATCATTATTCTTTGCTTGTGATTTTTTTTTTTAAGTGAAATCACAGTCATACTAATGGGGAGTTTCAAACTTTGAAAAAAAATGTCCACCATGCCAAAACATATTCAAAAGGCTTTTATTTAGATAGATGTGTGAAATATATGCTGTATAGTATATATTGAACAGTCTATCTGGTGTGCCAGGTTAGTATAAGGCCCCATCCACACGAAGACAAACCGAGGTCTAAATGCATACATTTTTTGCCGAATCTGCGTATCATCCATACAAAGACGGCATTTTGGGGGTCTGTAAATGATCATTTTTGAAACCAGGTTCCAGAGTGGAAAGATTTTGAAATGCCGTATAAGCAGCTCCATGATTACTGGCTCTCCGCAACTTTTCAGATACGCTTACGTCATAGTTTCATATCTTCATTGACACACATGCCGCAAGTGCGCATGCCCACTGTTTTTTCATCTGTTTCTGCTTGTTTCTGTCATATCATTACAGCGCCCCTAGAGGTCTGGCATGTGTTTTACAGCGCTATCGAGTGCATTCATGTAGACGCACACATTTTCTGAGACGCCTTTGTCTTTATGACAATCGTTTTTTAAACTGTTAAGCGTTTTGTCTTCATGTGGATGGGGCATTAGACTCCAGTGTGTTTATACTGGAATATGAGGAAAACCTCAGGGAGGTGGATGGACTCACTATGGCTGAAATTTGGCCTGAACTTGGATGATAATCAGCTGGAACTCTGCAGGCTTTTGGCTGGAAGGGAAAAACTGAAGCACTTGCATCTGCACCTTAACTCTCTGGCAATGTATTTTGGAGGCATTTAACCACCGTACAGCAGTTCTAGTTTTTGATACCTTGCATCATCATGGTTTCAAGAAATATAACTCTCAGACTCCCTTCAAAACTTTATGCAGCGTCTTGGATAAAACATAAAATTGTATTTGCCTAAGTGAATGCAATACACTTTGTTTTACAAATTTGTAACATCTTTTTTTCAGCTGTCTTTTTTCATAAAGTCAAGAAACTTAACAGAAAACATCAGAGAAATGTGAAAGATGGTCTCTGAACTATTGTGGATTTAAGTACTATAAAAAACAGACTTTTGAAATGTAGGCTCCAGCGCACATAAATCTGCTGTTGTTATCTTTAGCAACTGATCTACCTGCCAACAGAAGAAAAACAGCGCATGTGGAGATTTGGTTTGTTTGTTTCCCTTCGGGATAACACTTGGCTTGTTGCTATCGTTGTGTTATCATACAAAATTTGCTAAAGCTACTTTTTCAGGCTCATCTTGCACTGATCAGTAAAAATGTTTTCCAGATTCTCAAAAAGCAGGCCAAATTTTAATTCTCAGCAGTCCACGGGTTTTATTACAGCTATCCTGTGCTTGTCAAATAACCACGCTAAGCAGAGGAGCCATGTAAGTCCTTTCATTTTTAATAGCTTTTGTGAAGGGATGCTATTAGTTACAGCACACATACTGTAGTTCAGCTGTAACACAATGCCACGGAATAGGATGACTAATGAATTACATTATGTGATTATAGTTACCCTTTACTGAAACTTGAACAAAGCTGAAATGTATCTTCAATTAACTCTGAATGGACCTCAAATGACACAACATCTCAAAAGAAACAATCAGTGGTCATCCTCTTTTAAGCTTGAACAAAGATGACCTCTTCTCCTGAAGAGGCCTTGGGGCAAAGAAGGTGGAGCACAGGTTGGGGCGTACCGGAGGCCTTGGTTAAGATAGGGTTTCTTCACCTCCAGGTCATGCATAATTCAGCCCTAGAGGCCGAGGATCATCAGGAGAGAAACACACTCACTAAAAGGAAGTGTGTAAGTCACATAGGTTTCAGAGAGGAAGAAGACAGAGGAAGAGGACTGAAGAAACACTGGCAGATGATGCAGGAAGTGTTGAAGAAGAGGCCCATAATCTCTGCAAGGGAGAGAGGTCAGTCCATAGAAGTTTCTGTGTGTGTCTGTACATGAGTATATCTGGGGTCATTTGTGCCACGGCATGCACATGTCTGATTACTTAATAAAAGAACCACATATTTGTCCATATTCAGAAGCTATTTTTGTATAAGGCCATACAGATGCACACAAATATAGGTATGACTGTTTTAATTTACTTCAGTTAGTTGTTTTTATCTCAGTTCACTGCTTTCTGGAGACAGGTCAAGGTTGCAGCATGGTCAGGAAGTCAACCAAGACATCCTGGGCCTCACCACTGACGAGCTCCTCCAGGTTGAATTAGGGACAATTAATCGGATTTTGATCGTGATTTCAATTTTGCCATCTGACAAGCACAAAAACATTATAATAGAAGAAAAACGATTAATATGCCACACAGTGTGGAGTGCCAAGTATGCAAGTTCCTGTGCTTCATAGCGCTTCTGTGTTCCACGTGCAGCCACAGCGAGTGTGTGTGACTTATGTGGATCAATAATACTGTATGTGCTGCTCGCTGGTTCTTTAAAGTTGTATTTAAATCAGTACTTAAGTTTTTAAATAAATGAATAATTGTGTTTATTAATTGTGATTTCAATATCACTTAAAATGATCATGATTCTTATTTTTACCATAATCATCCAGCCCTAGGTTCAATTTGAGGCATTTCCAGTGAAGTAGTTTTGGGTCTGCCCTAGGACCTCCTTTTGTTAGACTTTCCTGGAAGACTACATGGAGGTGACACAGAGGCATCATTTTTAAAATCTTGGATGCTAAAGTGTAGCAGTTCAACTCACAGTTTTCTTGTATGTCTGAGCTTTTACCAAATCCCTAATGTCAAGGTCAGACTCTTTTTCAGAAGATCACAGGCTTGAACTCTCATCGTGGCTTGACCAGCAGGTGGAACAGGAGTAACCAGGAGTAGTGTGAAGGAGGGATGACACTGAAGACAGCAAACACATACAGCATACTGTATTTGTTTTGGTTCATTTAACATAATCATTTTATGTTAGCTTGATGTTATTGTTAACAGAAGTTACAAACCAGGTTTTGGTTTCTCATTTAATTTCTTTTTTTTTTGTCTGTCTGTCTCTGTAATCCCATTTTATCACATCATAAAAGCCATAATGTTTTATTTTTTCATAGTCTGACCAACTTGTCCTCTGCCTCATCTCCAAGCAAGCACTAGTGTCAACATTTCACTTTGCTCTTTGGTTTGTTAACATCTCATTTGAGTGTCTCTTTGACCAAAGAAACTGTAGGGGGCAGGACAACAAACATGCAGGATGCTCTGTCAGGAGGTCATGACTGATGAAGCGTCCCAGAAAGGGTCTTTATTGTTGGTCACTGTGACACACTACATGAGATGAAACAATTGATTATTGGCTGACAAGTTGGGTAGGAAAGGGTGCCGTTAAGTTCTTATTGATCCTGTTCTGGTTCTGTATATCAGTTCTGGTACATGGTTCATAATTCTTACTCCATATTTTAATGGAAAATAGAGTATGATGAATATTCTAGAATAAAAATCTGCTTGCCAATAACATCGGCCTAGTTAGGATCTAAATAATCTGATATCTTTATATCCCCCTCTGTACAGACTTATAAATATTTCCCTTATTATGAGGACATATTGACATGAGTATTAATTCAAATTGTTTATAATGACAAAAACTAAATTAAGTTTGTTAAGTGGTTTTATTGTTATTTTTTTGAGCAGCTACATGTTAAACATGTTTCTTCAAAAAAAAAAAAAAAAACTCAAAACCTGCCTTTTTAGTCAAGCTTTTACCTGAATTACCTTTTAGTGTTTTTATTTATTCTAATTACAGGCCACTTTTTATTATTTTATCTTATCTTATTTTTTATGTTTTCTTTTTAAATCTTTTCTATTTTTCCCTATTTTATTTTCTAGTTTTCCTATTTTATTCTTTATTTATTATTATTATATATATGTATATTTTAACTTAATTTCAAGTTATTTTCTATTCTTCTTATTTTTTAAAATTAATTTTATTTCATGATATATTTCATTTTATACTTTTTTTTATTTAATGTATATTTTTGGGCATTTTTGTGCCTTTATTGATAGGAGAGAGACAGTGGATAGGCTTGTGAAAGGAGGAGAGAGAGCAGGGGAAGACACTCTGCAAACTGGTCACAGGCGGGATTCAGCCTGGAACCTGGACTGGCAGAAGCATGTACATGGGGGGCTAACCACTACGCCAAACCAGCACCCCTAATTTATACTTTTAACCTAACCTCCAGTGTTTTCTCATTTTTAAACCTTCAAGATGGCGTTTCCTCAGTACGTACTGGGTAGAGCTGTGTGTTTTATTATTGTCTTAGATTTATGATGCTTTTTATCGACACTGTGTATGGATTGCTGTGTGGGTGGGTTCAGGGGCTGTGTGGAGTGGGTTTGGGTCATAAATCCTTCATTGAATTCATTTGTCTGTTTGTAAAGCACTTTGTGCTACATTTTTTTGTATAAAAAATGCGATATAAATACATTTTGATTGATTGATTGATTAGATTATGATATGAAACCTCAGTACCCAAGCTGACTGTTTGGTTGGACCATAACTGTGCTTGAGTCATGTAGTCTGAGCCTGGCATACAAGCACAGCTCTGAAAAGCTGGAGACAATCCACTTCTTAAAAATGGATTCTGTCAAACACAGTTTTAGTAACTTTTAAAATGGCTGTTCTAATCTACACTTTGCCCATAGCCACAGTTAGGTGACCTGTATGAGCTGTTTCTGCTGCTGTTACTTAACAACTGGCTAATCCTCCTGGTCTGGAGGGACTGTACCCATTGATCACCATTTTCTGTCAGAACCAGACGGTTCTTGAGAATCTTACAGATTGGAAAAAAACCTATGTCAAACATCATATATTATTCTGCTGGAATCACCTTCTGTGGAGAGAAGGCTCTCTGAGTGTTGTTGCTTACATTTTCTTGTTAGTGATAGTTTCCATCGTATTCTGCTAATAAAAGGCTAACCTGGTATTTTTAATCTTTGTTTTGTGTTAGTGGGGTGTTACATATGCAACAAGGAAGATGAGAGACTGATCACCTCTTGACCCCACATGTGCTGCCTGATTGACTTCTGATATAGACAATGGTGATAGCCTTCTCATTCTTCCTACTCCACTGATCCATGAGTCAGGATGTAGACAATAAGTCCCTTCATGCTAAGAAAGAGCTGGAACAAGATTTTTTTAAATTTATTTTTTATTATAGGCTTCCTTCTGGGCGTCTAAGCGGGGCCAGTCTACTTTTAAGAAAAGATCATTTAATTATGGCACATGTGTGAGTGTGTGCTCGGTGTTGTGTACTATGTTTCTCAAATGACCCCTTACATAATGTGTGTGAATGTGCATGCTTCCACATGGACTGTATTAAAGCTTAACAGTGTTGTCTTTGAATTCTTTCACAGCATTATACTGCCATTGCGCCACACTCGTCTGAGATTTTCACTTTGTTTAGAATCCATTCCCAAACAAGCAGGGGAAGAGCCTTAAAATGCATAACCATGGAGAATTAGTCAAAGAGCTACATGTGGAAATCATCAGCGACAATACGCTCCCCCTGAGCCAGAGAGCAGGGGGTGCTATATATACTGCTGCATGGAGCTGGATTTGTTTCATCATGTCCATCACAGTCTTTATTTTCCTCATCTCGTTTTTAGGCCCGGGTCCTGGACGCTATGCTCTGCCCCCTACAGTCGGATATATCAACCATGACTTCACCAAACCCAGCAGCCCGGCCTACTCCTTCCACAGCCGCATGAGCAGTGCTAGTAAGCAGAAATGCACTTGGGTGTTAATCTGCTATTTGCTTGATTATTGTTTGTTGAATTTATTGTATTATTCCAAAACCATTTTCATACTTTATATCTTTAAAAAAACATGAACATTGGGGAAATGGTTGGTAAAATCCTCAGAAGTGACTGATTAATGTGTTGGTTAGAATACTTTTTAAAACAACAAGAAAGTTCTGACAAAAAAAATCAGAAAAAAGTTTCTAAAACTGCCATCAGAATACTTCTCAAATTGTCCTTTGAAAATGCACAGTAATATTTTGCCAATATGTATTTCTTTTAAATTGTAGATGAAAATGTATTTTTGTTAATTCCCAGAAGCCCATATAAATATATTATTTAAAATACAGTCTTCCCAAAATTATCTAAGAACATCCCAGGTGTTCCAGGTTATCTTTTTTTTGAAACACTCGGTTTATCACTGGTGATCCTTTTAACAAGCACCACTGTGTTTTATACAGTAAGGTTGGCTGGTCCTCTCTACAGATGAGACGTGATTTTCATTGGCACTTTTTTATTTATAAAGCCCTTTTAGAAAAGTTACCATCCTACCTTACTGAGCTTCTTCATATTTCTTTTAACAATCAGTGTCATACACGCTCCTCTGACAGGCTCCCGTTGCATGTTCCATGAGTCAGGTCTGAACTGGGAAAGACCGCCTATTCTGCTCCTGAGTCCTGGAACAGGCTACAGGATCTGCTCAAGATCAATGAACCTCTACCTTTTGGGCTTTTTAGAAATCTTATTTGAAATTTCTACTCTTATGTGTGTAATTGTTTTATTTAAGTGTGACCTATCGTCATATTCATCATCACTGGTCTGATGATTTTACTGCCCCTTCTTAAAGTTTGTCTGTTTTATTGTTTTGTGCTCTCTCAGTTTCCTCTGTACTTGACTCGACATCATTGTAAATGAGGATGCCCCTCAATGATCTCTCGAGTATAAATATAGGTTGATTGATTGATTGATTGAAATTCATATTAACATTTACCACTTCTGATTTGTCTAAAAAGTCCTTTTAAAAAAATCACAGGAAAAAAAATCGGATTATTTTCCCTGCCAAAAAAATAGGCTTTCAGTGAAAGATTTAAATATTACAAGTCCGTCCAAAATTTCTTCATGCCCCCAGTCAGCATTCCTGAAGTCAAAGGAAATCAGCCCAGTTGAGTGATAAAAAGTTGGATGTGGTTTTGGTGAGTGGGCAGAGAGTCATGGCTCCTCACCATCAGCCAACTTAGATTCATTATCAAATTAAGAAATTTGCTGGGGTGCTGGTTTGGCAGAGCGGTTAGCTACCAGGCATCCCATGCACTTCTGCCGGTCCAGGTTAGAATCCAGCCTGTGACCAGTTTGCAGAGTGTCTTCCCCTACTCTCTCACCCCCTTTCACAAGCCTATCCACTGTCTCTCTCCTATCAATAAAGGCACTAAATGCCCCAAAAATACATAAAAAAATAAATTTGCTTAACAGCTGTTGAGAAGGTCAAGGGGGATTTTAGCTGATTGTTTTGTGTTGTCTCCAGTGGTCTCAGTGGACTCCAGCCCAGGACCACGGTATCACATTGATGCCAATGTCACCCGTTTTGGGCGAATGGAAACCCCATCATACTCCATTCTAGGCAGAGGGAGGCGTTCAGGAAGAAAAGGTGATTAAAATTCTAAAACTGTCATGTTTACTGCAGGACTGTTCACTTTGATGAGCCAGCTCTCAGATCCTGAGGCAAGCGGAGGTTTAAAAACTGGTTAAGATTTGGAAGAAAAGTAATACTTGAAACCCCCTCTGTTAACAGGGGAGGTGTCTGAGACTCCAGGGCCGGGGGCCTACAGCCCAGAGAAAGCTCCACCTCTAAATGCTCACAAAAGACCTCCATCATACACCATTGGCACTCGCACCAGGTACCGCTCTGTGGATGCTGTGCCAGCACCAAACAGGTGAGGACAGCAAAACGAAAGAAACACATATGCTTGTCCTTGAGCTATGTCACTCCATCTGTTATCTGAACTCTTGTATGAGTTGATCATTTATAGGCTTTTTGGTTGCTCTGCTGATCCACCATCAGATCCCTCCATCCTTAAACAGCTGTGTAGAGTACAAAGACAAACAAACAAACAAAAAAACAGCCTAGCATATCTTCATCTCTCTCTCTCACTCTGAAAATGTTTAGAAAAGATAATAAGATCAATGAGTAAAGGTTGATCAGACTTTAAGACTTTACATTTGTTCTGAATAGGAAGGAGCTGAGAAAAAGAAACTTTGTTGGACCCAGAAACAGGTAGGGTCTGAAGACGGACAGAGATGTTGCAAATTGTTGCTGTTGGGCAGAAAATCTTGTATCTTACAAAAGTTCCTACTTTCCAGGGAAATAATCTCATACTGGACTAGGCCTGTGCTCAAAATTTCGATACGGCAAAATATTGTATATCACTCCTTTGGGATACGTGTATCGATACGGATTCTACAGAATCGATACAGCCTAAATATTTTGACAGTTGTAAATACACTTTGGGTAATGTTAACAGTGGTACAGTTCAAGGTAGAAGACGAGCTACATAATGAAGCATATGTTCTAAATTTAAACTTAGGTCTACCATCTTTGAGGATCTGAATTTATGTCTCCCCAGTTGTAGAACCACTTAAAACTCATCCTTGTTCTTTTTCTGCTTATAAGAAAAAACTAAACTTGTCAAGAATTTTGCTTAAAGCATAGTCAATGTTCACAATTTACGTGTATTGGGATACGTATCGTATCGCGAAGTTGCTAGAAATACCCAGCCCTATACTGGACCCAGTTTGATAATAACTAAAGACCCCTAATCCAAAAGATCTTTTACCACTGGACCTTTTGTGACAGCATGAATTTTAAAGTCATGTATCATGTATCATTATTCAAGTCATGGTCCAATTCATGTATCTTTGCTTGATTATGGACTTATTCTGTCCATATATCTTTTTATTTTGCTATCCACGTATTCACATATATTGTGGTTACCCACATAGAATTGAGTCTATGCTGAGCTGAAGCTGAGTACAGATAAACCCCACACAGACAGTTTTAGACCATGTATAGAGCAGATACACAGTAATTTAGCTATGCTGGAAATACCAAGCAAAAGCATCCCTCAGAGACTCTTCTTCAGTGTGTGAGAGACACAGCATGTAGCAGAGACAGACATCCTCACCCATTAACTCACTCAGACTAACTAACATACTACGGCAGCATCCAGTTGCACCTATGTCTATTTGTACCGACCATGCAATAAACAATGATAATCCACAGTCTGGTATTAAGAGTCCTCCATTCAAACATCTCACTATCAGATGGCGTGGCGTTAGGAGGCAATGGCATCATGATATCACTTTGTCCAGTCCTGCCCTTTGATGGCGAAATCCTCTGTCAAGTCTCACCCTCCTTAGTTACTGTTGCTAGGTCAGACAAAATCTATTGTTGCTGGCATCTCTTCCATCTGAAACAATAAAAGTGACACAGTTTGATTTAACTTATACTAATGTTTAATTACCTTGTTTGTTTTTTTGTAGTGTAGGATTGATGAAGAAAATTTGAATTCCCTGTTAAACAGGTTATTAAAATGATTCTTATCTCTGCTTATGTGTAAGTTTTCTTTGTGATTTTTCATGATGACACCCTGAACCAGCCAATCCCAGGGCCACAAAAAGACAGACAGCCATTCACTCTCGTACCAAAGGGCAATCTGGAGTCACCAATTAAACTAATGAGTGTGTTTTTTTGGTCTGTGCCCTGAGAGAACCCACACATGCACAAGGAGAAAATGCAAACACCACACAGAAAGATCCTGATCAACACAGGGACTGAACCAGCAACCCCCTTGCTGAGAGGCATGCATATCACCCAAGAATCAGGAATCAAGAGTTCTTATTGTCATTATGTAGGGACGTAACGAAATTTCAGAGGTATGGTATCTCCCAGGTGAGGTACTCTGGCTCCACTTTGCCATCCTGGTGAACAATGCCATCAGATTTAATTATTTAAAGCTTCAAAGCAGCAGGTGTCAGGTTTCAGGCCAAAAAACTTTGTGTGACAGAGTCTAAATTTATTGAAGATATATTTTGAATCAAAAGATTCATAAAGACTTTGATTTTTCTTATACTGTGTTCTGCAGAAAAGAAAATCAACTTAATCTTGATAAGCAATATCATATGAAGACTAGTGTTGGGATTATCTTTAAATTTAGCACAATTTCCCTCAATGAAACAAAATTAACCATTACACTTCAGAGGTTACAGATCAAAAGTCAAGGTCATATTGCCAGTGTGTTATACTGAAACTACTCCAAGACTTAATTTTAGAATTGTACACAAACTTCCCCTCTGACTCAAAAAGGAACAGCTGAGGTTTGTGAGGGGGAAAAAAATCAGACGTCCTTTGGCCTCTTCATCATCTCCTGCTCGTGAAAAGGCTTTCTCATGAACTCTGAGGGATTTCTGTCAAACTTTGCTCAAATTTCCTCTCTGACTTCACAATGAACTGATTATGTTTTGGAGTTATGATGTCCAAGGTCAAGGTCGTTGGGTTTCATAATCATCTCCTGCCAAATCAAGCATTTCTTTAGTATCAGCTGGCTGCAGGTATCCATGGGGCACTGTAGGATTGTGGGTAGTGTAGTATTTCCTTTTGCTTGCCAATACATGCTGCGTTCCATTTACCTCGGAACTGGGAACTGGGAAATGGGAGTGACGTCATCTCCGACTTATCGGCCTTCCAGTTGAAGTTGGAAAAAAACATGCTGATCTACCAGGCTATTGTTAGCTGTTGTTAGCACGCCCTGTGTTGTTGTTCACAAATATCACATTAAGAATGTGATTATCGCTATGGCAGCATTTTTGTAAATATAAGTCTAACAATACTGTGTTCAGCTGACTTAGACCGACACACACTGGTCAGAAGTGAAAATAAATTGATTATTACAGGAGCTAAATAACTGCTCACACTGGGGGCATCCATCTTCGATTGCTAACTCGGGGGTGGCGAGGTTTCCCTGAGTAGGATATTCCGACCTCGGGGGGCGTTCCAGATGAAATATCCTACAAGAACTGGGAAATTCCGACTTCCGACTACAACTGGAACGCACCAACAGAATCACACTGTTAAGTTTGATTCTGAAACTTGATACTTCCTGTGCAGGTTTCACTTTAGCTTATGCAGGCACTGAGTAAGCCCTTTTTAAATCACTGCCTTCACTTAAATATGCTCCAAAAAGGTCAAGAAGCAAATGTTTGAACCCTTGAGTAGCAACCTTTATAAAGTACTACTGATACCCAGATAGCTTTAGCCAAAACACAATTAACCACTTTGCACTGACTGTTTTCTTCTCAACAGATACAGCCTTCCTAACCTGCTGGGCTGTCAGATCCCTAATAAATCCTCGAGTGCCAGCTACAGCTTCTCAGGCCGCAGGAAGGTGGGAGCTCCATCAGAGGACCTCTCTTTGAGCCCCGGACCAGCCAAATACAGCAGCATCAATCCAGATGTTTACCACCAGCGTCAGCCGTCATTCTCCATGCAGGGTCGCACAAAGAGGCCCAGCTATTCCTCTGCTATTCCAGGGCCCGGGGCCTACAGCCCAGAAAAGTCTTACCTGCACCTCCCCAAACCTCCGTCCTGCACTATGGGCATCAGACACTCAGAGTTTGTCACCCCTCTTGTGGTGCAGGTGATGGATTAAAGGGACAGATGGATTCAATAGAAATGCTTCATTTTTAATGATTTTTTTGTTTTATACAAATGTGCAGTAGACACAAAATTGGGAAAATAAAGTACAATAATATTATCAGCTGCTCCAAAGACAACATGAATTCACAGTTTTTCAATAAATAATTAGACCCCAAATGTGCCTTTTTAAATAAATAGAACCAAAAAAACAGTTATAGCTTGTATTGGTCAAGATTGGAAAATACTCCTAAGTTTTCAGAACAGTAGCATAAATAAAAGTGCTGTAAACAAAGCAGATAAACAGAGAGGGTCTTTACAGCCTCCTTCTTGGTATGGTGATGTTTACAGGCGAGCTCCAATCACTGCACTCCCCCAAACCCAGCAGCTCTCGTGCACACACCTGGAACAGGTAGGGTCTTCCTGGGATCAGTCCCTTCAGTTCCACCTTGGTGCTCTCGAATGGACCCAGCTGGAGTGAAAAAGAAATGGTATTTAACCACTGATGGTATCAGGGTATAACATGATCATCTTCAAGAATAGTTTGACTTGTTATGGAATGGCTCGTGGTCAAGTTCTTCAGGGTTTTGTTCAGTGTTTGCCCGAACTTGAAAAGGCTGAGAGGACACCTGAGGACGCAGAACAACCCCTCCCTCCTGTCTCCTTGAGCTTTGGCTTGTTTATTGAGATTTGGATTTCGGGAGTTTTTAGGGACAAAGGTTTAAAACAAGGGTAGAATGTTAACTTAAACAATTTGCTTCTAAATCTAATATGATGGAAATACTTGATGATAATTAGACTTAAACATCAAATCTATTACTTAGTCAGCATTACCAAGAAAAATGAATTACTGACCCTTACTTGTATCAAGAAGGCTCCTTCAAGCTGTCCTCATAAGCTCCACTGAATGCAAAGAGGACACCAAACTGTCAATCTAATAATCAGTCAAGGTGGTAAACCTCTCTCCTGCAGTTATCTACCACAAGAAGATACCTTAAGACTTAATAACTAAACAAAACTAGCAAAAAACAACATACCACTGGCGTCTCTATTGTCTTCTTCAAACTAAAGCACTTTGGTAAAGCTGCCTGCTGCTGGTCCCTGTGCTCTCACTCACACATCAGCCTCATGATTCAATCAAACTCACCTGCAGGTAATCTGAGCTCTGCTGTGTGGGGCAAATGACTGAAAACCACCGACCAAATGCTGAAACTAAGGATGGGAAACAAACTCTACCCTCAGTTCTGAACTTCAAATGCATCAAATTAAGACACATACCTTGCTGTCTCTTAGCTTTTTGACTTCATAGTCATAAAACTACCTGGTTCTACCGAGTAGTCTAGCCCTGAAACTTCAGCTGGTTAGCTCAGGCCCGGTACACATTTAGGTTCTGAAACAGTGGGAGAGCCCACGCATGAAGACACATAATAAGAGATCTATCAGTTTTGTTCTTGCCGTCGGGCACAATTCTCTCCATTTTTCAAAGGATTTTTTTTTCAACACAGAGCTACAAGCCACATCCCATGTTCAAGTAGGTTTTAGAAAGTTTCCACTAAGTACAAAAAAAGAGTTTGTAGTCAAGGCAATACAATATCTATTCATTCATTGGTCGGGTGTTTTTGTTAAATTTCCTGAAAAGTAGAAATTCTGGAGATAAGAGGTGTGAGGCCCACTGCATTAATATGTAGTAGGGTTGTCATTATACAAGAAATGTAAACACTTACATGATACTTGTAAGAAATAAACAATAGCAATGCATCTTTTGATTCCATGGTAATAAAAAAACAGAGGTTCTTGGTGCCTCGTACAGTTGTTCCAGTTGTACTGGAAAGTTGGGACTTCTGAGTTCTGAGTGGAAAGTTTAATCTGGAATGCTCATTGAGGTTAAAATTTCCTACTGGGAAGTTTGGGATCCTCACCACCCCTGACTTGACAATCAAAGATGGCTGCCCCCAATGTAAACAGCTATTAAGCTCCTGTAATATTCCATTTATTAGCACTTCGGACTAGTGTAAGTCAGACTAGTCAGACACTAAATCACCTGAATGCATAGATAAAGGTTTATTTATAGAAATGCTGCTATAGTGTTGTTTACATTCTCCATGTAGCATGTGCAAATTACAACACAGGATGTTCTAACAATAGCTAACAATAGCCTGATAGCCTGGCAAGTACTTTTCTTACAGTTACTGGAATGCTGATAACCTGGATATGACATGATTCCCATTTCCCTCTTACCCAGTTACAATGGAAATGGAAAGCAGCATTATTTTTGCATTTGATGGTCAAAAATCTGAAGCTAACTCAAAATTGTGAGCAAGAATTTGTCTGCAATTTTTGACGCACTAAGTGCACTTTCAAGCATTTGTTCTGAAATGAAGACTGATTTCTAACATGTTTTGGTATTTTCTGATATAACAAATTTAAAGAATGACAGAGATCATTGTAATCATATGTATCTAAATGGATATGAGCACTTAACACTTGTGGGTTGCTGTCAGTGTATCATACTGCATACAAGGCTGCCCATAAAGGATTGAAAAGGGGAACGAGTTCAGGGTCCAGAGTAATTACAGGACCCACAAAGAGTAAAGTTCTCCACTTTTTAAATGTAAATACTTAGCAGTATTTACAGGAGCACACACTTTGGGTGCTGCTTGAAACTTTGGGTTCCATGAAAAGATATCACGACTCGGTCCAGCTCTGCATTGATTTGAAAACAAAGCATCTGTCAAGCAAATAAATAAATGAATGAATACAATGAACCAAAAATGATGAAATAGAATGATTATAATTGTTACAGCCAAGTCATAAATATACTTCAGCCAGAGGAGAAAACATTTGTCAGGTGAAAGTCATCAATAAACGGTGAATGAAGTATATAGTATAGGTAACGTTCAGGCATGAAACTCAGTTTCTTTCTTTTCTTTTGTGACTGACTTTTTAGACAAAATCAGTCCTCATGAATCTGATCTTTTTACCCTGTCAAAGTATATAACTTTGTTATCATGCATTCATCTTACTTCATAACCTGTAACTTTAAAGACCAGAATATTTTCACATCATTCAGTTCCTCAGATATTGAACAAAAATGCATTATAAAATAATAACTTACTTTTGCTATTTCATGGGAGTTAAGCAACACAAAAGATGACCAAATATGATGTAAAATATGACAAATGGTAGATTTATAAGTGGAAAAAATCTTCCAGCATCTGTGGCAAAATGATAGTGACAGTTTAATATTTATATGGGCCACAAGCCGTCATGGGCCACAACAATCCTCCTAAGTTCCTCCTTCATGGCCCCACTGCACACATCTAACCATTTTTGTGCAGTCCGATTTAAATGTCATATCAATTCTGTTGGCAGGCATGACGAATCTAAATTTGGAAAATGTGTTTACCAAGATAACAAAGTAATAGCGCACTGACAAGGAGGTGCACTGATACTTTGCCCCCCTTAAAAACACACAAACCTGTTAAAAATGGCACAGAACTGAACTTTCAAGTAAGTGATGAACCTGTGTAAGAGGGAGTGTAGCTTCTTGTCAAGAGCTTAGATGTCATCCCTGCCAGCTTTGGCCTGGAGCTCAGCCCTGTCTGACTCTGCGGGCTGTGGATGGATCTGGCTCTGATGGAGGGATGTGGGTGGGCTTGACTGAATACATGAGCAAACTAAGTGCTTACTAAATAGGGACTATGTATTCATTTGTAAAAGCCCAATGCTGATTATTCAATTGAGGAAACTTACAAAATTACCCAGAAAGGCAGCATGTTTCTGAGGTGTCTGAGGGAGGGAGATACGTCATTTCAAATTTCCACGACATTTTTTTTTTGTGGCATGCCCCTATTGTTGTTACTTCAGCATTTCCTGAGTCATATTTGGGTTTAGACAAAATAAAACCTACCTTCACAGAGTGTGGGATGCCCCTGTTCTCCCACTGGTACAGGATCATGTATTTTAAGGGGAAGATTTCCGTGTTGGACCACGTGGGGGGATGAGACCACTCCACCAACAGATTCCTGCTCTCATGAGGGGAAACTCGCACGTTAACAGGGGGATCTGGTTTCACTGCAGAGAGAAATCAAGGAAAGACCTTTTATCCAGGTACAATAACACACTGTTCAGTCACGTTAGCTTTAATTGTCTACAGAATTTCAGTCACAGTAAATCAGTCACGCTCTCAGCCTTTTGTCAGAGTGTGTCATTTAGAATCTAGGCTCTCACCTATATCCTCCAACATGAAACTTGCCAGATGGGAGCTGCTGGCATCTGGATAAACTGCTGTGACGTTGATGATGTAGTCAGTGAGAAACTTCGGGTTTGGGAGGTAGAAGTGCCAGGACTGAAAAATGCACAGAATAATATGTAATAGCTAAAGTTGGAGCTTTAAATACATTACAGTCACTTATTGCATGTTTAGCGTGTCTAATTTCACGTCTTACTTGTTCAATCTGACTCCTTGATTCTTGATTAATAATACAAATAACAACAAAAATAGTAAAAACACACAAAAAAGGACACAACAGCTGAGGGGGATTCTTTTAACGGAATTATAAATGAACAATGGCTTCACCCGGTGTATTACTGGTTACTGATGTCCATGAACATACTAATGGCCCTTTTCCACAATCACGCCTTGGCCCTACTCTACTCGGCTCCACTCGATTAGCGGCGTGTTTCCACTAGCCCGGTACCTCTTAAAACAAGCTAGTTTTAGTACCTACGCCGCTCTGGTTCCAAGCGAGCTGAGTCGATACTAAAAGATGACGTCACCGACTGCCGGCTACTGATTGGTCAGACAATGTTGTCATTGATGAGTCATGAGCGCGACGACCTAGCATGCTAGTGGTAGCTACCATTAGCTTACCCTCATACGTCTTTTCTTTGCCCTCAATTGCTCTCGTCCTCGGCTTCATTCTGTTGTATAGCTTCCAAAACTCTCCTGTGCTTCTCAAGGGGTATTTCTTCTTAACACCTGCAGCCTTCTTCTGCTTTCCTTTTTTACTCGGTTTGTGACAAAAAGCCACAGATTGTTGTGTCATGCTCAAAATGACGTCACTGCAGAGCCGCTCTCTATTTACAGCGACACTGCACGCCGTTGGGCAGGCGACAGGGGCTAATGGAAAAGCAGCACAAGGCGAGTAGAGTAGAGCCGGGTAGAGTCGGGTGGAGTCGAGTAGAGTCGAGTAGGGCTAGTGGAAAAGGGCCATTACACTGCCACCAGGAGGCCCACAATCAAAACACTAATAAAACAAGACATGTAGAGAAGCTGTCAGCTCTGCCCACCTCTGCCTATGCTTATTTCCACCTTCTTTAGGGATTAAAAACATAAATAAAAGCAGCTCTTTAAGAGGTGTATTTACTAAACAGCGAAGGACCACTTAGTTTCATTTACTGACTCACTGCTTCAGGCCAGAGGCATCGATATGGCTTTAGCAAACACAAAATCTTTAAGAACCATTTGAGGTTTAATCTTGAAATACTGGACAAATGCCCACTTCAATTCAAGGATAATATTTGATCTTAAAGGGCTTATATTGGGTTGTCGAAGGAAAGTTAAACAATCTTACTGAAACTGATTGTTGAGGTAGCACAGTGGGTTATTTGTGAGACGTTCACTGGCCCCATGTACTGTTTTGTAACAGCTACCATCCGCCCCTGAATATCTGCCAATAAGTTCCTTTATTGGCACCCATATATACTAGTGCCATGGACCTCGAGCAACCTCACTTCCAAAAAACCAAAACAAATCCTTTTAAGGTCTCAAGTGGAGCAACATATTTATCCCATCCTTTTAAGTCCATGAAATCTAAAAATGTTGTGAGGGATTTTCATAACATTTCTAAATATGCAAACAAATGAATGATTCAGTTTAATTTTGAAGGTCATGAGAAAAAGGTCAAGGCTATGACACCTCATGGCCATGTGCTTCGTGTTGAGCACATCTCATGCATGATTTAAGGTATTCTGATGTCAAAGATGTACTTAAGCCCACTCCTACATTCCCCGCCGAATAAACACAGGTCAATTTGTGGCTTTAGGACAATAGCGCCTTTACCTGCTGAGATGATGAATTGGAGGTCATAGTGGAGGCTGAAGAGCTTTTTATGAGGTGACAGTGGTGAATAACCGACTGGTTGTGTCTTTCACTGAAAAACAAACAAAATATGAGACAGCTGTTTTGTATTGGGAGGTGATACTGCGTGAGGATGCTGGTTTTCTTCCTCAGTTTTACCTGTAGGTGGCGACATAGTGCATTGGTGGGGATTGAGTGGGTTCAGGCCAGGAGCAGCGAGTCACATTTGGATAACTGGAACACCAGCAATGCACCTTGGGCGTGGAGGGTGGGTCTAAGGGGAGAGATTAGAGCGGTTCACATGATGTGCTGCATGAGCAGATTTAAAAATCTAATATATCTCTACTTTTTGTGTTTGCTCCTGTAGAAAAGTCCCTTTTCAGGATAGTGGTTCCTTTGTTTTGAATTTCAAAAGTACATTTTTGTTATACTGTTGCACTGAATTATTATTACAATTGGATAAGATTAAGGTCATAAAAGCTCATGTCAAAATTACTAGATTTTATTTTTTAATAGCCTTTAAGGCCTGCTATTATTCCCTTTAAACCAGTACATCTTAATTCTCCTGTCCTGCCCCTTCTTTTTGGGGATGGTTCCTTTTGTGCCTCTTTTTTTAAAAATCTTTTTTGTTTTTTTAAATCCAATCCGGACTCTGTTTGTCTCTTGTCTTAGCCCACGAACTGAGTTGTGGCACAATGGGAGCTCATGCAGGATACAGACCTGAGACCTCACACAATCCCAAACTCTGAAAATGAATTTTCCTACAAGTTATAGTAAGGAAACAGAAATTAACAGTATATACTTCCTCTTTTTTCACTTACTGTATCCACTTCTGTACTACCGTGCATTATTATGTATTCTAACTTAAGCCCTTACTTTTTTGCAACATTTCAATCTTTCAGATATTGTTTCTTAGTGTCACATTAAGCTACAAAAAAGCTTTCATCAGCCTGTCCAGCTACAGTTTTAACAGGAATCACCTCTGACCAAAACAGCCAGTCACAGTTACAAATTTTGACTGACATTTGGGATGCTGATTACGTTTCTTTCAGGCTCCAAGCGCCTGCCCAGGCGCCTGCATCCTTTTTTTTTTGTGCATCCCCCAACCCCAGTCAACCAGTGGATCAGGCCCCACTATTTAAAAGAACTGCTGCTTAAGACAAACAAATCTCCCTTTAGTCTTTAAAGTCTAATCGCACATGCACAAAAAAAAAAAAAAAATCAAATTCCCTGAATCTTTTTAGATAAGTTGCATGTTTGACAGCAGTGTTGTCCTTTCTGTCCTTAAATTTTCTTGCTAAACCTCAAAATATTTCCCCTTCCCCTTCTTCTGATAGGCTAACAAGCAAACTGCAGGAAAACCACCTGTTCTGAGGGTGCAAGCCTGTCAAGATAGTCAGACAATGTCCAGAATATTTCAGGGCTGCATTATTTGTGGGACCTTGAGTTCGTATGGAGATTTTCAAGTCATCTGAAAACTGTTGGTTGAGGTTTCTGTGTAAGATATTCATCAGCAATCACTTTCATTTGCATTAAAACCCCACAGAAACTTGTGGGGTTTGCAAAATGCAAAATGCAAAATGCAAAATTAAAGTCCCACAAACATTGTAACCAAAACCTAACAAGTTTTGGTCAAGAATTTTGGCCAAGGACACACCGGCATAAGAAAGCAGCAGCTGGTGAATAAACCCCTGACCCTCTGGTTGAGAAGTGACTGACTCTACAACCAACTTACCATTTTTCTATAATTGAATGAGAAGAACCACTGTGCTAAACAAAACAAAACAAATAAAAAAATCAATGCCCGGCTGTGACTTTAATTAACCAAAAAACACTTTGCTGTTTTATTCACTTTAAAAACCTTAATGTGCTTCTTTTACATGGTCAAGTTATAGTAATAACTTTATGTAACACCTTTAAAAACAAAGGTTTACAAAATGCTCTGACAAACATGCAGAAGCAAACAAAAGATGGTTATAAGAACAAAAACACAACTCAGACAAAACCCTTCAGAAGTAAGAGAACACACTAGAAATGAATAAAAGACCCCAGACAACACAAGAACTCAACTAACTTTGGCCCAAAATGACCAAAAATGATGAAGACAGAATCAAGGAAACAGTGAAAGGAGTGATTAGAATATAATCCTGAAGAGTTTCTGTTATATCCCAAAGCATTTGCTCATTTGACAAAAAATGTTAGGTTCCTAAAAACTGCAATAAAAATAATTTACATACCTACATACTGTATTTCAACATCTTTTTACACTTCAGTCTTTTAAAACTACTTCAGCCTGTACAGTACTCGTCAAATATTAATCAGAATTATAAAGGTTTAGGCCAGCAAGCTTACACGACTCAATTTTTATTCAAAAATAAAGAGAACAACAAACAATCAAACAAATTAAAAAATATATTTAAAAGATTATTCTGTTATTTTTATAGTTATGCCTGAGACTGGTCAGTTATTGGCAGCAACACAATTTTGATGCTTTCCCTTTTTTTTGCAGTGTCAGATTAAAAATAAAACTCACACTCGCAATCCTAACATCAAGAAATTGCAGATACCTGAATTGAGCTGTAAAAGTATTATGCATTAAAAGGGTTTCCACTTTAAACATCTCAATATTTTAAAAATACTTCAGTCTTAATAAACTTACCAAATATGACTTAGATACTTGAGGTTTTGATCCTTTAAAGGAAAGTATGTTTACACAACTCCACTGTTTTTCATCATCAGACTGTACAACTCCTCATGAAGACTGAAGACAGACTGTAGCCATATTTTTAATTTTATCGATCTTACATATATATTTCTTTTTATCTGCTATATAATGCTGCTGCTGGAGTCTTAATTTCCCCGAGGGAGTCTTCCCAAGGGATTAATGAAGTTCTTTCTAATCTAATCGTATTAAGAAAACTTTAAACTTATTAATAGAAACGTATTTTCTAACCACTTCAGACATGTTTTGATAAGAGTTTGTTTTATGCAATCAATCACTGTCCTTTACACTGCAGTCGTGCCCACCCATTACGTTACCTGATTGGCCTGTAATGAATGTGATTGATGGAACAATCGTCCAATTACCTGCTGGATTTGCTTTTAGAGGTTTTGCCCATTCCCAAACACTAATGGGCTCTACCTTAGATGGACGAGTGAAATATATTGAATGGTCCATCTGGTGTCAGGTTATACTAATGCAACAGTAATGCGTCATCACACTGGTAGGTCTATTCTGTAGGACTGGGAGAATCAGTCGTTTCAGGGACCTACAGTACATGCACTCGTCCAGATGCTGCAGACTTTGTTGTCTTGTGCATACAGGAACTTTTATCATTTGTAAAAGACATGTAAAACAGACTGAAGGATGTATTAAACTCAAATAAGCAGATGACTTCTTAAATAAAAGTAGGACTGTATCCAGACAGGCAAAAAGGTTCATTTATGCTTCAGAAGTAAAATAGATAAATGTACAGTAAGTGTGACAAAAACTGCTTAGAAATAAGAGTTTAAAACTCAAAAGTATGACAAACATTGTAATTTGTACTGACTTAAAAAAATGACTAGTTTTGTTGATTTGAATACTTTTTATATAAAAACAAATTATTGAAACTAGATTTGCATGATGTTGAGAAATGAACATCTAAAGTGGTACAGCATTGTCTAAGTATGAAAAAAAAATATTTTTGAAAAACTATTTTGTTTAATTCAACAATCTTTCATTCTCTTGTAGCACATTTTAATAAAACTCCAAAAAGTGGAGGGCAGATACAAAGACTTGAAAAACTCAAATCAAAATCAGAGCCCTTGTGAACCTTCAGCCACACAAACAGCATCAGACAAACTACACAGTGAAGTATTTTGTTTTGCCTCTGTCTGGTACTCACTCCCTGATGTTGTGGTTGCCCTCAGCAGGTCCACGGCCTGGCCTCCAAGACCACACATGAGGAGGATCACAGTGACACACAAACTGTTAACCATCGCAGATGTTGAGGGATCCAAGCAACAGAAAGTGTTTTCTGAATATGAAGCTTCTCTCTGAAAAAGTACTGCAGCTACTTATGCAAGTTATCCTCTAGTCTTTTGTTGTTCTTTGCTCTCTTTGACCTGCAAATGTCTGCTCCTCTCTCATGTCAAAGTTCAAAGATAAGCTGTGTTACAGTCTCACGGCATTAACAACTCCTCTCCCGCTCTGTCAGGGTCTGTGCTGGAGCAGGAGCTGAACAGCTCTTTAAACAGCCGCTATGGTCATAGCGAAAGAGGAACAGTGAATGCCGAGGACCTCAGGAAAACTTGAGAAAGAACCTCCGTTACATTATGAGTCAAGTTTCCTGATGTCACAAAAACAAAAGCTGATGTGATAGTTTCTTTAAAAATGTATTTAATAAAATTTACAAAATGATCAAAAAACCCTTCGTGGCATATGCAGTGCTTGTTTACAAGAATAAAAAAGAACTTTACAAGAACATAATAAGCTGGAAAATGAGCAGACAAGAGAGGACATGTCTGTGGACTTCACCTGTATGTGCTCTCAGGGACTCTCCTCGCCTCATTCTGTGCTCCAGGTCACCCTCCAGTGCAACACACAAGAAGCAAACACATACACAACCTCAATCAGTCGATTAAGTCAAGTTTTCTGCACTCTCAGATCTTTTCTCGATTGTCTCTGTGAGGCCAGGAAAGCTTTTTGGCACTCCATCCAGACAGAGAGCCACTGTGGAGGTGCCAGCCAGCCGTGGTAGATCCCTCTCTGTTTGAGCTCACAGAGGAAACACCCATTCCACCTGAGGTACGCAGGGAGGTGAAGGCCTTACTGATCCAGTTATTTTTTGCCTCCTTGAGGTCGTTGGTCAGGATTCCTCTCTGGTGCTCCAGGTCCTGAGTGTTAAAAAAAGAGAAACTGAACTATTGAGGTCATATGTAAATCCTAGACAGCACAGCCAATTAAATATCTCTGCCAGTATAACTTTGTACTTGTGAAAAATTAACAAATGCAAAATTACAAATACAATGAATGGGATTTTCCAATCATACATCGGCTTATAGTAGTTGCACTAAACAAAAATTGAGAAATCATCAACATTTTGGCTCCAGGGGTCAATTTTTGGTGTGTTCAATGCAGGTCGTCATTTCCAAAACAGAGAGGAACATTTTGCTTGTTGAATATGACATTATGGCTATAAGACAATCTCCTGTGACGACAGTTGCACATATTATTCAGAAGTTCAAGGTCCGGGACGGTAGGCAACCTCCCTGGATGTGGCTGTAAAAGGAAAATTGATGACAAATTGAAGAGATGGATTATATGAATGGTCTAGAGTCCAGAACATCTTCCCAAGAGATGAGAGGTGAACTCCAAGGTCAAGGTACATCAGTATCAGATTCTACCATCAACCACTGTTGAGCCGAAGTGGACTTATTGGAGGACTCAACTGTTGAAAGCAAATCATAAAAAAGCGAGACTGGAATTTGCCAAAGTGCATATTGACAAACCACAAAGCTTCTAGGAGAATGTCCTTTGGACATATAAGACAAACTGGAGCTTTTTGGCAAGTCACATCAGCTCTATATTCAGAGACCAAAAAAATGAAGCATACAAAGAAAAGAAAACTGTACCTACAATAAAAAATGGAGGAGGCTCAGTTATGTTCTGGGGCTGCTTTGCTGCATCTGACACAGTGTGTCATGAATCTGCGCAGGGTACAAGTAAATCTCAAGACTATCAAGGCATTCTGGAGCAAAATGTGCTGCCCAGTGTCAGAAAGCTTGGTCTCAGTCACAGGTCATGGGTCCTCCAACAGTATAAAGATCCAAAAAACCCAGCTGAAAACACCCAAGAACGGCTACGAACAAAACATTGGACAGTTCTGAAGTGGTCTTCTATGAGCCCTGATCTACAAAAGTAAATCCTGTTGAACATTTGTGAAAGGAGCTGAAACATGCAGTCTGGAGAACACACCCTTCCAACCTGAGACAGCTGGAGCAGTTTGCTCACGAGAAGTCTCATTGAGAGTTACAGAAATCGACTGACTGCAGGGAATGCCTGAAAAGGTTGTGCAACAAACTACTGAGTTAAGGGAATCATTATTTTTGTCCAGTCTAGTTTCCTTGTTTAGGTTTTTTAAATAATTCAGTTGAACCACAATTTAAAAGCTGTGTCTGATTTTTATTAGTTGATTTTCAGTTATGTTTTAGTTATTATTACTTTTGTCAGTTTCGAGTTATTTCAGTGACCATGTGTGTTTTTCCTTCTTCAATGGAAGGGTACCAACAAGTTTCTCCACATCTGTAAGCATGTGTAGTCATTTTTCCAGGATACTTGGGTACAAAACACAGGGGAATTGCTTCATTCATCACTCTCTAAGTGAATACTGAAAAGCACAGACTTGTCATGACTATGCCAGTGATATATATGTTTCACTAAAGTCAGATTTATTTCATTATCCATGTTTTTGTTGCAATGGCTGACATCAAACTTTTGAGCTTATTCGGATTGAGCAAAATAAACCCCACTAATTTCTCTGCATGGTGTGTGCTGTTTTTTTCCTGTTGTGGGTGATCTGTAAAACTAAATGGATGAATTCAACATGAAAAGTGAGTATAAAAGAATCCTCTAAAGTGATAATCTATAAAGTCTCTAGAATTTACAGGTAACATTAATTAGAAAGGTGATGTTTTAAAGCTAAAGACCAAAAAAGATGAGTCAATGCAAAAACTGAAACACACCAACTTATAGGTTTACCATCAATTTTCTAAGCATTTTGTAACAAAGAGGATGAACAAAAGCAGAGCCATACTCCTTCATTAAAGGTTTATGCTGGAACTTTCTTAAGTACAACAGTCTGGACGTAGGGAGGCTTATCTACACTGACACTGAAAGCTGTACTTTTCTAAATTATTGTATATTGTCATTTCCAATATGTTTTGCCATGGCGTGTGCTGCTGACCTCTTGGACAGGTCACCCTTGTGAAAGAGATCTTGATCTCAATGGGTTTTTATCTGGTTAAATAAAGGTTAAAAAAAACACATGAAACTCTTAAATAATGATCAATCTAATCAGACACAAAAATGCTGTCAACAAACTGTGAAAAGTTTAGGTATTTCCATCATTATCATAGAGACAACTCTGTTTACGCAGGGGAAACAAAATGAGGTTTTGATTATGATAAAATCTGCTGCAAGATATTTGAATATATTAATCTGATGGAATTTGATCACCAAGGCCTATATAATAGGGATGGTGTAAAAAATCTTTGCAGTATACTTCTTATTATTCAACCCCTGTCTTCAAAATAAAAAAAGGTATTATTCAAATCTGAAAAAGTGAAAAAATAAAAGGGAACATGTCACTTTATGTTGTCATGAAATGCACAGAATCAAATCTTTTCCTGAACTTATTTTAGTCCAAAGTCTGTTTAAAAACAGGAAAATCATTCAAAAACACTTTTGTAAAAATGGATCAAATCTCATCATGGACCTACAATTATCTCCCGTATAGTGCTATAAGAAAAGTGTAACTGTATCTGCATGGTACAAAATCCCCTCCAGTTAATTTTCACTTCAGCTCAAAAATCCCTTTACTGATCAGGATAAGAGCCATCTGAGAATTTTTCCTCCTGATTACTTTCATGTCTCTGAAAAAGTCTCAAAAAACTCACCAAGCTCAGTTTTTTTTTCAAGTGTGAAAAATACAGTATTTTTTCTGAAGGAAAGTAAACAGTGGTTGTGCATATGCTCAAACTAATGGCAGAAAACTCTGACAGTGTACCACTTATAATCCTTGATGTTTATTTTTTTTTTGTGGCTGTGGAAACGAGGTGTAAATGAAGCAGCCACAATTATGAGTATTCTCGTTCAGAGATCACTACAATACTAGAACTAAATGTATATCATTTTAAAGCAGTAAAACGATGTTTTTACATATTTTTTGCTGTTCTTAAATTTAGTAACAAAAGTATTGAAGCTGCTTGGAGCCAGTCAGTCCTTGGATGCTGTTCTTTCACCACCCACGTCTGCACTCTGGGGAATCCTGTCCTATTTCCCATCCTCACATGGGTCTGCATTTAATGAGGATGCTTCACTTCGACGGGGTCTCAGAGCCAAAGCTTTTCTTTGTTGCTAACCTCAACGAATATTCCTCTGCAGCTAATTTCTTTATATTCAAATCAAATTTGGCAGACAGTTGAATCAATTTTCCTGCGGGGGAGATGTTCCCAGGAAAGTACCAACAAGTAAAAACTCAAGCTTTCTGTTTGGGTTTGTAGGGACTTTTGTATTTCACGGCTGACAACTCCAACATTATATTCCCCTGAGATTTGCTTCCTCACTGTAGGTCATGATATTTCAAATGAATGATTGAATGGTAAAGATTACCTGAATTTTGCACTTGGCCTCCACCATCTGCAGTTTAGTCTGTGCTAACTCCTTTTCCAGCTCCCTGATCTGAGCTTTGAGGGACTCTTTCTCTTGGTCATCTCCTCCCGGCTCAGACTTCTCAGGCCTTTTGCTGTCTTCATCTTCATCAGACTCAGTTGTTTGGTGGCCTTCTGTTATGGCAGAGATCTGAGCTGTGGGTGAAGGCTCCTCTGATTTCTCTATGAGGTGCTGACAGCGGGAGCAAGCCTTTATTGCACTCTTTAGAAAGCAAAACAAGATGTCAAACGTAAGATTTTTCTCACAAAACTATATCAAAAAATACTGGTAGCTGCTGTTACAATAAAGACATTTAGACAGGTGTACAAGTGAGCTGTGAAATGAATTTCACTCTGGGAGAAGGACCAATTTCCAGACAACATTCTAGTTTTGTTTACGCCTGCATTGATCCTGCTCCTGCCTTTTTGTGCCCTTTGTCTTGACTCAAATCTACCATGTCTTCCTCTTGACTCCATTCAACCCTGCTTTGGGCTATGCTAGATCTTCCCATGTCATAGTCTTGGAATGGGCTTTTTATTGCCCTACCACGTTCTTTGTCGTTAAAATTTATCATCTGGATCCAAGATCTGCCCATCATTTCCTGCTTACCACTCTAAATCCTCCCATTTTACTGTCATTATAATTGTTGATGTTAGAATTAGACTGATCAGTCTTTTGAAACAGTTTGTTGTTACAGCCCACATTCTTCTAGTCACACCTGTTTTATGTGGGTATACTGTTGCTGCTTTGCACGTATCCATCCATTTCTCTTTTATATTCTATTTTCAGAATTCATTTGTACTTCTTATCTAGATCATGCAGTTTTGATCGTTTTACACTGAATCATTTGAGATTTTCATTTAACAATTCGTGTTTTTTTAAATGTATTTTTAGCCTCCTACAAATTCCTTTCAGTAGATTTGCTTTTCTTTAACATTTCTATCAATCTTCTTCATTTTATTATTTCTTTATTTTAGCAATTTTGGTGTGCATTAGTCTTTAGTTCTTTATGACATCCTGCCATTAATCTGTACAATTACAGTGGAATACTACTTTGTCAACGGACCTCTGCTGTGAGGTTATTTGCTCAGTAGTGATAATAAAGATCCATGATTATCATCCTTTTTTTTTCAATAGCCTTTTTTGCCTATAAACTGAAATTGATTTTGCATGAAATGAGCTTTACAAATAAACTGTACTGAACTGATTAACATGATCTCATTAGAAGTCTCCTGTTTGGGCATTTCTGTAGCTTCTCTTTTCCTACTTTAATGCTTGAAAAGACAACCTGCATTGTACTGAGCCACATCATCAAATGAATTCTGCTGAGAGTTCATTTGATGAAGTGGCTCATGTTCTGTCCACAATGCTACATATTGGTGCTAGTCTTTATTATTTAATTGGCCCATAATGAATGTGGACGATGGAGCAGTCGTCCAGTTACCTACCATGCTTTTGAAAGGTTCTGCCTATTCCCAAGCACTTTCTATGGGCTCTTTCCCAGAGTGACCATGCAAGTCTTTGGTTTAGGTCTTGATTCTGTTGGTCTTTGTATTTTAATTATCCAACAGCTCTGCTCTGGCCTTTTTACCTTCGTCCCTTTCTTTTGGTCTTGACTTCATTGAACGGTGACTTAGTATTTGTCTTGACTTGCCTTGCCATAATTTGGTCTTCATTTTGTCTTGATCTCTTGTCTTTAAGTCGTGAGGGCTTTTTTTGCCAAAGTCATTACCTTGACTGAGCTGTGCCACGCCTCAGTCAGTGTCTTAGCTTTGTCAAGCCCTCTTTTGTTCAATTGTACTGTGGTTTTGGACTTTACTTGATCGTACCACTCCTTGGTCTTTGTCTTGACTTTTTCTTGTCTTGTCTTGTTCTTGATGTTGTCTTACACTTCATACCTTAAAGTCTTGTTCTAATCTTGAGACGCTTTGGACACTAAATATATGTTGGTATGACAAAAACACCGGAACAGGGGGCTCACTCAAATTTAAGTACAACAGAGGTAAAATGGAGGAAAATCAGGGAAGCCAGAAAAGCTTTGAGGCATCAGTAGCATAGTCTGGTAGTGCGCTCAAGCAACAACTGAAAGGTTGTGGGTTCAAACTCAGCCCTGCCTGCCACATCTCTGTGTCCATGGGTAAAACACTTATCACAAGTTGCACCCACCGCTGTGTCAATGGCATATAAATGGGTAAAAAAGGACAAAGATGTGTTAGCTAAAATTGGTCAACAACTTCGATACAAACTTTAAACATCGTGAGTGGATGTGAGAGTGAGTGGGTGTGAATGGGTCGATGTGACCTGCAGTGTAAAAGTGATTTGAGTTGTCAGAAAGACAAGAAAAGCTCTAGATGAGCTCAAGTCCATTTACCACTTTCCTCACCTTAAGCGAGTCTAACTCCTCTCTGTGTGCAGCCTGTTGCTTCTCCAGGCGGTTTGTAAGCTGTGAGCAGATCTGAGGAAAGGAGAACATTCACATCATTTACTTCCACCTAATTCTATGTAAACATAACCTTAATAAATCTTAAATAGCTCCATTTGTACCTGTTTGTAGTCTGCAGTGATACCTGAAGACCTTTTGACCTCTTGCTCAGTTTTCTCCAGCTCTCTCCGAAACACTTCCTTCAGCTGTGAAGAGAGAGGAAATCCTTAACATGGACTTTAACTTTAAATCACTACAGGCTGTCAGTGGTTGTCAATCTTGTCTCATTAGTCGTACCATTACAGTTTCCTCCTCTTTTCCTCTCATCTCCTCTTCTGTGGCTTGTAGTTGATATCTGGTTTGCATGAGGTCTTTGGAGAGTTCGTCCACTCTGTCCTCTGCCTGGACATACAATTGACAGAAATATGTAGTATATGATTCATCTCTTTGTCTAACAGATACACGAGCAACATATTGTCTCATAATTTTATGGGAAGAAAGTGTGACAGTAAACGGATAACACAATTTATTATTTCTTGTAAGAACGTTTGGCTTTTTCATAGCTGTTAGGATTATTGGAGCTGCATAAAAACTAGGGCTGTCAAAGATTGAAATTGATTAACTTCTAAATTTTGACAGTTAAAGGATAAGTTCGGTTTCTACAACTTTCACATTGCTTGTAGAATGAAGTAGAAAAATATACTCACCCAGAAGGCTTTCCTGATCCAAACAGTGCTTCGGGAGATATTTAGATCCAAAATCGAGCGGCGGACATCCGTATAATGGTAGCACACGGGGCATGTATAGCGCAGCTCCTAAAACTGCATTAATCGTCCAAAAACTCATTAGTTTCACCAATATTTCATCATGGTCCACTCACGCTCCTCCTCCATTACAGTCTGTGTCCCTCCAGACATGTCTTTGTGACTGTGCTGACCTCTGAACTGAAGAAGAAGAATGTTTGCCTCCGCGCATGCGCAGTACTCTCTGGAGAGCTGTTCTTCTCTTTGCCTCCGCGTTCTCCTTTCCATGAGCTCCTCCTCTGTAAACTCTGGCTCGAAACTGTAAGGACACCCATCATATTCAAAGTTCTCCTCCACAACATCTTCATCCAATAGATATTCATCCATTTTGCACAAAACTGGAAGAAGAAAGTCGTTGTGTAGCCGGCTGTCTTCCCCTGAAACAATGAGCCGTACTGCGCATCCACTGAGGCAAACATTCTTCTTCTTCAGTTCAGAGGTCAGCACAGTCACAAAACATGTCTGGAGGGACACAGACTGTAATGGAGGAGGAGCGTGAGTGGACCATGATGAAATATTGGTGAAACTAATGAGTTTTTGGACGATTAATGCAGTTTTATGAGCGGCGCTATACATGCCCTATGTGCTACCATTATACGGATGTCCGCCGCTCGATTTTGGATCTAAATATCTCCCGAAGCACTGTTTGGATCAGGAAAGCCTTCTGGGTGAGTATATTGTTCTACTTCATTCTATAAACAATGTGAAAGCTGCAGAAACCGAACTTATCCTTTAATTACTGTGAGACTTTTTGCATATGAATTTCAAAACAATTTTAAGGTACATTTTAAAAATGTAAAGCTATTTTTTTTAGCAGTTTGCTGATTTGAACCCAGATGAATGCAGTTCCTAAAGATGCTGATTTTATAGGTCTCATGTCCGGGTGTGATTGATCAATCACATGTCATGGATGTCACGTTTTGATTTAAGTTGAATAAAACTGAAAATTTAGTCTGTGTAGAGGATCAGCTCTTTTTCCCAACTTACAGACATGTTTTGGTGAGAGTTTGTTCTACAATGTGGCTTACATTTTGTATTTTACATCATGGTACTAGCGCCTGCCTACTGCTTTACCAAACAGGCCTGTAATGAATGTGATTGACAGGACAATCAGCCAATCACCTGCTGCATCAGGTTACTCAAGAGCACAGTTAATTGGAGATTCTTATGAGGCCCAGTAAAGGAAGTTCTGCTCTGTGATACTGGCTAACCCACAGAAAAAAAGAACTGGCTGTAGATCAAAAAGGGGATACCATAGATTTTTTTGACCTGTCCACTGAGCTGCAAGAGTTTTTTTGATTGACATGAGATAATTAAAAAGCAGTGATGTCCATATTTCCCATCACTGTGAATGCATAGAGATCCAAAGGTGAGTAGCATGCAGCTGCTGACTTTGGTTAATAATTACTACAGTGATGTGAACAGTTTAAATAAAGACAGAACAAAAAATAACACTTTCTGTACAAACTCCCAACCCCATCTCCAAGGGGCTCTGTAATAATTGGACTGACAGCCCTGCTCAGCACCGCTGGCCTGGTTATTCCAGCTGGTTTTAAAAATTCAAGCAAAGACTAGTTGACATTCTGGGCTCATGCAGAACTTCAGATTGAGTTGCTATTAATGCTGGAAATGTAAAAATTTAATTAGAGTTTGAATTTGTCCATCTCTTGAGAGGCTCTCCTCGGAGTTTTCAGAGTAAAAACCTGAAGCAGGTGAGTGAACTCTTTTGCCCTTTCAGATGAGGACAGCAGCTCATCGTACCTTGTCCAGAGCCTTCCTTAGGGCCACTTTACTGCTGATGAGTCTGTGGGCCAGGTTGTCATTCTCCTGCTCCAGACGGAGGCTGGCCTGCAGAAGCTGGCGGTTCTCCCTCTGTAAGACATGATGAAGCCAATCAGAGACTGCAGCTCACACTGGAATACAAATCAAGGGAATAAGCTATCTTTGAATTAAGCTTTTTCGCCTGATTTATTCACTTTCACCTAAAGGGAGTGAATTATATCTTACCAGGTATTTCTCCAGGGGGTCTTCTTCATCCTCCATGATTTGAAGTAGACCCTCCCCCAGTTTTGCTTTCTTTGTGGGCACCTGGAGGGAAAAGTCAGGGGTTACGGAACAGTAATGCCACATATGATTGAGCTGAAGAAAGCAATCTCCTCCTAACAGATCTGTTCCTGGATGCTGCATGAGCGCGACAAATCAAGAGCAGGCCCGACAAAAAGAAAGGGGGATAGAAAGTAAGGGTGAGATAAGATAGAGCTGAGCACATGGGGAATGATAATTTGAGATACACAAGGATACAACAGAAGAGGGAGGGGCTCTTTTAAAGCATGAAATGCCAATTCCCATATCTCAGATTTGTTAAATGAGCAATCTGCATTCATTTCCTTCTATCTGGAATCGTACATTTATCACAGAGGAATGTGGCAGTCTGCTGCCTGTCAGTTTGTGGGGCTCCACTTTTTATCTGCATTTATGGATCAGTGAAACTCCATCAGTGACTGTAGCATAAAAGCTGTTCAGTACATTAAAGAGGGAAAAGTGTCTGTATCTTTGTATCTGCAGCCTTTTTGTAACTTCTTTCAAGTGTTTGCAAACATCATAATGGAAATGATTCATAGCTTTCCTTAGTGAGACATGATTCACTGAATTTGAATTTTATTTAGGATAGCCCATTGAGCGGCAGTATTTTGTTTTTGAGGGGGGCCCAAATTTCATAGGGATCCACCTCCTCATTTTCACAGAATAGATATTAGCTTACATAAAAACAGTTAAACATAAAAACAGTTAAACATGGGTGCTTTTCATTACAGTTTATGCAAAATAAGCTTTAATATTTCAATAAAAAGACCCATGTTGAAGAAATGCTTCTTTGGAGAAATAAGGCCTATATAGGATGAAATTTTTATTATTAATGTCTTATTAAATACATATTATACTTCATTAATGAAGTGTCTAAATAAAACTGCCATCGGGTAAAATTGACCTTAATCAGTTTTTTAATACTTGTGAGTTATTTTGTTTCAAAATATTAATGTCTGTGGTCCCTAAATTTGCCTCACAGTAAACTCCTCAAAAACCCAAATTCATGTGTTTTAAGTTTCTCTCTTAAAAACCAACCAGGTTTTACATTTTAGCATGCCTGTAAACACCTTTAATCCATCCCTGCTGTTGACATGCAGTTTAAGTGTCTGCAGCCTTAAGGGCCATTCACACAGCTTTCCAGTGCTGTGCTCTAATGTTTACTGTGGCAGCACAGAAATGCTCTGGTTCCAGTATGGGACTAATAACAAACTTGGCTGCTTTAGGGCAAAGAGAGTGGGCAGTCATTTCTATGAAAAGGGCTGAACGACTTTTTTTTCTGTGGCCTAGTTCTTTTTCTAGTTAGCCATTTTTATTAGCTGTTAATTTTGTTCAAACTGCATACAGCAAGACCTGGGTAACCGTGTTTTATTGTTATCATGTCACATGGTTTGAATGACAATAAATCTGAGTCTGAGTTATGATAATAAATAAATGACCTTGTCTTTTGAAAATAAGTGCACCAGCCACCAGACGTTTCCTGTACACAGAGATCCCTGTTGATACTGGTGCTGTGAGGCACTTTTATTTTAAGCCTTTCCACGTTGCTGGTTGCAGTCCTCAAACTTCTTTCTCAACTCAGAAATGGGTTAGAGTTGTTTTTGGTGAGTCCCAAATGTAAGCTCCACCTAAGTATTCTTATTCTTCATTCTCAGTAACCTTGAAATTAAGCAGTTTGTTCTTCCACAATAAAGTGTTGAAATCTCCAGATCTCTAGAAAACCTGATTAACATTCCATCATGGTTTACTGATTAAAATGTACACATGCTTGTCTTCCAGGTCATCAGTAAAGACTTCTTGAACACAGTAGTTTAGTCCTGTCTCTTTCGGACATGAACTTTACCCCATTTTAGCTTCATAAAAAGAATTAATATTCGAGAAATTTAAAGTTTAAAGCTGATGAAATGTTCATCCAAACATCTCATTCAGAGGTTAAACCAGCAAATAACCTGTTTTAAGATTTAAAGAATTTTCATAGTAAGCTTTCATGTTTTTTTCTGATACAACCTGAAATGTAACGCTGTCATTGTCAAACTGATTGATCAATGCACCAAGCTCATGTGACTGTGAACTACTAAACAATTCACTTATTCAGGTTGCAGGGCCACAGAAGGACAACAGGCTGCACAGTTTTATGACAGTGTTATGATTATGACTGATTTCCCCCCACGTGTCCCTAGTCTAGTTGTTATTGCGCTCTGCATCTGAAAGAAACCCAGTTTTACTCATCAAAGAGGAAAACTTTTAAGGAAATATCTCTACCTGGAACTGAGTGAAGGTTAGTTTGTCATTGTCAGGGTACCTCCTTCTCTCTGGAGCTCATTTCCAGGACATTTTCAACTTAGCTACTCCGGCAGGAGGACATTGTACCCAAACACTTTGATGCTTCTCTCTATGAATCTTGTTTAAAAGACGTGCAGTCTGAGGCTGAAAAATAACTCCTTCATACTTATAATAGGTGATAAATAGGTTATGATATAAATCCAACACACATGTAGCACTGAATGTAATGAAATAGGTTTGTCACTACAATGTTTTTGGGGATTTGCACCTTTTAAATACAATAGGCAAAAACAATATCTTACAAACAGAAAAATATGCTGCATTACTTCTCTCATGCATCAATTTGGGCTTCCTTCAGAGTATAGTCTTCAGGGTTAGCCCCTGCTAGCATGTAGCTCATAACTGTTGTTGCTATGTTTTATACAACTTTAACATAATTAAACCTGCTTAAATGACTGATCAAATCTGTTTAAGGGAGCTCCGACCCTTATTTATGAGAATGTTTCAAATATTTTCTATCACTGCAAAAGATTTTCCATGAAATTCTGCTTTTTTATTTTCCATTTGTTTTTATATGATATAAAAAATATCAATTGTTTTCCAGGTTTTCCAGGGTACATGGGAACTCTGACTTAGCTCTAGCACTCATTACAATTTAAAGAAAGCAAATTTTACGACATAAGAGAGTGCAATCTTACTGTGAATTTGGGTCCCGTTTCATCCACCAGGCAGGCCAATATCTCCTCCTCGCTCATCTGCTCCATAACTTTGTCATCATACGCCATCATGACAGTCACGTCGTCCATCATCTTGGTCAAAAAATGCAGCCGCAAGAGCTGCCAAAACACAAACAAAAACAAAGGCAGAGAAAAAACAAAACAAAACCAGGAGCCTCTTCTGCAGGTGAAATCTCTATCTACCTAGAGAAATCTGAGAAATGACCCCGCAGTGTTTGACAATAGAATATCTAAAGAGAATCAGAGATGTAAGACGAGCTTGTGAAGATATTGTCGTCTTGTTTTCACTCGCAGAGATGCAAGCGAGATCTCAATCCAGCACATGCGCTAATCAAACAGGATGTGCTTGAACTAAGTCCACGAGGAAATCTGCTTATGGTCCAAAGGTGAGACACAAAGACAGACACTTCAACAGGTAGCTTCAACACATTAACACCTGATAGTGAGAGCTGCTTGTAAACAGAGTCAGGTGGAGGAGTGTGTTACAGGTGAAGGGGCAGTAACAGGTTCAGCAGGGTTTCAATGAGACCTGAGTGTGTGTGTGAGAGAGAGAGGAGAGAGAGGACACACCCACCACAGCAATCTCCTTTCTTTACACGGTCACACAGACAAACCTTTCTTATAATCCACACTTAAATAAAACATGGCACCTCTGATTTATTCTGCATCTGCACCTTTCTAATCTCTAACTTTTAGACAACTTTCTATCTCATATTTCTATTTTCTCTTGAAGATTCTGGAGAATTTAATCAAGCTATTTGTGATATTTCACCTTAAGGTGTTTGCATGACAGTTCTTTCAGCCATTTGTTGTCTGACTGGAGAGCAAACAGGTCCGGCAGGCAAGGCGCTAAAATACCAACGCAAGAATAACAACAGAAAGGATTCAGCAGCTCCGCCTGTGATTCACCCTTGTGTTCTCAGTGTGCGCTCGGCCTTAGTTCACATCAAGCAAACAGTTTCTTGAGGTAACCAACCAAGCTGTCCTGGCATTAATGCATCTCTTTTTGCATTACAATTCGTTAGTGTTTTCTTGGATTTGCATAATTTTTGAAAAACTAACAACCAAAGCCACTTTAGTGAAGATGTTTGGCTTCCATCGTGCATGCATTTTGAGAATTTCTGTTGAAGTCTATAACAAAAGTCAATAATAGGCTTTAAACTAGAAAAAGCACCTGGAGAGCGCAGACCTCCGCCAGCGCCACAGTCCTCACCCATACTGTGATTTTCACCATAAATATTAGTCCTACCTTTATTTCATTTAGATTTTTAGATTCTTTGACCATGGAAACATACCATTAGAAATCGGATTCATAATCATATCTATTTTAGTTCAGTAGTTACTCACGAAAATCACATTTTTCGTCATGGCAGATCCAGATGGTGATCCGGATCACTCCCAAAATCTAATCGTTCCTTGTCCCAATACGGACATTTCCTGAAAATTTCATCCGTCCATAACTTTTTGAGTTCTTGTAACAGAGAAACAAACAAACAAACGCACAAACTAACTAGCTAGCTAACCAACCAACTAACTAACTAACTAACTAACTAACTAACTAACTAACTACCTAACTACCTAACTACCTAACTAACAAAAACAAACAGATGCCAGCGATCACATAACCTAAGAGGTAACAAACTAAAGGTTAAAAAACATTTTAACAGTTTGTATTTGGTTTTCACATAAATACATTTGTTTTGAAGCAGGTTTGTTTCTGTAAAAGTACGTTTATACTTAAAATAGATTAGCACGTTCTTATTTATTACTTTACTGTTAATAATCTTCTGATATACAGAGTAGTGCAAAAGTTTTAGGCAAGACTAAAACTGCTGTAAAGTGAGAATGCCTTCAAAAGCAGTAACGCGTTTTTGTTATCAATGTACAGGGGCAATGTAAAATAAGAGAAATATAAATCAAAGCAATTTTGGGTGTAAACACGTCCTCCAAAACAGCATCAAATTCTCTTGGTTTACAGTATACAGTTTCTGAAGGAACTCAACAGATACCATTATTCTCTTTGTGAGAGGGGGAGCTACTTTGGCACTTCAAAGTAATTGTCAGGTTTAATGTTGCAGAAAAAGTAAGTATTTTTAGACGTCTCAATGCATTGCCAACTGAGATATTGGATGAGATTATTTGTATGAATTTAATAAATGTTGATGTAAGTTTATTTTAGAATTTTGCCTAATGTTCGGCAAAACATTTTGAAGTAAAGCTGTTTAACGATAGAATTAGGGATGTACAATATTGGATTTTTGCAGGTATCCAGTATGCTAACCTAAATCTCCAGATATATTTCACTATATTTCACTCGTCCCTCTGTGAAAGAGCCCAGAGAAGGATGACATGTTGGAGAGGGCAGAGCCTTCAGACAACACACTGTGTGTTTTACCCTCTAAATATAGACGTTAAAGGATGACAAAGTAAGATATTTCAGACAACTTGTAAAATATTTCTAAAGTATAACTCATTATAAACATTTTTGGAGAAAATTTTGGCCACTTTTTTTTTTTTTTTTTTTTTACATTTATAGGTACTAGGAGTGGGAGAAAAAGTCAATTCACATATTTTTCACGGGATTTTTTTTCTGACGATTTTAAAATTGATTTTTTTTTACCCCCCAAACTCTTTTGGCGCGAAAGCTGCAAAATTGCGACACATTGCTGGATAAAACAGGCCATAGCTGTTAAAATAGTGCTGAATAGTGTTACTACTTTTCACCAGCAGATAGTGGACAGGTGACAGGTTTCTATTCAAAGTTTTGGTGTATATTTATTTTGAAACACACACACCAGAGCAAGGGACGCGAGTGTGGCTGTAGAGCGGAGCAGAGAGAGAGAGAGAGGGAAAGAGAGACACGCACAGAGTGATAGAGAGTGAGTAAGAGTACGCACAATGCTGAGAGTACTTTCTCAAGTACTGGCCGACTCTGAATCTGAGGAATATTTACTCTCTGAGGATGACGGTCAGTCATCCAGTGAGGATGAAACTGGCGGCGCATGTACGCGCAGCGGGAGCGGCTCTGCACGCCATTACAGTCCCCAAGCAGCACATACCGAGGCCGATGCTTTGCCTCTCCGTTGCAGGGTGGAAGTGATCGGCGAGTGCCAAGGAGGGGGCGTGGTCTGGGATGCAGGGAAGCTCAAAACACCGCGAAAAGTGACAGTGTTAGCGGGACTGAGAAAGACCGCGGAGCTCTGGTCAGACGAGGGAGAAAAAGCCGGGGGTAAAAAGCACAGTGAAGGCAGCAGAGGAGTTCATGCTCGGCCCGTAAATTACAGTGATCATGATGGGTGGGTTTACCCAGGATGAAGAAAAGTATCACAAGTGGATCAGAGGTTTTGATGAGCCTATTGGGTATTGTAGAGACAGAATTCTGATCAATTTTGAGCCTTGGCCATTTGTTTTTTGGATGGTGAATTTTGGAGCCTATCACAAACGAGACAAACAGATATGCCCACCAGCTCTTAGAGAGGAAAAACCCCAAACCAAACTCCAAATGTCATGGCTGGCATGATTTTACAGTCCCTGAGATGAAAACTTTCATGTTACTTTATTTGTGTATATTTTCCAATGTGGCTGCCATCTGGTGACATCATAATATGCAAATTAGATGAGTGAATTTACTTCCATCACAAATTTTGGGTCATACTGAAGATTTTGAACAGTGACAGTTTACCATTATCTCTAACCACTTTGAAACTATAGCCTTTTTAAATCTTGATAGCAAAATTGAATATTTTCTTGAAAAAACTCTGGTGCCTAAGGGGTTAATAAGCCACTTTTAAATGCAATCCAGGCTTTTGAAGAGAGACAGTATAATCAGCTGGTTAAAACATATTACTGAATAAATCCTAAAAACAGACTCACATGTGATGTGTATTTTTCCTGATATAGACTGTAGGCATCATCATTGTTCATCTTTTTCGCTGGTGTTTAAAAAGCTAACTAGAGATTGCCAAAATCGGCAATATGGTTGAATCACAATTTACATCGAATTGGCACCCAAAAAATCATGAAAAATCGAATCGGGAGAAAAGTGAATCGTCCCAGTCCTAATAGGTACTGACATGAACTATATGTGAATAGGTTTTTGAGTTTCATAGTGTTAAATTCACTGTTTTCTTATATGATACAAATATTAACTATCTCTGAAGCAGACTGTCTTAATTTGTTCATATTTTAACTAAAAAATGAACGTATTAGAACGTTTGTATTCATCAGCGGTGAATAACAGCCATAATCTGCCTTTCCAAATATCATGCTAATGTAGCTTCCTGCTTATGCTTAATGGCCACAGCGTAATTGAACAGAGGATCATTTTGGGTTAATATAGAGGGTAAGCACATGACGTCACAATCAAGTGAGTGGAATATCAGCAGCTGAGAGACAACGAGCAAAGACAACAGTAATTACAGGGAAGTAAGCAGTCAACTATTTTAATTTAACAGAAGAGTTTCAAGTCTCTTGTCACTGATATTTGAAGGTGCTATGAGGAGAATCTATTACCGGCGAAATAAAGACTCTGCTACCCATGAGCACGCGCGCCGACTGTCGTAATGCTGCGTTCCAGTAACCTCGGAAATGGGAGTGACATCTCCGACTTATTGGCGTTACAGTTGAAGTCGGAAAAAAACATGCCTAACTACCAGGCTATTGTTAGCTGTTGTTAGCACGTCCTGTGTTGTTGTATGAAGAATGTGATTATCACTATGGCAGCATTTTTGTAAATATAAATCTAACAATACTATGTATACAGCTGATCTAGAGCGACACACCCCAGTCAGAAGTGCAAATAAATTGATTATTACAGGAGCTAAATAACTGTTCACACTGGGGGCATCCATCTTCAATTGTCAACTCGGGGGTGGCGAGGCTTCACCGAGTTCTCAGTCGGAAATTCAGACTTCAGGGAACGTTCCAGTTGCAGTTTCCTACTCGGAACCCAGAAATTCCTTCTTCTGTCTACAACTGGAACTCACCAAAGACGTGACTGAAGCCAAAGTGTGTGTTTGTTGTGGTAAATGCAGCTCAGACCTTTCTCAGAACTCTGCATTGCTTTACAACTTCTTTTTTCAACAACTTACAGGATGCAAAGCGACGAGGTAATGTATCTCTTTCTAGTTACGTAGCGGTAGTTTCTCATGTATGACAACAAGCAATTTTTGGAAAACTTGGTATCGTAGTTGTAGCCGGCTATATATCGCTACTTACAGCCCGGTGCTCTAAGACGTGTAATATAAATAATAAAATAACATAAATTTGCTCTAGTTTTAATTGTCTTGTTCCCAAAGTTGATAACAAGACCAGTCCAACTCTGTCCGACCCGACCAGAAGGCTAAAGAATAGCATTTATAGTAACCTATTTTGATGCTATAAAACTCATCTTAAAGTGTGTATTTCGATCAGGCATATATCTAAAAGTGAGACTTTTTTGTAATTATTTAGAAACTCCTCACAGTCCCTTTAATTTTGTTCACTGCAGGTACCATAGATCGTCAGCTGATGTTTTAGAAATGTTTGGAGCTGAAACACAATATGAAAGTAAAATATAGCAGCAAAGCATTCATACTGAGAGTTGCCCAATCAGATAAAAGGAGGTAGTGAAAGACTATTTTGATGGGCCCCAGATCATTTTCATGTTTCAGAATGAACAACAGTGCACTTAAGTGAGAGAGGAGTTTGAGTAAGAACAAAAATGTGAGCAGGACTTTCTTTGTCATTTGCACCTTGAGGAAAACTGTGATGTGTAGAATAGGTCCATATTGCCCTGCCTTGTCTGTTTTGATATGCATATTTTTCACTTTCTTCAGCTTTTTAAGATAAAGTCAACCTGATCAACTAAATGTTTTTTTTAAACAGAGGCTTTTTCTTTAGAGAAATGTCCTTGTATGGAGAAATTGAATCATCTGATAATAAGATAACCACATGGCCATTGAGAAAGTCTGTATTTCGCATGTTCTCCTTTTTCTCCTGATGACACATACATTTAATTCCCCTTCTTTCATCTAAAACTTTTGCTCATATCAGCTCTGACTTAGGTTTTACTTTTTATTCCGATCTCTTAGTGCACTTCTCCATCTGGCATTTTTTTTTCTCTACAGAAAGTGTGATTTCAAAATTTTGTGTAAGAACTATCTGAGTCATAGCAACCAACAAGAAAAAAAGTCCAGGCAGATAGAAACATTTATTCCTCTTTAAATTAAAAAGGAACATTCATGTGAAACGTGGTGGATTTTTCTCACTGTATCAGGTACCAAAACTTACTGTAGTTTCATATAGTCTGAAAAATACAACTTTCAATAATCAGAACAAGAAAAAAAGATGTTTCGATACAAAGACAGTGTTCAAACTGGTCGTCACAGATCCTGTAAACAAAAAGACAAAACCTCTATAACCACACTTTGTTGAGCACATTTGGTATGTGAGGATATTAAACAATTTGGCAGTGAACATCAATGCTGAGTGCACGTCAAGTTTACCAAATAAATATATCTAGGTTTAATTTTGGACATCATTATGTCGAGTGAGGAGACAAAAGCTCTCAGCTCAGTGGAAACTAGGTGATGTGAGAATATACTCTAAATTCTGTTACATTAAATATCATATTTTCAGTTACATTTAGATAAATTTAAGGACGATTTTAAAGCAAATTCCCTCCAAATGAACATCTCCATTTCCTCTCAGCCTCTTTAGCTTTAAACTTTCAGAGGAGCAGAGACAGATCATAATGGAAGGATAAGTGAAGAGTATGGAAAACTCACATTCAGCACAAACTCAGTAAAATACTTTGACAGCCCTCACAAGCATGACAATACCCCTAAAAATATATAAATTCAATTATATACGGTGGATACACACTGCATCTTGTAACTGTAATAAATAGCAGGTAAAATGGCTTAAATGGCTGTTAGATACAAAAATGAATCTTCAAAGTATGATACATGATCATAAGTATAACTTTAGTTTTCTATTTATCCATCTTAATCTGTAAACATACAAAGGATATACATATCAACTTGAACAGAGGACAGACTCAACCGTAACACAGTCCAGTTTCATTTTCTCTAGAAGTGAAACTAAAAGCAAGAGCAGCTGTCTCTCCTTTTTGTCCCTGTTTAGACAAAAACTGCAAAGCTTCAGTGGTAGTTTCAGTGAGCAAATCACAACACCAAATAGAAAAACTGTTAGCCCTCATGAACAGTAAATGGGGGAGGGGATAGGGGGCTAGCTCTTGAAACTCTGACACAACAAGTAAGGAGGAAGGGGGTACAATGCAGGGATGGGAACTGAGACTCGAGCAGGAGAGGTGGTTCATTTCAGACCAAATCTGCAGGTTTCCAGCTCCAGTCAGGATTTAATGTAGGAGTTAACTTTCTTGATGTGTTAAATAATTTTAAACAGACTTGTCCGAGATCAGGCAGCCAGAGTATCCTGTCTCATCTAATATTACCTTTACAATACCTGATAATACAGGCTTAGAAGACTCTTTGTAGGATAAGCTAAGCTAAGCTATTGATACCTCTTCAATAATAAAGTAATAAAACGCAAGAAGGCAAGTCCAGGGTAAAACAGACTATCTGCACAAATGACAATTTTTCACTAGTTAAGACGACCCCTAAATAATGCTGAATAACAGTCACAAATTAAAAAAAAACAAACCTCAAAAGAGATTTATTATATTATCTTATTTCCAGGAATTGGCTGATGGACATGTATACATGAACTTGTGTTGTAGCACAAAAACGGTGCACATCAACCACACAGACACATTAGCCTTCATGCTAAAGAAAAATGATTTCTTAGTTTCACATTTTTTAATGATTACAATTTTTCCAATTACCAAACAGTGTGTTAGACTGGATGTGTTCTGGCTGCGTAATGGCTATGATGTGTGACACTTTTCATTTTGAAAATGATGGTAACAAGTCAAAGCATGAACTCTGTCAAACCTGCCAACAGTCTAGGGAGGAGGTTTGCCTTCAGCAAGAGCCTCTGCCAAAAAGGACAGGAAAATTATAAAACAGAGCCGTATTTCCCTTGCTTTTGCAGATGTCTATGTTTTCTAGGGCTGTTCGATAATGGCAAAAATCATAATCACGATTATTCTAACTGTAATTGAGAATATGATTTTGAAACACGAGGACTCACTGGTTCAAAACTTGCAATGCTTTCATTTAATGTATATGCTCTGAAGCTATTATTTTTTTTATCATCAAAGCACATATAAATACACTTTTAAAAATAAATAAAATAAAATGCCTCAAAATACGGTTGGCTATAATAATGAAAAATGAAAAATGAAGTTCAACATGCCATGTGGCACAGTAGAGCTGTGCATCTTCACTAGTCTCACCATTTAATTCAACTGAGATTATTACGGTAATAATTCCATTAAATTCAGTGTCCTGATGCATCATGATGCAACACAGCAAGTAGAGTCCTTGGTTATCTTTGTTACCGCACCAGGTGATTTCTTAGATTTAAAAAACAAACACATGCAGTCTGATGAACATGACCTTATTTTAACAATAAAAAAGGGCTTTTGAAATCAACTGCAGCAAAATCATTTTTTCATTGTAAAAAATAACCCCAAAAAACGATGCATCTCATCTACATCTGCATCACGATGTATCAAGTAAAACATTATTGTGACACCCCTATGGCACATTAATATTTTTATCTTGATTTCTCAATTTTCAAAATGGTGGAAGGCAGTAATCTCAATTCAAATTTGATAAACTGACCACGTCTGTTGTCTACATCAGTAGCTCAAATCAATGACAAGTTAACAGGAGAGTAACATTTGCTGTTTGTGCTAACCTGACAGGCCAGATGGACAGTTCCATACAAACAACAGATAATGCCAGCTAACAACAGCTAACTGTTGTTAGCTGCTAACTGTTGTTAGCTGCTACGGCTAAAGGCCATTAACTGTTGTTTGCCCTTGTTAGCCGTATGTTGTATTTTTGGGTCAGTAACACAATAAATCAAGTCGTTTAGGGCTTTTTTTCCTCCCTGAAGAGAGCTGGAGTGTATCAGCACTGACGTACCTGTCTGGATATCAACAATTTAGTCTTATTTGATGGAATATTTGTAGCAATGCTAATACTAACCCACAGGGGCACTTCCTGATTTCAGCCTCTCCTATTGGACATCACTAGCTTTTGCTGCTCTGGTCTCATTTTCGATGGAGAAAAAATTATAGACTGTCTTATTAGCCTGTGTCGAGGCTCAAAACGAAACAGTATGTCTACTTTTTGTTCAGGAAATAGTTGAAACATTTTGTTTTAACATGTCAGGGACAGTAAATAAAACAATCATAAAATCTGTAAAACAGTATAAAATAGAGAGAAAACTGAGTAAATCACTTAGTACTGTGATATGTATGTTTCTTACCTATACTGAGTGTATTTTACCATCAACCAAACTTTAACGGACCGTTTAGAAAAGCATTCCTAGCACCAACTTTAGCTTGGCTGTCTTTTAGCACTAAGAGTACCGATGTTTGTCTACATGAACGTTCACAAGCTTCAAAAGTTGCAGTTACATTCGCACTGTAATTCATAGACTCATTTTAGATTTAGCCCCGTGTCAAACTGATTAAGATTTTTGTTGTGGTTAACCAGTTTATGTTCTCTTGCAGACCCCTCTGGGCTTGGTTCAAGGATTTGCTGCCCTCTTAGAGGCTTTCTCGGTTTATAGTTCACTCCCACGGATGAGCGAGTCTGTATTCTACGACTGATATGAGGATCTACATCCCTGTAGGCGACTGTTATTGCACTGTATTGTAATCCCTCACCGGCATTCTGTCCAAAACACCAAGATGTGTTCTTGATGTGTGTGTAAGCGTGTGTGTGTTGCAGCAGAGGTCAGACCTGGGTGCTGTAGGGTCGTGGTGGGGGGGGAAACATATCCTTGTGTCTGCAGTAGCTCAGATGGGGGGATTCCTGGGGGTTGGCAGGCAGGGGGAGCGACACAGTCGGGTTCTCGTAGTAGGTGTGGAAGCCGAGCCGCTCCCCTCCATTTCGCATGTCGCTTGTGCGCGCAGACCGGATCGGGTACGGGGAACATGTGGGGCAGTTGTGGTGAGAGCCTGAATCCAGCTGATCCAAAGAGACAGGGGTGATGGCAGCACCGTCCATGGCCAGGATGTCACAGGCGTTACAGGGAAAGTGAGACAGAGGGTCAGATGAGGCTGCAGGGGCAGCGTCCACCTCAGAGCCATTCTTCTTACAGCAGTAATACTACGGGAGCGGACAAAGGACAGTAGAGAAATTATAATTTTGTTTACTAATTATTTTCGTCATATTTTTCCTCAACAAACTTTTTCACCCTGACAAAAACTAGTCTAACTAAAACAAAATAAGTGTACATTGACAAAAACTAAAACTAAATTAAATTACATTTTCATCAACATATAAAAACTAGACTATGTTTGACAAAGACTTAATCCAATAAGACCAATTTTGTCATGTAGAAAGTAGACAAGTTAGGAATCACAGCTTCTTTGGTTGTGTTGAAAGGTTGGATGAGTTAGCGGGACATCCAATCACAGCTGCCTCAGCTCATGGTGGCAGGATCCCCAGAAATACACGACTTCAGAAATTCAAGGAAACATGAAAAATGCCTTACACCTAACACTTCATATTTTAGTTGACTAAATTTATAGTAGATATTGTCAACTAAATGATGTGAAATTTCATCAACTTAAACTGGGCTAAAAAAAAAAACAATTTAGATGACTTAACTATCACTAAAACTAAACAATATTTTAGGCAAAAGATTATCACTAAAACTTCATTAAAAAGTGGGGTCAAAATTAACTCTGCAGAAAAGACAATATTTTCTAGAATGATCTGCATTTTTGACGATGCTCTGACCCAGCCATCTCACCATCACAATTTAGCCCTTCATCAAATCCTTATGTTTGCCCATTTTTCCAGCCTCTAACACGTTAAGTTTGGGGACAAAATGTTCACCCACTGCTCAATGTATTTCACACACTAACAGACATCATGATGAAGAGTTAATCAGTGTTATTCACATCATCTATAGGGGTCATATTGTTAAGCCTGATCTGTTTATGTCTCAATAAATCCAGATAGTTGTACTGTTAGCTTAAATAGATACAATGAACATAAAATGCATTCATTAATATATGCCATTTCTGACTTGTGCATGTTCATCAAGAACGTGTAGACCAGAAGTTGGCAAAATGGTGCCATTAGCTTGATGGCTATTAACGGAATTGTGATTGACCTCTCTTTGTCATTATTTACTGTCTTTGTGCTAATTTTCTATCCGTAAACAATCAAGATTTTAGAAAAATGTCAGAATTATGATGTTAATATGTAAGGGTGGGAGAAAAAATTGATTCACATAAGTATCGGGATTTTTTGTTTGATGATTTTTAAATACATTTTTTGTTCAAAAATCTTTTTTTCCCAAATTTAAATGTTTTGTTTTAGTCTGTGTAAATAGGCCATTTTTCAATGCAATCCAGGCTTTTAAAGAGAGAGAACAAACAGCTGGTTAAAACACATCGCTGAATGAATCCTAAAAACGGACTCACATGTGATGTGTATTTTTCCTGATATAGTCTGTAGGCATCATCATTGTTCATCTTTTTCACTGGTATCAAAAAAGCTAACTAAAGATTGCAAAAATGGGCAATATCATAGAATTGCAATTTAAATCGAATCGGCACCTAAAAAAATAATAAAAAATCAAATAGGGAGAAAAGCGTATCACCCCAGCCCTAATGGGATGATAAATCTGAATTACACTGAAACAGAACCCGTTAGGACTGTCACTTTATATTTGATATTCTAATAACCGTTCGAATACGGGGTTAAATATCCGTAACGAATAGTAAATGAATATTCAAATGTAAAATATAAAGCGTAGCAGCACATCAGGGCGCCTGGAGCAGTGGACCGTTCCGTCCAACAGAGGGCACTGTGATTGCAGCTTGACCGTCAGTCACATCGGCTGCTCACTTGACCTCAGCAAACAAAGAGTTTCCACTCCGAGGCGACATTAATAGCTCCGAATCATCTGAGGAGAGCTGTGTGGGAGTATATTTGGTTCTACACTGTTGATGGCAAACTTAAAATCAAAGACGAGGCTGTGTGTTCTGTGAAATGCAGTTTAGTCACTTGTCCTCCACTTATTTGCGGGCTCAGCAGTCAGCTTTTTATCCAAGCTATACAGCTGAGTGCAGCAGCGCTTCGTCATGAGTTTAACCCCGTGTGGCAAAATAATCGAATATCTTCGATTATTTGGGTGCATGTTTGAAAACTGTTTGAGTTTGATTTTTAGGAAAAGTGACAGCCTTATAATCTGAGTGTAAAATCACAAGAACATGGCTGCTGTAAAAATGTGGTCTATTCTTCTAAGCATAACTTCATCGTCTTGTAACTTCATGCTTGAGCTTGGACTCACTCAAAGATAAGTACTTAGTCTACTTCTGACAGTGTATGAAAGTAGGTGTGACTGTCCATCTTTAGTCATAAAAGAAATGACATGATGGATGAGAAGTGTCTGTGGGGAAGTATTCACATTCCTAAACTCAAACCGATGACTAAATGGAAACTTGAACCACAGAAATACCCATTCATCTTGTGATCAGGATGAGTTACACTTTAAGGTTCTTCAAGTTTCAGGAAAAACTCTTCACTGGCTTTGCAAAGATGTACTACTGGATTATTTGTTCACTGATCCAAAGGGCAAATGTAACTGAGAGACTAAGATACCTGCTGTGATTTTTTTTTGTTATCGTCTTTTAAGTAGCTGTATCAGGATATTTAGATCATTTTTTTACCCGCCCTATATTAAAAAAGAGTTAAACATTCCCAGAGAATAATAGCTATTAAACCACAGCTTACCATCAGAAAAATAAGCTGCTTTCTAAACAGAGAAGCAGAGGTGATCTAAAGCACAATCCTTTTCTTATAGGCATTTTTGATGTCAAAAAAGTTTCATAATAGCATTCATGATTAGCGTTTCAGGAAAATAAACAACCTAAATGTTGTATACTTTGTTAAATCTGCTACACATTTACATGCTTGTTCATACACACACAGCGGTACCTGGAGTCTACAGTAACAGAGCACTGCTATAATGCACAGCAGTATCACTCCAGCGAGAATTCCTCCAGATATAACGATAGTTCCCGCTGACATTCGACCAGCTCTCCATCAAACCCTTCAGAGAGGAAAGCAAATGAGGGAGATTCAGACAAGAAAACAAGAAGAAAGATGGAGAAAAAACACAGGAGAGAGCTCATCACATGTATTTGTTTGCTTTCTGCTTGACATTAAACTTTGCTGCTGAATAATCGGCACACTTATGTCCAACAGAGTTCTTCATAACGCCTGCAAAGATAATCAATGTGGGCTGATTAAGTATAATCATGTAGCACTATGATGTAACCTCCACTGATGAAATATGTTGTAACTTGTTCAGTAATCACACAGCTTTTATCTGACAGTCTGGGTACTTTAAGGACTCACAGATACAGATAAATAATTAATCCAAATCAAAGAAAATGGTTTGAAAAGATACTCTCTCTGTTTTTATCAGACTTGTGCACAAGAAAACAGATTCTACAACATTCTAAATAGACACTGATGACAAATTAAAATATTCTGTGGTTATGCTTGCTCCACTTCAGCATATTGGTCATTTTGATTAGTTTATGATCAAAAAATAAACTGCATACTGCAGCTCTGAAACCAGCGGACAGTTGATGCAAAGCTTCAAGTATTGGAGTGCAGCACGTAGGGGGGTATGACAACCTTAAAATATGGTTGAAAACATGTCAGCTTTTTGGTAACAGAATCATTTTCTACATCTCACAGCACAAGTGGACAGCACAATAAAAGACCCCACTTGTCATTATGTTTAAATGCTTCAACAGCCAAACCAACAAAAGAGGATTTTTCAGAATCACACAACTCTGGAGAGAAAATAAAACTCAGAAAAACAAATACAGTTAGAAGCTCCAATAGTTGAACGAGCAACATGAATTGTTACTAAATCTTATTTTTTGAGTTCATTTGTTAAGAATGCTGTCAGTTCCATTTACTTTGAAAGTTTGGTCTTTGGTGAAGTATTATTTGAAAATTGGAGTTGAAATGATAAATTATGTTTGGTACTTTTGATGGTGAGTAAAAAGTCATTACTAGGAAATGGTAAAAGGTGGAACCTAGAGCTGGGCAACCCCCCCCCCCCCAAAAATCTTCCGATTCTTAAAATAAAACACTCGATTCATGATTCACGATTCGATTCGATGCCCCTGCCCCATTTAAAATTAACTACCTATCACTGTAAATTTATTTCCAAAATAAACATTTATTTATACTTAAAATATACATTTAAAGTGTCTCCAGGTCAAAAAAATCAACACAGAAATCGACACCAAGTGCCTGTGCACTGTAGTTTTATAAACTTGTTTGAATTAACTACGAAGATAACAAAATGCCTGAGGTATTGTTGTAAAAAAATAAAAATCTTAATAGAAAACTCAACTCTTGTTGTAAAAAATGCAGAAGAGTTCAAAGTAATGAAAAAGTGCTTTAAAGTGCAGATGTGAAATGAACGGGTTAAATAAAAAAAATAAATAAATAAAACGTTAAACTAGAGTTTCAGGAAAATGAATCGATTTGACTGGCCAACTCGATTTTTAAATCTTATCCGTTTTTTGCCCAGGCCTAGTGGAACCTCATACCATTGAGAAATGGATTAAAATTGTGCATCAAATTTACAGGATAGAAACAGAATCCTTCTCCCTCAAAATACAAAAGGTTAAGTTTTACAGAATCTGGTCAAAATGGACTGACCTTTAAGAACTGATTTTAGTTGAACTTACTTACTGTAAGTGATAATTCACCTGCTCTGAGTCTGAACTAATCAAAGGTAAATCATCCAGCGAGTCAGGATTGAAAAAAAAGGATTGTGTTTCTTTGTAAGCATTTCATTAAAATTCTTAAACAAGAGCATTAACAAATGCTTATTTATTTTTAAGGCCGATTCCCTGCTGGTTAACACTTTGAATGCCGCACAGTCATGAACATGGTGTCAGTCTTCTATGTGAGGACATTAACATCCTCTTTTCAGCATTCATCTGTTTTATTCATTTGTCCACTGCCAGTATTTTGTGGTTAAAAATGTTCTTGTTCCGTTTTATGGGATCATGAGGACGTTACCCAAAGAGGATAAAACTGTAAGCTCTATTTTTAGATTCAACTTTTAACATTTACAAAGTAATGGTTCTCAAAGGGTGAGTCAGGACTCATAAGAGGGTCACAGACTCATGCTTGGTGGGTTGTGGATTTGTGCATTAAGTTTTTGAAACACTTTCTAACCAAGTTTAAGTCTTTTTGTTCTGTCATGTATTTGGATGGAAGTGGTGCAGCTCAAGTATATCCACTATAGAGAATTCAGCTATCATTCCTTGAGGCACACATCATCATCACTCAGTAACAGACAGTGATAGCTGATGGGACCTTAGATTGATAACACAGTGACGACTGGGCTGCACCAATGAAGATGGACACTCACATTAGAAGATAGCAGGAGATGCAAAGAGGCAGAAGTGAGTGAAGGTAGGAAGCCATGACAGGAGGTCTGATGAGTTTCACCCTCCAAATCTGCACCCACTGGAGCTCCTGCAGGGAAACAAAGAGGATTAACTGTCAGCAGATAATGAGAGAAACACAGAGCTGCAGGAAAGAGGAGGTGAGGACTAAATACCCCACTCAAATGACATGCAAATTTCAGTCATTTATCTTGTGCTTGAAAAATTCTGTCAAGCTACTTTATACCAACATCAGCACATGGTTACTTTGAGGAATGAAATCATCAAATACATCAGTGCTTAATGTTTAGATTATTTCTATGAGGTGGGTTTTAAGCTGTACCAAAAATGAATGGGATCCAGCTCCAGTTGAGAGCTGGTTTTAGCAGGTTTAAGCAACAATATCATTGCTGTCATGCCATTATTCCCTCATAAATGCCTTCCACAGTTTTACATGTCTTGCAAAACATTTATTGTCTCTTGTGAGAGCAGGGCAGCATGACTGACAATCAAGGAATCAATAAAGTTACCAAACCAGGAGACAGGAGACAGAGGAAGTTTAAGTTTGTGTAGCATGTGATGTTTGTAACTGCATGATTTCAGACAAGAGTGGAAACACCAGCAGCATGATGAAACATTTGTGACGCAGCATGGCAAAAAATCAGTTACATGTGTTTGACACTGCTGACACGAAAAGCCTTTGTAGGTCTATAAAGAAAAAATCCACAAGAGCAAATGAGGAAATCAGTAAAGAATCAATTCATGTGGCGATAATGGTTATGATTTAAGTGCAACTGCATCAATTTCCATGTCAGAATTCCAGAATTTGTACTTGAACCTCGTTAACAATCCTGTCTCAAGTCAGGAGGAAGAGGGAGATTGAACGGGTGAATTGTGCCTCTATTTTTCAGTCCCAAGAGGTGGTATCAAAGGTGTATAATTGACGATAATGGACCTATCTGCGTGTGTCTGTGTGCTTATGTTTATATGTGAAAGGAGTGTTTTGCTACGCTCTTGTGCTCCTTAATCATATGACACAAAAATCACCTCCTTGTGGATATAATATGTAAGTCGGAGTGTATATTGACAGCTAAGCCGTGATGAAGCACTTTTGCATAAATGCATTTTTACTCTTTGGATTCAGTTGAAAAAAATGTAATAGGATAACTCCTGATGACATTTTATGTTGTTAAAAATGCAGGTTCTTGTAACCAAAGCGTGAGTTATTTCTTGTTTTAAATTTAAACAGAAGATTAACTCAATGTTTAGTTTACATTTATATGCAATTTAGAGAGCTTTGAGGAGTTAGTTTTTTCTCTTTTTTTTTGCATTTGAACGAGTATTACTTTCCTGTGCAACTATGTAACAAAATACTTGTAGTGTTTTTATAGCTTAGGCACAATGTGTTATTATTCCTTCAATAAACACTGACTGCATTAATTGTAAAAAAGTAGTCTCACAAAAAGTGTTTTCCAAACTTACCAATTTGGGCTAATTTAATTGGCCTGCGTCCAGGCAGCAAAACATGAAAGTTTTGCTGTTTGATGAATAAATATAAATGAATTCTGGTCAAAAATCTCTCAATTCACACTTATTTCTTCATTAGCTGTGGCATACTAAGGTTTACAAATCATATTTTGGCATTGTGCTAATGTTAATCAAATTCAGTCATTTTAAAACATTAGCACATATTGAGATCATATAGTTATATTTGGAAGAATGTGCTTTATGTTCTGTTCTAAATATAGTTATTGATGTTTCTTTTATTTGGTTATTTTTGTATTTTTCTGTATGTGGTCCTTGATAAAAAAGATTTACCAGCCCTGGTTAAAATGTATCCATCATTTTGACAACCTTATAATTTAGTACCTATTTTCTTTTGACATTTTCAAGAAATTTTTGGTCGGTAAAACATCAAATTAAAGACCAGTGATGGTGTCAATTAAATATGGAACTAACTGAATTACTTCATCAGGGATAGGACTCACTGTTTTACAATCGCAAAGTATCTGAAAAAACACACACACAAAAAAAACATCCATGTCAAGAAGAGAACTACACAGCAGCTCAGGGGATATAATAGTGCTGTTGCCTCTTTGCTTCTGGTTCCAATCTTGGTCAAAGTCTTCCTGTGTGGAGTTTGCATGGATCAACCTCGTATACTGTAAGTGTGTTTTCTCTGAGAACTCTAGTTACCTCCCGCATACCGAACCATGCTTGTTAATTACAGTTAAGTTTCCATAGGTGTGAATTAGGGCTGCAACAACTAATCGAATAAATCGATAATTAAATTCGTTGTCAACTAATTTAATTATCGATTTTCATCGTCAACAAATCGCCGGTGTTTTGGTGCATGAAATTGTAGCTTACAGTAGGTTAGTCAGTTAGGAGATGAGCCCGCTCTCTTGCCATAAGCTACTGCGAGAGGTGCGCATGTGCACTAGGGACCATCACTGCACATGACAACATGCACAAGGATTCACAATGGCAGCATCACTTTGTGAATGACCAAAAACCTCCAAAAGCCGGGAGCATTTCACGCTTGACAAAGCAAAGCAAACGATCACTTGCAAACATTGCAAGGCCGACTTCATCTGGCATGGGAGCATGACCTCTATGAAAGAGCACTTGCTGAGAAAGCACGCCGGCGTCTTGGAGACGGACGGAGACTCACCTCGGTATAAAGATTATTTTTGTTTGTTACATTCAGCAGCACCTTATTTTATTGAATACTTTATAGACAAGACTGCTCCTACTTTGCCTGCTTTGTTTCAAGAAAAAAGTAAGTTTGTGGGCATTTATTTGGACAATATGCAAACAAGTCTATTGTGATGTCTGTCGGATGTAAAAATAAAGGTGACTCTGGCTTGCGAATATACCTGCTTTTATTAAACAGTCACTGTGGGTCGTGACTACGCCAACTACAATTTCAATTCACGAACAAAACAGTGAGTAGTAATCTCTAGACCTCCTGCTAGAGGCTTTCTTCCTCCTCGCTCAAACCCACACACCATCTCTCCCCTTCTGAACTCTGACCTGCTTGCCCCGTCTTCCTGGTCCCTTCACTGACCATCAATTTTCAGGAAAAATTAACATCCACATTGAACACATAAACAGGAGAACTGCTACAATATTAATGTACTTACAGTGTTGCACAATGAGTCAAGAAAGAAAAAAGCTGTAATAAAATATTATTACTGAAGGAAAAATGCTTTTAATTGCCTTTATTGTTGTTTAGAAAATACGCAAAACAACTTTAAGCTAAATTGTAAAGGAAATTGCAAAAATGTGTCATTATCCGATTAATCATTTCAATAATCGCCCGATTAATCGATTATGGAAATAATCGTTAGTTGCAACCCCAGCGTGAATGTGTATGTGATGTGTAGTCAACCTCTAGTAAAACAATAACTTGGATCTGCCTCCGCCTCTGAGACCCCTAACAGGATAAGCAGTGGAGATAATGACAGGATGGATGAATGAGAAAGAGAAAAGCAGTACATCTTAACATTCAACCTGCTGAATCCTGTTAATGTTCTTTCTGTCAATGAGATCACACAAAATCAATAATACCAAATTAATCAACACAATGAGTAATTCCCCAACTGTTTTATGAGTAATCTTGTTGAAAGAAGATCCATATATGGACACATCTGGGGGCATAGATTAGCCCTAACATTATTATATAGGTATATTAAAAGCCTCACCTGCTGAATTTCAACAGGATCACTTTAGATGACGAACGGACACTTAGGATGAAGTGGGATTAGCATGCTGAACGCAGAAGCGCCTCATGTGCTCACTTGCCATATGGCCAGGAAGTTGTTTGCATATTTGCAGTGCAGTTCCAGCATATTAAAACTGATTTGAGTATTCATGTCCTGTCACTGTTGGTTCTCTGTGACCAATTCAAGAGCACCTCCCAGAGCTGCACAAACAATGAGCTGCACACGGCCAACGGGAACCTACAATATTATACTGCAGAGATTTTGATGCCATTTTAAAACCTGTGATTCATACAGTATGGACTACACGTGTATAATAGGAGAAGAGTGTTCACTGTACAATAACACTCTAATATTGCAATGATGATCCAGGATATGTATACCAGACATTCTACCTGGCTGTTTTGTGCCAGATGGTGACACTACAGTGTTTGGTCAAGAGGACAGGCCGTGGTTGTTTCAGTGGCGCTGTGATTTGTGGTAACCTGATAAGAAAAGGATGAACACACAGACTAAACCTTGGCTTTGGCTCCCAAAATCTGACCAGGGTCAAAGTTTGAAGAAAATCCATTGAAGCATTCATGAGATGTCATGTTCATAACAAAAAGGCATGATAATGAAACTCTTTAACTTTGACCATGAATCTCAATCTTCACATCAGTTTTTCATCAGAACAGAGAGACATTTGTGAAAATGTTATGATAAAAAGATGGCCAAAGACAATCAAAAAGCTAGACGTCTACACTTAACAGGGTCACACTCTTAAATGGTAACATCTGTGAACAGAGACATCTTTAGCTCGATGTTTAACATGGGGTCTGTGGTCCATCCTGAGTAAACCAACTAAAAGTAATATTAAATGGTTTTTGTTGTAGACAGTCAAGGAAACAACAAAATTGATGTTTTGTTTCCGTCAAACATTACACAAATGGCACTGCTGCTTTGACAGAATGAGCAGTATCTAATTATTCAGTAAATATTTTTATCTCCTAAGCCAATAGAAAGAGAAAAATGAATTACCAATGAGTTATTTAAAATTGATGTTATGAATCTCATCAACAACAACAAAAAAAATCTTCATGTTTATTGAACACATCACAATATAAACTTAGTTGAATTCAAGAATCAGTCATTTTCCTTTGCTGTTTTTGAGCATATACCCTAACAGTATTTCAGCTGGTTAAGTTAGAAAATTTACTTTTACCCTGTCAGTTTAACACTCATGTCAACCCTGGAGTACTAATAATTTAACAAACACGATCAAGTGTTATACATTTTATTTTCAAGACAAATGTTACAGGTTGTGTCATTTTGGGTTAATTTGTTGTTCAGTGCTGATGTGCTTGGAGTTTGATGGAATAAGATAACTTTTATTGAATCGCCAGCTGGAGGAATTCTGATTGTTAAAGTTGCTCAAGAGTAAGCCCAGAAATTGTTGTATTTAAAAAAAAATTATTGAAGTAGCATTAAGTATAATAATTATCAAGCACTGATAAACTCAAACATTTTTGATATTCATATTTGAAGCACACTGACTAAGGCATGTTTAATCTATATCCTAACATGCTGATTCTGTTTACAGCAGAACTCTTAAAGGTTTAATATGGATTTTGTGAAGAAACTGAATTTTCTTTTTTTACGGAAATTAAAGCGTGTAACAATAACAATAAAGGAAATTTAAAAAAAAAGCTATTATCTTCTGTTAAGTCGTGTAACATCACATGACTACACCAACCCCCCCCCCCCCCACTTTACTTGAACCACCGACCTCCACGGCTGCTGACGCCTATAAACCGAAAAAAATCTGCTCTCTTGGAAAGATACTGTGGCTGGACAAAGTCATCAAAATTATGAATACGCTCAAACATTCCCTTCCAGATGACAGTTCAGAGTTTAATTTGCCAATTTCTCCAGGGCTTGCTCTGCAGTGCAGGAAAATAGTCTTAAACAAATAGCTCTGATTGACAGTCACACAGGAGCAAAATTGAAGCAAATGAAAAGAAATCATGGCTCCCATAATTATCTTCACAGCAAACACTGCATCTAGCCTCAAACAGACCCTCTTAAGGAGTTCACCTGACAGACAGCAATAAATAAGCTGCATGCCAGGGATTCAGAATATACACAGTCATGAATTTCTTCTACAGGCAGTCACATTAAAATAGCATCACAGAGTAAATATTTACAGAGAAAGGAATGACCTTTCTATCAGTTTTTAAAATGAATGTTTTTGACATTAATTCAGACTCATTTAAATGGCTGAGCTCCAGCAGAACTACTGATTTCAAAATCTGCCATTAGAGTATTTACAACACCAGGCGACTTTGCCTAACTACTGTTCAAGTTGATTAGCTCAAACATCCAGATACTTTTCACTGGAAACACATCATTTAATTATAGCAATTAAATTGATGAAAAAAATATCAAGCTTCTTTCTCATTACTGCTGTATTAATGTAATTTTCTCAAAGCTGTAATCATCCCAAAGGCTGTAATTCACAGGGACTTTAAGTCGTATGTCTAATGACCTACTTTTAATATTCTGGCATTTTCTCCACTTAAATAACTACTGAGTCTAATTCAGGAGGTCAAAATAAACCCTGAGAAGGTTGAAAGGAGCCAAATGTTCCCACGTTCTTTTAGTCACATCCAAGCAGCATTTTTTCCCATGGTGGTTTTTTAGTCATCTGAATCGAAACAAAAATTCAGGGTGTACTCCTACAAATATGATAAGAGGATTAATATTTAAAACAGAATGTGCATGAATCTCTGACAGAATCATAGAGAAAAATGTGTGTGTGTTAAAGTTAAGCATGTTAGCCTCCCTCGGAGAAGGCTCACCGGGTGCAGTATCTTCTATTGCGTCATGGTACTAAATTATATACACCATGGGCCACGATAATGTAGTTAAAAGCGAAGTGAAGTCTCTCTTAGTCCCCATTTCTCCATCCCTTCATCTCCTCACTCTCCAGCTCACTGCTTTCTGTCTCCTCATTTCTCCTTTTCCCTCTCATTCACTCTTTTAGCCACATCTCCTCTATCGCTTAATTTCCCCTGCTTTTCACAGCACGATAAGCTCAAGCCGCTCATCACATTAGTTTCTATAGTGTACTATGATGACACATTAACAGAGTCTTATGTACATAGATGCAGGAAAGAAAACGAATCCCTCAGAACAAAAAAAGAATTAGAGGTTTTGACAAACATGCAACTGAACATCAGCAGAAGAAGAGTGTGGGGGTAATACTTCAGATGAGAGAGTATCCAACAGACTGGAGAGACAGAAACCCAAAGTGACAGAAGTTGGGCGACTCAGCTCTAATGCTGTCACAGTGCCTTAACCAACAAGGGTCATATATGACTCTCAGTGGATTTGGAGTTGTCACATTCAACTAGGAAATCATGCAAAGACAAATCCTACCAAACTGCAAACTTTACAACCACCTTAGTTCACAGTGCAATGTCTAAAGAGAAGTTAGAGTATGTGTCAGGACTCCTGTCACTGGTTGTCTTGAACAGGTGACAGGTTTCAACAGGGAGATTGTCTCAGCAGAGGACATCATACTTCTGCTATATAAACAAAAACAATTTGTGTAACCCATTGGACTACAACTCCCAGGAGAGCAGGGCCTATTCTCAATTCAAGGGCAGCATCCTATCCCAACAACTAGGGATCAACCAATATTAATGCTTTTTCTCACGGCTGATACTATGGTACTGATACTTTTCAAATCACTATACATGAATGAAAACTGTACACCTTTAATGGTTCATGTAGAGAACAGCTGTCAAAGGGCTCGGATTTTTCACTTATATAAAAGTGGTAAAAGTCTGATATCTCTAATGTCTCATAAATCAGTCTAACATTTACAATTCTACTTGTACAGGTGTCTTTATGACTAACAACTGAAACTGTGACAAAGTCACAATGCATTTCAGAATAAAAAACTGATAAGTACTAATGCACTGCAGGAGTGTTTCATCTAGTCTGTGATGATGATGAGAAAGTCGGGACTCATTCTTCAGAATTACTTTAACCTTCGGTTAACTGAAAGGAAACAGAGCAGGCATGCAGGCATATCCGACCGGAGGAGCAGATCAGAGCTGAACAAACACATTTTTCCATCAATGAATATTATCAGCAAAGGGGAAACTGCTGTACTGTTAGCCTGCAAAATGCTATATTTCAGCCTCAATAATCAGCCAGGCCCCTAATTGGTTGACCCCTACCATAAACTCAGCCTATGAAAGAGCCACTGTATAAACGCTGTCTACACCAGTTGGGCTGATGCAGACTGAGGTGGTTTGTTGGATTGAGGATTCCTCATTTGTGTCACCAAGCGCTGACCTCTGTTTTTAAACAACACCGCTGTCGCCCTCCAGTGTCCCTCAGAATAACTCAAAAATGACTTTGTAAATCCTTTAAAGATCAAATTCAAGTAGTTATTTTAAGCCCCTTAGAGGAACTTTCTCTGTGTTTCCTGCATCTCATAACTGTACTTTGTAAGGGTGCATCTTAGCCGAAGGTTCAAAAGAAGAATAATAAAAAGAAAATGCTCATGGTCATCTATTCTTACTGAATTCTACATAAAGCAAAAATATAATGACACAAAAAGAAGAGGTTGAAAAATTACACTCTAAAGTATCTTACTCCTCTTAAGTCTATCTTAAAAGCAGTGAACCTTTAACAATAGTAATTACTGAAGGCTTTTTACAATATCTAAATTTTAGTTTCTAGAAGTAAATTTTAGAGAGTTTATCAGATTTTTTAGAGTTCTGCTTTATTGATCAAATTGTCATTATTCCAAGCTGACTTTGAACACATCATGATGCAACCATTGTCACCTTACACCCAATATTTTGAATATCGATTTAAGCATGTATGTTAATATACATTCAAGTACAAATTTTTAAAGATCAGCAGCACATCAGAGCAGCTGGAGCAACTGGTCCAACAGAGCACAATCCAACTGTCTATTACTATATGGACTGCAACAACAGGAAGTGCACCTCAAGAACCCTGATGAGGGAGGCAGTACGTGTTGTAAATGCAACGGCCTGAGGCGTCCAAAAAATCTCCATCTTTGAACTGCACCGAGTCTGCCAGAAATCAGCAGAAGAAAAGACATCAAGAAAATTAGGTACAGAAAAAAAGCCACTCTGGAAGAACTTTGGGCTCAACACCACAAAAAAGGCTGGGCTGTGTCTGCATTATGTACAAAGCAGCTGGCCTACTCCTTGTCCGGGACAAATCTGTAGGCCCGTTTCCACCCAAATGTGGCGGCGGGGGAGTGTTAAGCCCCCATGTGACAGCCTTCTCCTCTGCAGGCCCCTGCCACAGGTTGTTGATAAAAGGCCTTCATGGGTATGATTTTAAGGCTCATGTGCGGAAAAGTTGCCCACCAGTGTGACCTTGGGAGAGGTCAATATTAAAATAATGTAACGGAAAGGCCCCATGTCTGTCCACTTAAAGGGACTTAGAGGGATAGTTTATGATTTTTGAAGTGGGGTTGTATGAGGTTCATAGGAATTGATGATGCTTCAAAGGTACGGTAGTGAAGCTACGACAATATCAACCATTGATTCATAAAAAAAAAAGCTAATCAAAAAATATGTAAAAACAGTGATGTATTTCTTTCACAATAATTTGATTGTCCTGGATTTCTCTGAACTGACCTAAACATTAGTGTATGCTTTGTGATTTCAATATTTTTTTCAGATGAAGTATCCTCTTTTATAGCTTCAAATGCTGATCTGACACAGCTAAAGATATGCATATTTTTTCATTCTTTCTCCTATTAAACCATGAATCTGATAAAAAATCAGTTGGCCGGTGAGCTGATTGTACCTTTGCTGGAGCTACCACAATCTCATTTGGCTTAGCCCTTCATAATGTTGGAGATGTTCAGAGAGGTGGAGAGGTTTCACCCTCCACTTGCAGGACTATATTTAGCAGTTTTGTCGTCTCTTGACACGGTGAAAAGCAGGAGATGAGAGGCGGCAGAGAGAGGTGTCACATTTTAATTTGTTTTCTCTGTGGGAAATGAAACGATCCTCGCAGTCAGCTAAATGCCAACCCACAGAAACACACAAGTGTTAGAAACCGTGTGAGTGTGTGTTTGCACCTCATACACACATTGCCCTTACACAACCGCTGCCGAACAAATCCCTAATTGAAAGTTGGAGAGGTAAAAAACTGCATCCCTGAAAAGTTTTCGAGTGGGATGATATGGTGATGATTTGTGTTTTAAATTAAGAACTCATTTTCCCAGGTGACACCGAGGTATACTGCAGACTAAAAATTAATTAGAAAACATAACTTAGATCTATAGGTTAAGGGAATAGCTTGACATTTTAGAGGATTTTCTTATTTACTCTGTAGATGGGAGGTGGGAGATTTACATCCCTCTTGTACATGCTATTAAATATCAAGCTGGAGCCAGCAGTTTGTTTGTATAGCAAAAAACTCTGTCCAAAGGAAGAAAAGCTGCCCACTACTTCCTCTGTTGTTCAATAAAGAGCAGTCAAAACTTGTCCTCTGTTCCATTAATAAAGCAAAGTGTTAAGATGGCACATTTTGTGTGATGCAGTGATATTTCTTTTGGCCTAGAGCAGAATCTTCCTGAGGTCATCATTTTGAGGAGGGGGGGGGGGGTTAAATCAGCTGAGACTGCAGGAAGGAGCTCACCAAAATAACACAACATATAACTTATACTCTCTTAACTTTATACTGAAGAGTACATGTGACTCCTGCGATAAAATGCATTCAAATAGCATAAATAAAGCCCTTTGTGTTCCCTGGGACAACAGGGAAATGTTATGTTTGTTTTAGCTCATTATCAAACTTCAAACTAAAAATTAATAATAGTTTATTCGCATAGCTAAGTCTAACCAAGACCACTTCGGGCCGTAAAAATAATCAGTTAACTTTTATTGCTTTCACACTAAAATTAGCAGGTCAACACAGGTTTTTTGAACATGGGTTAACCCGCTAACAATCGGCAAGTGACTCTTTTCCCACTGCCGGCAGACCCAGGTCTAACCGGCAGCAGAGGAGCTGGCTTTGTTTATTCCACTGGCTCATCATCACGTTGATGACATCATCAGTGCATAGTAGCCCCTCCATGTAAACAATGGAAAGGAACATGGAGGCTGTGATTTTCTTTAGTCTGTACTTTTGTTCCTCTTTAAAAATGTACAAATCAGCACTGATGATATGAAGGTGGATGGAATTTGTTGCTGAGACGGCAGAGTCACGTAAACTACAGATGGAAGGGGCGGGCTTGATATCGTGGGGACTTTACGCCGACGCTATCTGGGAATTAGCGGGTTGACCCAGGTGTGATGTGCTCACTGAAGCTGATCGGAGGCGAGCCGATTAAAGCCTGTGTCGCCTGCAGGGTCAAACAACCCGGGTGGGATTGCTGATTAAACCCTTTTAAACTGTTGACAGGAGCCCATTGTTCCTGGGTTTAAACAGGTTTTTGGCCAGTATGAAGGTGGTATAAGTGACATATTTTGAGAGTGGGACAGCAAAGTGGCGCAGCAGGTAGTGTACATGCCTCACAACAAGAAGGTTTCTGGTTTCTGGAGGCTGGAGCCAATCACAGCTGTCATTGGGCGAAAGGTGGGGTACACCCTGAGCCGATCGCCAGTCAATCGCAGCCTTCTTGTTTTAAATAGAAGTCTGATTCAAATGAATGACCAAAAAAAGTTTGTTGTATTCAACTTCTCGGACAATTTAAATACATACTGTAAAATACCAAATAAACGCCTGGTTCCAATTAATCGCCCGGTCCCAAATAAACGCCTGGTGTAATTTATTTGGCACAGCCTAGGAGCTACAGTTGAAGTTTACAGAACACATATGCAAATGCTGAGCTCACAACTGACAGCTGACACTTGAAAAGAAACATGATCAGACTGAACCTTTACAGTGCACATGCTTTATTTGTCTCTTTGGACACCCTGTCAGCTCACTTCTCCTCCCTCTGTATGTCAACAAAATGCACGTTGGTCTGAGGCACTCTGTTTCATGACAGTGCAGCTACAGTCAATGTCCACAAAGGGCACTAAGACAAATTCTTACATACGAGGGCTTTGACAATCCAAAGAAGAAGATGTTGCCACTGACGCTGTTTTTTTGTGTGCCCTTAACTAACATCAGGTGGCCAGTCACGTCAGTTAGCGGTATAATGCTGCATTAAAAAAAGAAGCATGACCTTAACTTAATTACCAGTCGTTCCTTACCAATTTTAAGAGTGTTTAGAGAGTGCTGAGTTGAAAGAAGAAGAGAGTATAACAAGAGACAAGAGTATAACAAGAGTCAAGAGTAAAACAACTGTACTGTAATCTTGCCTTGAAAATGTACAGGTGTTATTCAAACTGGTACAAATAAATAATTTGATTATATTTACCATATTTTTCATTTTTTTCTAAGCAAGATTTTTGTGCAAAAGGAATTAAACGCCTGTCCCAAATAGTCACCTGGTCCCAAACAAACGCCTGGTCTGCTCAGAGATTGAAGCAAATAAACGCCCCTGCTTTTATTTGGTATTTTACAGTATACACATTCTGTTGCCATTTATTGTAAATGTAAGAAATACTTTTTAATAATGTAAAAGTAGTTAAAGAATCTATATAAATTTGCTGTATAAATAATGCTAGTAATAATCTCAAAATGTCTTTCCTCCAGTAAAGTCGAAAGCCTCTAATATCTATCATTAACGAATACAAAAACCAACAGGCAGGTAGTACCCCCTGCTGGTTGTAAAAAAGAGTTCTGCACTTACCTTTTTGTCAAATTGAGATGAATAGTACATATTTTGATCAATTTTTATTTGTATGTCATTGTTTCACCATTAAGTCCAGGTCATTCTCGTAAATCTAAAGACAAAGAAAAACAACTCTGGCTCTTAATCATGTTATTCTTATTTGGTTTAGCAATAATTTTCCCATCTTATTGCAGCCATTTGCTGTCAACATTACCCTGTACCCTTTCTCTCTAGGATGACAATTACAACACATTACACCATCAGGAATAGGCTGTCTCTCGTCTCACTTAATGTGATTATGAAACACGGTGAAGTGCAAGTAATGCAATTTGAGTGCCTTTATTGTGCTCGCAGCTAAACATGGTCAAAGGTATAAAGTACGCTCACAAAAAAGAAATAAACCTGCAGAATGAAGTCAGGCAGGATGACCCCTCTGGCATCTCCATGCCCCTCCCCTGCCCCTCAAGTACAGAGCCACTATGTGAGAAACACTGAAAAAAGTACTCAAGTTAAAAGAGAAACAATATCTTTGATCAAATTTTTCACCTTGTGATACAGCAAGAGAAAGTCAAACATAAATCAGCGCTGTTTCAAGCCATAATATTCATGTCCCTGTGCAGTTTCTCTTGTCTCTGGAGTTGGTATCAGATGCACACTAACTCATAACTCAGCGATTGGAAATATGTCACACTCTAGTTAGAAAACCAGTAAACTCAGGGTATCTGAAGATCGTCCCATTTCCAGAGTAGAAATTTCAACCAAAGGGGGGTTCTCAGTGCCAAATATAATGTGCAACTCAGACTTTTTGACCTCCAAGGTGGAGGAATGCACCATATACCATATGTGGGAGCAGAGCACACAGAGCCAGCTTTGGGACAGGGGTAGGGGGGTGTTGTGTTGTTACCTGTGTACCTGTGTCTACCTGTGTGAGTTTGTGAAGTACATTGTGCTCAGGGTAAAGAATTGATACTGTTTTAAAGATACAAATGCCATTATCGATTCTGCCTAAAAATCCAATTCTTTAATGATTCTCTTGATTTTTCCAAAACAAATGGCTTTGTCACCCCTGATATTTAAATCTGTGTTTCATAATGAACGCTTCTGTAAAATGTCAAAGCCAGACTGCACTGTGAGTTGACTGTGAATTATTCTCACCCTCATGGAATCGATGAGAACATCTTGAAGCTCAATGACACTGGTGTTTGTTTAAATGCACTGAGGTTTTAAACGTCTGAACACTTTAGACAGTACCCAGGAGTTTTCCTGACATTTTTGACAAGAAAGAAAAAAAAAGCAGTATTAGATGACCCTGACGTTTCTGTGGTATGGAAACAACCTTGACCACAATCTTTACCAGGGTGCCCAGTTGTCTTAAATCAAGGGCCACATACAGAGAAATACAAGGACAACCAGGCCACATTACACCACAACTTCAGTGTATCAAAGTTCAGGATTTCTGGGTGGCCAGTTAGATTTCAAGTGACCTTGGTTGGTCCTTATGACCAATAGACTGGCCTCTAATCAGGGGAAAACAGACACCTCTGTGCAGCAGAAAACCCTGGCTGCTCATCTTCACATTCAAAACAAGAGCAAACTGCACGAGGCTGCCAAACTTTGTACATGTGTTGTTTTGAGATCATTTATCAGAATCAGAAATATTCATTAAATCACCAAGGAGAAAATTACTAATTTGTGTCATTATTAATCAATAGTTAATGTGATATGCAGCAGCTAGTGAAGAAATAAGAGCAATTTGTAGGGCTGGAATGATATGCTGTCCTCCCGATTAGATTTTAAGATTTTGTAGGCGCCGATTCGATTCTACGATATTGCCGATTTTTGCAATCTTTAGTTTTTATAACACCAGAAAGAAAGATGAATAATGACGCCTACAGACTATATCAGGAAAAATACACATTTGCATTTCAAAGTGGCTTATTAACACAGATTAAAATGAAGCATTTAGATTTGGAAAAAAAAAATATTTTTTCCGATTTGTAAGATTTGCATCCAAGATCCATATTTATTTATTAATCAAACAAGCTTAAATCTTTTAGTATAAAGTGGGCCTTGTCTAACTGCAACTAGGGCCGCAGTTGGCCCCTGGGTCACAGTTTGGTTTGGCTGATCTATACCATCCACTACATTTGAGTTTTGTCATTCTGAGAATGTGATAAACTCAGTGGACAAAATTAATAATTAAGCAAATACTACTGAGCTCTTTAAAGCTGAAACTCTTACACAGTGCTCAAAACATTTAAGAGCTCTTTGTGGAAATCTCTGCTGTGAAACAACTATCTGAAAATGAAGACGTTAGATATTTTTCTTTAAGTCAAAGATTGATAAGTTTTATTTTACGTCCAAATGCACACAAGAGGCAGAGATAACAGTCAATGGAGAGGTACATACTGGGAGGAAGAGAGAGGTGGAGGCAGAGCAGGGCAGTGCACCTGGACGGCTCTCCGTTCTTAAATGAGGAAATGAATATTTCGTTAAGGTGGTTTCTAAGTTGCACTGAAAATCACAGCAAAGCCCTGCAATTTTAAAGCCCTAGGGCTTCAATTATTCAAGTATCATTCCTTTAACAATATTTTTCCATCACAGGGCAATTTAGCCAGGTAGTAAAATCTGGACTTTTCTGTTCTGTCCGCCTCTGAAAGCACTCATCTCAGCGTGTGAGAAGAGGAACACATCCACATCTAGGACAGAGACACCCACAGCTCGAGCAGGAGGGAACAAAGACGGCAAAGAGTGGGGGGAAAGGGGGGCAGGGAGGGAAAAGTGGATGATTTCATTTTCAAAGAGTCTTAAAGGAATTCAGTCAAACGTTTAATTCCATGTGACTCACAGACCAACACTTGCACTGGCCTCCATTTGTGTTTAAAGGGAGAACTAAATGTTGTAATTACCTCATAGCTATTTATTTTTTATCATTCATGGATGAATAAACAGGGAAACTGGATTAGTGGACGAGGCAGGGGTTCAATTCTGTGAAAACGGAGGCACAAATAGAAAGATCCCAACTGAAGATGTAGGAACTGAGACACTTTGAATTCACCAAGAGCAAAATCCCTGAGGCAGAGATCAGTCCCCACATGAGCAAAGCATGTGGCCGAAAGGTTTAAAGCCGGTTTCCATTTGACCCTGTAGAGAGTGTCTACAAAGAGGGATAAAGTGAATGAGCTCAAACAAACAGCTTACCTGAAAAAGTCAGCACCTAAGGGAGATCATCTTCAGCTGCAGAGCAAAGCCCCCTGTGAAGAAGGAACACGAGAGATAAGAAATAACATCAGCTGTAGCTGTGATATGAGAGGGTGGACTTAGCAAAAGCCAGTTTAGATCAGGGGGAGATCTTCAGTGACACTTCAGATTTTATGTACACTGGGCAACTGATCAAGTTTAAAAGCACCTTAAAATATTGGCTTCCCAGGACAATTGAAATGAGATCATTCAAATTGAATAAATACTGCACTGCATGTCCAGATGTGCTTGTTTTTAGCATTATGTTTTTATGCTTTGTTTAACCCCCACAAGTACACCACGAAGATCTCATAAAACATCAGAAAAAAATAAATCCAGTTGTGGAGCAATATTTGTGATCAGGGTTTTTTTTTTTTTTAGTTTCGACATAATTGTGACTTTTTTCCAGATAGTGCCCTCTATTGGATGAAGACATAATTGTACAAATTAAACAAAATGAGCAGATTGGAGATTCAAATCCATCCCACCTGACTTGTCAAAATGGTGTTCCTCAAGGCTCTATATTGGTGCGAATCATATAGAGGTATATATTTCAATGACATATGTATAAATCTATATATAATTATCTCTATATGTATATATTTTTTTTTCCCACCAGCCAGACAACAGTCTAATACTTGTGACAATGTGGTTGATCGACTTAAGTATGTTGGTGTTGCTTTGCATTAAAATTTACATTTTAGCAACAGATTGAAAAAAAAAATCAGGATTCTATTTCATGTCAAAAAGGTTTGATGTAAGCAAAATAAAAATATGTCATCTATTCCTTGACTTGGACCCACTGAATACTAGCGTGAGTGTATAAGTTCAAAAATTGCATGTGTTGTGCACAGTGGCGTAGTTTACGTAGGGTTGGTGGGTTATGAAAACCCACGGGCCCTCTTGTGGTGAAATCCTGTAGCACCACCACACTGCCGAGGATTTTTTGTTTGTTTGTTTGTTTAAATCCGAGGCGGAATGAGCGCAGCAGCTGCCTTCTCTGCTGCAGCAGGTTAGCGCAGAGTGTAACGTGACGTCAGGCTGGGTCACTGTATTATGTTGCATGTTAAGGGGGGGAGACCCCTGCCGATTTGAGCAGATCCATTGGCCCATTGAAATGATTGGCTCAGCCGCGTATTGAGCCAGACCGAAGATGAGAGATGAAAAAAGATGAAGAAAAGACAGATGAAGCCAGAAAAAGCCGCTAGTCGAGCAGAAAAACGTATGTCTTGAGAAAAAAAAAAATTTAAGAGAAGATGCAGCCAAATGCGCCAAACTTCCGGATCTTTTGCGCCCCAGTGAGGTCCTCACTGGGGCAAAAAACAATCCGGGTGGTGGCCCAGGCCAGTGACAATGCGGGACCGAGCACCGCTACAGCAGGTAGACATGCAGGTAAACATGCACTGTCTACTGCAGCGACATGGAGCTACATCATCTCACCACACAAACACAGCGATTTCTCCCATATAATTGGAGATTAACGGCTATTTTTAAACCGATAAAAAGTGGTTGTAAACAAAAATGGTCCACATGTAACGGGCAACATGCTTGCACTTAAGAGTGACAGAAAAGCCATTCATTATAAATCATTAATTTTCTTTGTCAATAAAAATGAAATCCATAGGCTTTATTATTACATTTATTTGTTGATACATTTGCAAGAATGAAAAAAAAACACATCTCAAATAGTGGCAGTAATGAGAGGTTGTATTCAGTATTTTACATTTTTTTTTAAATTTTACAGTTTACTGTAATTGCACCTTAAGTTATTTTATTGTAATTTTATTTTCTTATTATTATTTGTCTTTATCTTGTTCGCAATAAAACAAGCTGGTTATTACAATTCAGTCATGGTTCATTACTGATGCACTTTTTTGGCTTTTTTTCTGTCCTCTATTCTTGTGTGCAATGCGGCATGCAAAACATGCGGGTCCCTTTGACACATGAAAACCCATGTGGAATACATCCCAGCTACGCCACTGGTTGTGCATAATGGAATCTGTGAGTAACCCTGTCCAATTACAATCATCTCATTATCTATTAAAATAAACATTGCAATTTTTGCCATAATCAAGCAACATTAGAGTCATGTATTCCTAAATAATGCTCCTTCTCTACATTATTTGTTTGATTTTATTTATTTTCCCAAATTGCAGTAGTTAAACGTTTTCAACAGGTTTTAAGTCAGATAAATATGTAATACACTGCCTACGTATTTGGAATCTAGTGTGACCTAAACTGAGTTTTTTTTGTTTGGTTCCTTCTGTGCTCATGCTCTTGTGCATTTTCTTGTGTATTTTCCTGTCTGTTCCTCAAAGCACTTAGTAAAACTTTGTTTAGAAAAATGCTACACCAAAGTTATTATCATTATTACATTAGTGGGATCATCAAACAATAACAACTTTGACTATGAATCTTGCAACTACTGAGCAGCCCTATTAGTCATCACGTCAGCCTTTCTGCATGGAGTCACTTTTAAACAGTTTTTTTCAGGTTATTAAAAAAAAAAAAGTCAAGATTCATTTGTCGTATCAAGCTTTTATAAGTAAGCTATTACTTTGTACTACACATGGTGGTAGGCTACAACACATATAAAAGCAGCCATTATCATGCAAGATTGTTGGAATTACATCTTCTGGTAAGGAATGGGCACAAAGTGTTGTTTAATTTTATGTAAAATAAAAGCACCTGACATTTGTCAGAGAAAGAGGGTTTTAATTGTAGTTAAATTCACCATAAGTGGATTGGCGCACACACTGTCCAAAGCATGTTAATAATTCAGTATCATTGCAAGTACTATGAGGGGGAATAAGACCGTTCAACGAGATAAAAACGTGAATTAGGACTTTTCTGAGATAAGCACAGCTAATGTTTGAACTAAACAGGCAGCTGGAGGTCAATTTAGCAGCTGTTACATCACTCATTAGCGCCTTTTCTTCTTAATTAGGCGGATAAATTGCTGCGCAGAGCCGTTAAGTGGCTGTAAAGCTAACGTGCCTTACCTTCAGACCGGAGCAAAAACATCGACAACCTGTTTGAGAGAAACACCGTCTGTCTTTTTAATCACTGCGGTCGGCTCAGCATCTCACTCGACTCCATACACAATAAAGTCCGGTGGTTTCCTCTCATGAAAGCGGTCATTAACGACTCCCCGAGCTCTCCTGTGCTCGCGCTACAACCGGAACCATCACGTCAATACCCGCCGCCGCCGTCGGTGTATCCCGCCGGTTCACTCACAGCCAGGTGTCAGTGAGGGAGGCCTGGGGGAGAGCTCATGGCATCCTCTCTGTGAGACGCAGGAGTGTGAGGAGACGAGGCAGAAACCCGGCAGACCGCTCGGCATGGCTGCGTCCACAGCGCGCGGGCTCCAGGGGGGCAGGTTATGGCACCCTGCTGCCGCCGGTCCCGGTGGGGCGGGGTGGGAAGAGGAGCACCGTGTCGGTATGACACTGTGTGAAAGAGGGAAGGGAAGGTGGAGCTGTCAAAGGACAGGGGGCTGTAGTGACCCTGAGCGGAAAACTGGGGGGATAATAGTGAACCTGGCACTGCCTGTCTTAAGATAACTCCATTAAAATAAAATAAATAGCTTCTTCAACTGGGACTTTGAGACATATTAATCACACAGACTGTAGTCCAATGTGTGCAAGATATCAATAAAAAGCAAAGTAATGATGTAAAAAGGATAAATAATTTCTTAATTTAAGGCAAGATGCTTACATCCCATGAAACTTAGTTTTAATTATTACAAAAAAACACATGCTGATGCAGCTTCCAGGATTCTAAATTGTGTTGATGCAGCTGCCATGTTCTTAGGCAGCCATGGTACATAAATGGACAAATATGTACAAAATGCCCAGGGGTCCCTAGGGTTAATTAAAATCATTATTCATAATATGCATAGAAAGTCAAAATTACGAAATACAGAGCATTGGTTAAAGGAACTAAGTGTAAGTTACTCAGTAACAATTGAAATGTTTGAAATTACATGTAGAGGCAAAAGTTCAAAATCATGTTATAGATAATTTAATTATAAGACTAAAAAAAAGTATGGGATAAAAGGCAAAGCTGTGAGATAAGAGGTAGCCTAGTGCTTCTAAGTTATGAGATGAGGGTCATGATCAAGACAAATTGACAGACAAAAGTTTAAATCATAACATAAAAGAAATAACAGAAAAAAAGCAAAAATTATTCGATAACATCTAAAAAATATGGGATAAAATTCAAAATGATGAGACAACAAGACCTAAATAAGAGTTAGATGTCACAATTAGGAGGTTCAAAGATATTATTGTTGGAAAACAAAAAAAATTAAAATAGTCTGAGATGAAATGTTAAATTAAGAGTTGAAAGTCCTTATCATGAGATAAGAGGTCATACTTTTTAGGGAGTTAAGTATCATTTTTTTTAACTTAATTCTCATTATGATTACATCTATTTTATATTTTAACATGTAACATATGTTAGAACTCAATCATGGCCCTTATCTCTTATATACTTGACTTTATATCCCAAATTTCTGGTTTGAATTGTGTAATTAGCTCATCCTAAACAAAGATCTTTTGACCTTTGTCATCCTGTGGTATCCTGACCATCAAAAACAGAATCCTCCAGTTTCTTGGTCTGTCTTACACCACTGTCTTGTGGTTTCAAACTTCAGATTCCAATGTGACTGAAACATGTCCAATGAAAGAAGAGGAACAATTAAATACTTACAATGAGACCCACATACCACAACTTCTTGACGACCCAAGTGAGATTACCTTAACGCATAACTTGTGATTGTTGGATCTGGTGATCCAGCCCATGCCCTTTGAGTTGAGAGTGGACCATCTTCACCACTGATCCACCGTATTCCCCATTTTGATTGAAAAAATTGTATTTCACTTTGCCTCAAAGTGTCCATGACTCTCCTCAAACCTCATTTTGAAAATCCCTGGCTGTATTATGATACAATATTAAAAAGTAAAGATCCTGTATATTATGGATTTTGAATATATCAGTCCAATAAAACGCCAGGTGCAAATTACTATTTGAAGTTTGGTTATGGGAAACTCAAAGCTTCATTTGCTTTGAACAGAAACATGATCATATGACATGACTGAAGCTATACAGCAATTTAAGAAGAGTTAAAACTTTAGTGTTGGAAAAATTTCAGCTAAGGAAAAGTTATTTTTACTCTGGTTGGAATCAAACTCCTGAAAATTCACTCTCAGTTGAAAAAAGGGTTGTCAAAATTTAGAGTTAAAACTATGATTATGTATCAGTAAATCAAATCAGCACTGTCGGTGTCACTAAAGGATGACACTAGTCGAGTTAATCATCCCATCCATTCCCCATGACTGGACAAGCACCATCAGATACCAAAAGTCCATAACAAAACAGCAGTGACATTTTCTTTTTTTAATATACAGTATGCCATCCTTATCTCAGCTAATTTCCTCTCTATCCACTAATGTTTACATTTCTCAGTGTTAATATAGAATTAACAGTTAAATAGTTGAATATATACTCTGAAAGACTGCATTCCTCGCACTACAAAGAAGTGTTGATCAGTCACACGGCAAAGTGTTAGAAAGTTTTATATCTTTGCTCCAAAAACTGTCAACAGTAAAGGCTGATGAGAGTAAAAGCACCAACTTTCCAAAAGGAGTGAAAACAGCACTCTGTGGTGTGGACTCATGGTAACGTCTGATAGTATTAAACGGTTCATGCAGATGCTGCCGTGTAGATTTAATCACTGAGTTATTCATATTCCTTACAAGTAACTAACAAAAAAAGAAAAAAAGGTGTTCATATGAATGCAACCTGAGCTCTGTGTTTCAAGCATATGAACCATCTTTATAGAATTTGTGAGGTTTATACTTATTTCATTTTATTGATCTCTTTTATTACTCATGTTTAGTTTTTGGATATTTCTGACAAGAACAGTTTGAATGGAACAAAATGTTACAGATTATGTGTACTGACATGCCAAATGCTTTCGAGTACTTGGGTTTAGAAATATATTTATATATTTTATGGCAATATTTCCCCCCAATTTCAACATGTGTTAGTGTCTGTTTGAGCTGAGTTATGATATTTGTTTGGTCCGTATGCTCTCTAATTTCTTGGTACACAGATCTCAGCTACACAAACTTCTGCAATACAAATAAAGACACACACCAGATTCTTTAAGCCTGCATACTGAGTGCACTGCCAGTGCTGCCAAGCCATACTAAATAGGAAAGTTTGGGTTGCTCAGTTTTCAGAAATCTCTCTGGCTGATATATTCATTCTACAGCATGGACCAATATTTCTCTTAAGTCCCACCAGACCGTTTGACTTCAGATATTTTGGGAAGGGTGGCAGGGCATTTATATTAGCGCTACAGACTCAAATGACTGCAAAACACTATCAGTGAATCATTGGGATTTTGACACCTTGCCTCAGGAAGAGCAAATATCCCTGAGGCTGTTTGATATTTGAACTCTAAAGTCTGAGAATTTGTGCAGAGGGCAATGCCAAGCAATTAGAAATCTGTTGGCCAATAAAATATAGATTTCCCAATAAATTTGAGGTTTAAAGGCTGTCAGGTAGGAAGTTAAAAGCTTTATAAAGCACAGACAAACTAGAATCACTGCCTGCTAGTTTTGTGCCTCTGCAATGTCTACAAGTGTAGGACATCGTTAAGGAACGATTTGTCAAGAAGAAAGGGCTGGGTGGACTCTGCACAAGTGTGATTCATTGGAATCTCATAAGCATTATGGAGCACAAAATACATAACCTTTAATGTCCCAAATCTGATCAGTTTATCCATAAGTCAGACAGGACCTATTAAAAAGTTTGACAGAAATTGACAAAACTGAATCATTTTATGGTTAAAACCGAAAGAAATCAGGCATAGGTTGATTTTGATCTGAAGCAGTGATCTAAGCTGAAAGTTGGCCTGATTGTTGTGTAGTGTGCACCCCTCTTAGGGGGTCTTGGATGTGAATCAGATGGATAGTCAGACAACATAATAACATAATGCCTTAGGCCTTAAAGAGACAGTTCAGTTTATTTGAAGTGGGGTTGTATGAGCTCCATGTGGCCACTAAGTACATTAGATGCAGTAGAAAGTTCTCTAAAGTCCCTCAGTAAGACACAGTCTGTATGAGTCTGTAAGGCAGAACTAGCCTCAAACAAAGTATCGTACCAAGAACAAAGGGTATTTTCTCCGCCTACATGAACTCCCATCAAAAAAATATCAGTCTAAGAGTATGCTACCTAGAAATTGTTTTGAGTGCATTTACTTTTTCAGAAAAATAAAGTTTATCTGGAACTAACCAACTCTCATCACGTATTCCTCTGCGCAGCGCTGCAGTGAGCTGCTAAATCGCTCTGCCTCTCTCTCAGCAGTTCAAGTCAACAAGCTAGCAGCTTAAGACGCTGATTGTAGCTTTGTGTAACTTTTATCAAGTACTGTGATTCTTCTGTTCTGACTCTTAGCGGTGAGAGAAAGAGACAACATAAGAAATTCAAAATGAGAGATTATGACAGCAATAATGAATTTCCATTTACTCTGGCGTCAAGAAGATACCTGTATGAACCAGAGTTCACAGAAGAAGAGCTGCTGAAGATGGAAACTGTCACACCGATTTTCCTGCTCTTCTGACTCCCACAGTTTTTCAGACATTCTTCAGTTTCCCAAAGATAAATTGAGAAAATGTCCCAAACCTGAAGGACCTATTGACAGTTTATCCTCAAAGTAAGTAATAATGATCCATCAGAGACATACAAGCAGAGTAGAGGAAGCTGTTCACCATAACATTGCAGACTATGTCTGTGTGCGCATGTGGAGGAATACGTGGGGTGAGTGGCTTAGTTCCAGATAAAAACTTTATTTTTCTGTGTAATTTTAGTATTTAGTACAGTACTTCCCTGCTTGCAGCTAGTTCTGCGTAACAGACTCGTACAGACTGTGGCTTACTGAGGGAGAGGAGAGAACTTTCTACTGCATCTAATGTACTTAGTGGCCATATGGAGCTCATACAACCCCACTTCAAAAAAACTGAACTATCCCTTTAACTGTTGCCAGCGCAGGAACTGAGTGATAGCATGCTGATTTCCATTGTGCTGAAATTCACTTGAGAACTGGAAAACACCCCGACACTCATGTCTTTATCAGCTCATATATGTGTAAGTGCAGGATTATTTCATAAATCTGCTCAGAAGTATCTTCATCATCCAAATTCCCCAAAGCAACTGGAGCTAACTGTCTCCAACCACTTCTGCAAACAAGATCCATCTGGACCATAATACCTCAATAATGAGGAGATTTAGCCCGGCTACACTTGTTTAAGTATAATCTTGATCCAGCAAAGTGGCTCATCCCTTTAGCATTTCTCTGCCCGTGTGTGTCTCTCGCTAAGTTAAGCTAGCTTTGTGGCAGGGGGCTGATGAAGGCGGACCAGTGGGAGTTCTAAGATTACTGCTCCAATTGAATAAAGGAGTCGACACATTACAGCTGCTTAGATGATACACCCCACTGCACCGCTTAATTTAAAACCAGCACAATGTTGTACACCGCACACACAAACACATACACACAAACAAACATGTCTACAACTGGCCAGCCCGTCTCTTTAATGCCTCCTCTTTCCACCTTCGTTCTCATTTTCCAACACACACACACAACAGCTCAGTAGCACTCAGCATGGCCCCTGTCTCATGACTTGAGTTCGTTATTGCCTTGGCAGGGTTCCTCCGATGAAATTAGAATGACAACAGGAAAGACACAGAATGAAGCAGTGGAAACTTTACATGGGGTGAAGCAGCGCACGTGCATTGTGTGTGTGCGCTCCACAAATCTAATCTCTTCTGAATCATGGGCAAGCTTGTCTGCATGCATTTGTGCTACATTTCCTCTTTGCGTATGTTCCCAGTCTAAGAGATGGAGATGGAGGGCGAGCGAGAAAGAATGGCTTCTGACAGCAGAACGCAGCATGAGAGCGCCTCTCCGGGACACAGCCACAAAGCTTTTCTTAGCGGGACCAGCAGTTAGTGTTGACAGCAAAGGCCTAGTTCATTTACTGGCAATACCACTTGTGACACAGCTCCATACCCCAAAGGCTGATGTATGACTTCTTGAACCAAAGTGTGGCAAGACTGCTGTCCATTTTTGCAAAAGCATTCAGCAGAGAACATTTTTTTTAATTTAACCCCTTAAGCACAGACAGTAGCAGGGTATAAATTTAGATTCAGGATCTTATTTTGCCACTAGCCTACTCTATTTTAAGTTAAAGCTACTGCCCAATTTTAGGGTCAGTGAGTCTATAACCCAGTCCCTCTGCCTATGTGACGCTTAAGGAAAGTGTTAGCTAAGCCTCTGGTAGCTATTAGTTCAAAGCTACCTTTTTGGTGGGGTTTGTTTATGTGGGAAGAACTAACTGCAAAAATAGCTTTGTTTTGGTCAAAGCTAGCTAATTGTCAGTCATTAGGTTAAGAGGATACTGAAATATATAATTGTAATGGTGTGATATTTAGAACAAACAAACAATCAAGTTATTTCATTTCCACTTCAATATGGCTTTGAAAGAGATGTGTGATCTGAGCAAAAAGGACTTTTTATGTAATGAAATGTGTTATTAAACTTGACATTCCAAAATGAGTCAAATTTTTTCAGTTTGTATTAGAACCATTTTTTCTCTATGCCAGTGAAATCAATGACCAGATTTAAACCAGCTTTCTGGAAGAAAATGACAAAAAAAATAATTGAATCTTTAACCACCAAATTCTGTAAGACCCCAAACAATGCATGTAGAGAAGAACACAGTGAATATCCCCTTATAATAAAATTTTTTAAAAGAGCTCTTGAATTTGACCAACATTTGAAAAGTAGTGACCCCCAGTCCTACTGTCATATTTACCTGAGCTGCCGAGAGTCGAAGCCAGAAAACGTTCTCTCATCTTGCTGGTCCAAAGGTTTCTTTCAAATAACATGAACTGGACTGGAGAAGACCAGAATCACAGCAGCCTTCTGAAATAACCAAATCAGACTCAGGACCCCAACACCCTACAAATCAGACCAAATCAAGGTATTAACTAACAAAACAACTTTATGTGAAAGACTGGGAAGAACCAACCCAAAACAAAGCGTATTAAAATATACTTAGCCCTAAAAAGAATGCACAGACTGGCAGATTACCTGAGCACTGTTAAAGATCACTAAGGAAAGTCTTCACCACAGATCTGCTATAGAGATGGGCCATCTCAAAAAGAGCTGGTTCCCTTTGGAAGGCAGACAGTCTCCACTCTGACACCAACTGTTAGAAACAGAACTCCACTTCCACACCTGCCCTAAATATCAGGTAATGAGTGAGGAATACTATCCCAATTAACACACACAAACACCCAGAGTTTGAATATACAAGCAGTCTCAGAAAGGGAGAAATGCAAAACTGTAAGATTACTGCAGCCACGTACAGTATATCAAAGTAAGTGAGGACCTGTTGACTAAATGGAACCTAAACATGTATATATATATATATATATATATATATATATATATATATATATATATATATATATATATATATATATATATATATATATATTTTTTTTTTCTTTTCATAGCCACAACCAAGAAGGTTATGTTTTTGGTGGTGTATGTTTGTCCGTTATTTATTTTTTGGCAAGAACACAGAAAAACTACACAACTGTTTTGCTGAAATTTACTGGAGATGTTGGTAATGGCCCAACTTAAAAATGATTCAATTTTGGTGGTGATCCACATAACCCCCATTAGCAAACAATCGTTTTTTGCTCCATTACTGTCTAACTAATAAATATATAAGCCTGATTCTGAGTGCTAGGTGTGGGTTTTCAGGGTTAAGGAATCATATTGTGATGGCAACTTTGGAACTATTGCTTATCAATGCAACAGCAATATATGAGCTACCTTGGCAGAGTTTTGCTCTCTTAGTTCTTCCTAGTTTCATCTATAAACTGAATCTTGTTTTCTTCTTCAACTTTGATACTATTTCTCTATCATAATCATTATTTTTTCCCCTACATTTAATTTAAAAAAATATCATTTTTATTTGTATTGAACACTTTGGCACTAATGCCCCACATTCATGCCAATAAAGCAAATTGAATTTGAATTTGTCTTACTATTTGTGACTTCTGTCCCCTCTGCTTAACCTAACACAGAAAACTGATGATTCAAAGAAAGCACAGCATCTGTATTTCTAAGCATACCAACCACATCTACCACTAAACAAACCAACTCCATATCAATCTGTTCAAGCACTATAGTTTAACAAACTGTTCACCCAGTTTGTGGGTGGAGTATTTCATTAAGTTTTGGCAGAGATTGCAATATGATGAGCTTCAGGCATCATGAACATCCCTCAATTTCAGCACAATCTACAGTTAGAAGAAATCATCCATATCCTTGGATAGTGATCAAAGTAGCCTATTTCATGTTATGCTACAAATGGGACACTTGTCTCATTATGTTCTGTGCTAATAAGGCTAATTAGCAAGGGTTGGCCTGCTAAATAGTGAATGTTTAGCATTTATTAGAAAATATTAGTTGCGGTAAGTGACACGTTGTTGAGCAGCTGATGGAAACAGAATTAGTCCTCATGAAAGTCTCTTTATTTTGGTTTGGAAAGAAGCCCATGGATCACTCTGATCCTGCTTTATAGTGAGTTATACTATTGGTCTGTATGACCCCATCCCCCTGCCCTCAACTGCTGGTCCATGACTGTATGGTCCCACAGTAAAAACAGGCCATGGTAAAAAAAAAAAAAAAAAGGTTGGAGTACACTGCTATCAACATGGCAATTAAAAGCCAAACATCAGTTACTACAGTGTTTAAATTCAGCATATTAACATATTTGCATGTCAGCTTAATGGAAGAGCCACCAGGTTATTCATTAGCGATCACAAAATGGCCAATAAAATCTGATTCTTAAACAACAAATGATCCACAGCAACACTTTAAAGGGAAGCATTTGTCACACACAGCTGAAGAAGAATTAAATCTTTTATGAAAACACATTAAAAATGTCTGGCTGCAAGCTCCATTTGTACCATGAAATGTTTTGTTGCCAGTGGCAGTCAAAAACTGTCTGCAACAACCCTGTAAGGTACAGTGACAGGGAAAAACAGCCATTGTAAATCTTGTTCTACTGGTAAAAACACAAAGTGATTTATCTCTCAATAAACCTGTCTTATAAACAGCCATGGAGGCTGACAAGACGGACTCAAGGAGTGGAAGCATTGCATTAAAGGCTAGCTAAATTGAAGATATTAAGGTGAATGCCAGAGAGATTTACACAAGATATAAAATAGAATGTATCAGTCCACACTCTTCCTAAAGCCACAATGGCTTTTAAATGTTTTTTCCCCTGTTGCTGTGAATTATCACTTTTGCTTTTTGTGATCTTGGGGATAAGGAAATTCAAACAGCTAAATCTGTATGTAAAATCTTTGGGTACTGAGTTTGAAAACAGATCTTAGATTTTTCTAGCCATCGAAGAAGAGCACATTTTTCCAAAATAAGGATGCTCTCATCGTGTTACAAACAGTTCAAGTGGTGCTAAGAAAAATGTCTCCACTTGTTTCTAATATTTACATAAAACATTTGTCTGTACAAAGCTGTTGTATCTGTGGTTCAGTGTAATGCTAGGCTTGCTATCCTTTCCTTAATATCCTGTGTTCCCCATGGAGGAGATGAAGGGTGCCGATCGACCAGGGAGGCAAAGCTTGGATCTCAATAATCTGAAAAATAATTACATCTGTTTGTCATCACAAAGACTGTCCTGTGGGACTGTAGTGAATCCCATTTTGCTTTAATACTCCAGAGCTCATGAGAAGTGAATTTCATTTGTTTCATAAATGACCATAACACCCCCAAATGATTTATTTCTGAATGATGTCCCCTCAGCCAATGCCTTTTTTTGTCCCACAAGTTGAAAAGGACACTCCTTTTGTTTTAAATATTCATGGCCGTTGAAACACATAAACTTTTGTTTGGCTTTAATTAATGTTTCTTTTATATAAGAGAAGCTTTCTCAGTAGACAGCCATTACTTACAACATGAAGAGCACGGATGAGTCTACCAACAGAGAAGATCTGTTCCATCGTTCCTCCAATGAGCCTCGCCAGCAAGCACAAAGTGCCACATAGTCAACTGGATCTGCCAGATGGAACAAACACATGGGTAATTTCTGTATATTATGAGGCTAATGTGTAATCTGTCTTGTAAAGTTAGGATGTCTGCAATACAATGTAAAGCCCAGACCGGTTCAGTAATGAGTCCTTAAATGCAAAAGTAAACTAAACCTTTCATTGTACAACAAAAAATACATCTGGAATTGCCACATTTATGAATTTTAGAGCATTGTTGGGTCCTTAAAAAGTTATTTCCAAACTGAGGAAGCAGTCACTCAAAGGACATGAGCAGGGTTCCAGAGGGTGGTTGGTTTAAGACCTGGATGAACCATGTTTGGAAGTTGGTTTGGTAGCCAGAGGGGTGCCATTTGACCTCCTAGGCACTGCTGAAGTGCCCTTGAGCAAGGTACTGAACCCTAAAACTGCTTGTTATCGCATTTTTAGAGGAGCAAGCCATCACACTAACATCTTTTAATTACTGCATGATTTTAGGACCATTGTGTGTCATTCAACAGGCTGTGAAGAAATAAATTTCCCTTTGTGTGAATAATTAATGATGTCTCCTCCTTTTTTAAAACTGTCAACAACAACTACAACATTTTGGTCTTCTTTTTACAACTATGTTACATTTTTAATCCCCACATCAAACGCACAAGCTTGATTGGGCCAACATTAGAGGGGACAGCTTGAGACAAAATCCCGAAGTGTGGTGGGGCTTTTAAGTTGAACCATATTGTGGTTTCACAAAAACCTGACAATAGCTTTTCCCTCTCGCCAAGTATGACTGAGCTTTAAAAAAAGGTTAACGCTGTGCTTGTCTTTAAAGATTATCATGATAACGTTTCATTATCTTTTTTGCCAAGGTACTAATTATAAGCAAAAGTCCAGAAAAAACATTTTTTCATAACACCAACTAGCTTAAAACGTTTAGCAAAATAATTCTAGAAAGGTTAACATTTAAACCACCTTTAATGGGAAACTCACTTCCCCATGGAGTTCAATAGGTCTGCTTCTTATCTGCGAATTGTATACACAAGTATGAAACAATGATAACGATAGCCTAATTATTAGAAAAAGAGAAAATGGACATAGATGTAATAGCTCCCATCCAGCTACCATCCTTTGAAAAAAATCAAGGCAAACACTCTAAGCTAGCTAACAACACTGAAAAGTATTTTGGTCTCTGTTGCGGGTTGTAAGAGAATGTATGTTTCTTTGCAGTAAATTTTGAGACCCACACAAAAAGAGTGCACACTTGCTGGCTAAGACAAGTGAGAACCTCATGTCTTAACCAATGCTAATGCGAGTTTCAGTGTTAGCAGGAGGTTTTCAGCACTGCCAAACAAATGTTGATGAATCATGCCTTCATTTGTGACACTACTGAAACAAAACCTTTGAATGCCTTTCTGGATCAATTTACAATGAGAGATTGTCACACCAAAAAACTGCAAAGGTACGAACAGACTCAAAATATTAAACAGATTTTAGAATATTCATTTTTCTTTGACTTACTCTTTCAAAGTATAAAGGTACATGAAACAATCATACTCAAATAACATTTTGATAAATCCGAATTATATACAATAGCATGCTTGAATAAATGAACTGAGAGAGGCTACATCTCCCTATATAATTCAATAATGATCACATGCTCAAAAAAAGTTTGGAAACAGTATGTTGGTGGATTATGTCTCCCATTTAATAATTACAATTGGTGTTGTATTTTACTTCATTTAAAAGCCTGTTCATCGCCTTTAAATTGAGATGCAGCTTGCAAGGAGCATTTGTGAAATGGGCAACAAACCTCAAGGTGCAGGTAGCACACCACAACGTGCCAAAATCAGCTGCCACTGGAAACTGATGTGCTGGTATGCAGAATGACAGCTTTATTTGGTTAAAGCCCTGTTATCATTTCCAAAGATCCATGAGACTGGTGAAAGAGACTGAGAGCTGGGCATCCCAGCAATGCAATCTGCATCAGACTGGCTCTTCACACTTGCTTCATGGAAGAACTGTAGGCTTCCTTTCAGGGGATTTTGGCAGATATTTTAAAGGTAATAACACTCAGCTTTGTTCATTCTGCAAATGTATGATCGTTGTAAGTTTTATCTTGCTGTAAATGCGACCAATAAGGCTTTCCAGCAGTTAAAACTACAATACCAATTGATATTCCTAAAGGAGAAAAATAATCAAACAAAAGAACAACGAAAAACTTTTTTATTTTACTGAACTTTTTAAAACTACTTTTAGGAGTAAAGATTGACATGATGGAGTATGACATACCTGTTCAGAGCCTTGATTCCTTTGTGACGAACTGGAAAGCAGCCATAAACAGCACCGGGCTCTTGCACTCAAATGAAACTTAATATCAGACACTAAGATGCTGTGAAGCATCCTGAGGGACAAATGAGATCATAGCAACAATTCTGAACAGTTAATGTCATAAATGGGTCCATCTCTTTAATGCCCCTTTGGCAGTCTACTGTACACACCGAGGTAGTGTTTTTATTAAGACAAAGCTACTTTACTCCAGTCGTACAGGTAATGATTTTCTGTGAAGCCTCTGCAGGTGAAGACTCTGCAGCAGAACACGACTTCCCTGAGGGTGTATTAGTCAATTCTGTTAACATGCTTTGCTGTGCTGGGCTCAGGATTACTTTTTAATTACACTCAATAGTGTGGCCAGCCTCACGCCTGACACAATACCTGCCACAAGAACTGTTTAACCAGAGGAGAGGGAGTGTGTGATTGATGTGCAGTTGGCACATAAATTATTCTCCCCTAAACTGCACAGCTGATGGCATACTGAAGACCATGCCATTTCTCACTGGATACTGGAAATCCTTTGTCATGTAATTTGCATGTGTCGTTAACTGCAAATCCTCCGCTCTGAATGTGATTTACAGCAGGCAGAAATGTCATAGTACGGTAAATGTTAAGACCAAAATCAAAAAGGTAAAGACAGTGCACAGCATGATTAGTAAATAAAACTGTTTACTAATCAATTTTTTACATTTATTCAGTTAAATGAAGCTTTAAGACAGGATATCTAATGATCAAAATGATAAACTAATGAATACATTCTGATTTTCACACTTGCAGCATGTTCTAAAACAGTTAAGACAGGAGCATGTTTACCACCTGGCTTCGTCACACATTCCTCTAACAATATGCAGTAAGCCTCTTGGAAATGAAGACACTAATTGTGGAAGTACTGAAAGGGGAGTTGTAAGAGTTTGTAATTTTTTGCACCACTTTATGTGTCATTCTTATTCAACATCAGACAGGTCTGATAATCATCCAGGCCAGTCTAACCTGTATTTCTTTTTTAATGTCAAAGCCATGCCACAAAAATCTGAGCAGAATGTGGCTTGGAATTGTTTTGTGGGACCCAGCAGGGACATCCCAAACAATATTCTGCTCCAAAATCTGTATGCACCTCAAAGTACAATACCCAAAACCAGTGAAGTTGGCACATTGTGTAAATTGTAAATAAAAACAGAATACAATGATTTCCAAATCTCTTTCAACCTATATTCAATTGAATACACAGCAAAGACAAGATACTTAATGTTCAAACTGGTAAACTTTGTTATTTTTTGCAAATATTAGCTCATTTGGAATTTGATGCCTGCAACATGTTTCAAAAAAGCTGGCACAAGTGGCAAAAAAGACTGAGAAAGTTGAGGAATGCTCATCAAACACTTATTTGGAACATCCCACAGGTGAACAGGCTAATTGGAACAGGTGGGTGCCACGATTGGGTATAAAAGCAGCTTCCCTGAAATGCTCAGTCATTCACAAACAAGGACGGGGCGAGGGTCACCACCTTGTGAGCAAATGCGTGAGCAAATTGTCCAACAGTTTAAGAACAACATTTCTCAACCAGCTATTGCAAGGAATTTAGGGATTTCATCATCTACGGTCCGTAATATCCTCAAAAGGTTCAGAGAATCTGGAGAAATTACTGCACGTAAGCGGCAAGGCCGAAAACCAACATTGAATGCCCATGATCTTCGATCCCTCAGGCAGTACTGCATCAAAAACCGGCATCACTGTGTAAAGGATATCACCACATGGGCTCAGGAACACTTCAGAAAACCACTGTCAGTAACTACAGTTCGTCTCTACATCTGTAAGTGCAAGTTAAAACTCTACTATGCAAAGCCAAAGCCATTTATCAACAACACCCAGAAACGCTGCCGGCTTCGCTGGGCCCGAGCTCATCTAAGATGGACTGTTGCAAAGTGGAAAAGTGTTCTGTGGTCTGATGAGTCCACATTTCAAATTGTTTTTGGAAAATGTGGTCGTCATGTCCTCCGGACCAAAGAGGAAAAAACCATCCGGACTGTTATAGGCGCAAAGTTCAAAAGCCAGCATCTGTGATGGTATGGGGGTGTATTAGTGCCCAAGGCATGGGTAACTTACACATCTGTGAAGGCACCATTAATGCTGAATGGTACATACAGGTTTTGGAGCAACATATGTTGCCATCCAAGCAACGTCTTTTTCATGGACGCCCCTGCTTATTTCAGCAAGACAATGCCAAGCCACATTCTGCACGTGTTACAACAGCGTGGCTTCGTAGTAAAAGAGTGCAGGTACTAGACTGGCCTGCCTGTAGTCCAGACCTGTACCCCATTGAAGATGTGTGGCGCATTATGAAGCGTAAAATACAACGGAGACCCCGGACTGTTGAACAACTTAAGCTGTACATCAAGCAAGAATGGGAAAGAATTCCACCCGAAAAGCTTCAAAAATTGGTCTCCTCAGTCCCCAAACGTTTACTGAGTGTTGTTAAAAGGAAAGGCGATGTAACACAGTGGTAAAAATACCCCTGTGCCAACTTTTTTGCAACGTGTTGCTGCCATTAAATTCTAAGTTGATGATTATTTGCAAAAGAAAATAAAGTTTCTCAGTTCGAACATTAAATATCTTGTCTTTGCAGTGTATTCAATTGAATATAAGTTGAAAAGGATTGGCAAATCATTGTATTCTGTTTTTATTTACAACTTACACAACGTGCCAACTTCACTGGTTTTGGGTTTTGTATTAATGTTACCTTCACAATAATTTGTGTAAGGTACCCATGCCATGGACATGATAACAGCTACACACCATCTTAGCAGCTGGCTATTCAACTTTGCAATGAAAAAATATTCCAGATAATTTTCTGTGCCTTTTCCTTCTATAGCCAATACTTCCACAAACAATCCAAGATGTAGAATATCAAGTACACACTTTTCCACTGAAAGGATTAGTGCAGGTTTTCTGAAGTGGGATTGCTAGAGGTGCACGAGTAAATATGATTTACATATGATAGCCAATAAAGGAACTTGCGAGCTGATAGTAAACTTAGATACAATACCAGTAAAAATGAATTTTCGATAACTGTTTAATACAGTGGCAGAAAGTTGAAATCAAATAAGTAAATGAACTGAAAAAACCCCAAAACATTTTCTGCATTTAACCCACAGTGCAAAAAGGCAGGTCCAGGATAGACGTTAGCATTTCAAAATATATTTGCAGGAAATGATCAAAGTTTGCCTTGCTTTTCTAAACAAAAATATTTTTGTCATTAATGCATGACTATAATGGATTTTTAAACTCAGGACATCTGTTACAACAATATTTGAGTTGTAGTAAAGTTTAGAAAAATCCCACACCATGATAAAGAACGTAAATTTAAATACAAAAATGTACTGTAAACAAATAAATTGTTTTCTGTGTGAATAAGCTCTTTAAAAAAATCAGATTCCAGATCTGCTTTATGAGCTTTGAGATTTCAACACTATTAAATTAAAAATGTTATGGTATTTATTTATTTTGTTTAAAATGATTGTACTGTAAATTAGAATTGCAACTGTTTTGATCGACAGTGAGATCTTTATTATTGAACAAATTAACAAACTGATTTCACAGCTGTGTGCCACATACTTGTTTTCAAAGACTCCGAATATGAAAATGTAAAGTATACATTTACACTAAAACAATAACTTGTCAAACTGATGACTTTAGAAAAAGTAATTTAACAGTTATTCAGTAATCCTTTCAGGGTTTTGGGATCAGGGTTTAAGAACTTTTTGCCATCAATGGCACTGATTCTGCGTATTATTTCACAGCCCTGTGGAAAAGCCTATTATCATTACCTGTAACCAATTCACCTGCATACCTTTTTAATAATCCACATTTTCTTTTGTCATTCCACAACTTTCTCAGCCTCCTGTACTCCCTGCCCTAACTGTTTCTGAAACATGTTGCAGGCATTTAATGCAGAATGTGTGAAATTATGCCAATGACCAAACAGTTTATCAGTTTAAATATGAAATAGCACATCTTTGTGTTAGCTTCAAAGCTTGTTCAGGATTTGCAAATCCTTTATTATTATTATTTTTAATGTATTAAAAATGTACCATCTTTTTTAGAAATGGGTCATGCAAATGCCTTTAACCTTTGGCATAGTCTTGCAAAGAAAATGCACCATGTCCTAACTATCTTGGGACATGTTTGAGCATAAAATAAACCTGAAAGTATACTCAGTATACTGCACCATCAGTTCACTCTTAACTCTTTAATTTATTCCTTTAACCTTTCTGTACCATGTCATAATCCAATTCAGCTAATGCAACAGTGGGTGCACATAAGAGCGTGCAATCCAGCACACAATCACTCAAATACACACTTCCAGAGTTCAAAGGATTCAGTACTTTTGCCATTTTCACAGTTGATTTGTGTTCTTAAATTGCATTAAGCTCACTGCGGGCTCCTACACAAACCCCTGAAAATACAGGGATTTGGTTTTGTAATAATAGCAGAGCTCAAGAGCCAAATAATGAGAATTTGATCCAACAATCTTCACTCAGTGCTGGATAAAGAAAAAGAAAGTGTCTCCTCACCCCAAGAGTCTGAGAATGAAAAATAATTACATGTGGGAAAGCAGAATAGATTATCACTTTAAGAAAACTTCATTATCACTTCTACACCGTCAGCATACACACACAGTTTGAGTAAAATTTACAGCTGAGGCCCCTCGAGAAAGAATTTAGGTCCATAGAGGAGCCAGAACTGTTTCAACCTTCCTTCACCCCTACATTTCAAATGCCTGCATCTCTAATGTGACAGAGTCCCCTGAGTGCAAGGCGAAGCACAGACATCTATCTGTGTCACAGCCTGAGCAAGAGGTTATTCCAGTATCTTGTGATATGGGAAGAGCGGCAGGTCTTTGGTGAACGCTGGAATGTCCATGATGGCAACAGAGCCTGACATCTTTGGTGAGGCAGGGAGGAAAGTGAGCTTTGACACCTCGCCGTACGCAGAGCTACTTAAGTCTCCTTTGCCATCATCTCCTTTATCACCACCAGACTCTTCATCGTTTTCTTCAGCACCAAAGCCCACCACCTTGACCAGACAGCGAAGCGTTTAGTAAGACACAGAAGAAAAGAAAAAAGAGCAGTAGAGATCTTCAGCTGATGTCATAAAAAAATTTGGAGCCTTATCGTCAGGTTTATAATATAGAGCAGGGATGTTACACCAGCTGGAATCATATCAGTGAGCATAAACACAATCAGGTTATGATGAACACGAACCCCACTTAACTGTCCTCTGGTTTTACTTTAGAGAAGAATCAAGTCATCAAATTTCAGCAAACTATTCATAAAACAAAATAAATATTTTAAATGACAAGGCACTGAGGAAGACTTCAGGCACAAACATGAATTATGTTTTCATGTTTGTAGCAGACATAAAACCCAGGAAAGCCTGATTACAACAGCTGATTTAACAGTGCAAAATTTAGATAAAGTTACATCTAGGGATGCCACGATCATGCTTTACTTGGCCAGTACCTGATTTAAAACTGGCATATACAGATCATATTTCATTTTTCTTTTTTTTTTAAATTACAACTGATCAAACTGGTTTGTTCAGACAGAAGATGTCAAGGAGCAATACAGAAACAATCCTACAGTAAGGACACTTGACTACACAAACAAAAAGATTAACTTAGCACTTGTTTTATTAATGTGAATAAACAAACTTATTATTATTCAAACCAGATTTTTGAAGTTCAATATTATGCAAAAAGTACTTTTAAGAAAAGACATGTTTGAACAGCCTGTTGAAATTTGCTCTTGTGATGCCATCAGGAGATATTACACTTTCCCCAAACAGAGCACTCTTCCAGAAACAGGAGTTTCTTTACCCACACAGCCAGCTACAGTGCAGGGAACATATTTCGGCAAGTCTTCACAGTCACAGCAAACATTAGAGCACAGCCTTAAAAAGATAAATTCACATCTCCTCTCTAATAGGGATGGGATTATACAGCTAATGAAAATTTTTCATGAAAAAGTCTGTTCAGAGCAGGACTGAAACAGAGGGGTTTATATGAATGCCAAAGTCTATCTGAGTAGGTTTTCAGGCCAGACACTTAAAAAATACATTCAGTGGAGCCCAGGACCAGTAGTAACATTTTAAAAAAGAGTACTTTATGTCACCTTAAAGGAAAAAAATAATCTCTCATGACATAACCAATTTTAACAGCCATAGTAAGTTAAAGTAATACAGCAATCAAGATCATAATTAAATTCACCACCCTCCTTACTTCCTTTTAACAAGCAGTAATTGAGAGGACAAGGAAAAACCCTTACTTATTAGCCCACTAGCTACAGAATATGATCATGTAGAATGGGGCTTAAATAATCACCCAGTCACATTTATTTCTAATAGCACACTACTAATTATTTTGCTAAACAGCAGCTAGCTAATGGTAAAAATATGGACCCTATTTTACAAAGTAATTATAATTGCTTACGTGAACGCTGAGTTTGCGGCTGTTCTGTCCTCGATGCTCTTTAAACCAGGAGACCAGTTCATCCCGGGTCATCTGCCTCAGAGCTGCAACCTAAACAAACACAATGAAAAACAGTAAAAATGTCGCTAACCACCAGTTTAGCTTAGTCAAGAGAACAGGTCAACCATATATATAAAAGGCAACACCTTTTGAAAAGTTGTTACTGGTTTGACCTCCACCTTACAAAACTTTGTGGCATTTTGTTACCATCCAGCTCCACATTTGCAAGTGCTGCTCCAATGCTGACTGGTTTTTGTCACTGTTTATGTCAGTAAGAGAGATATGGACGCCTCCTGATGTAATAAGTTGGCCAGCGGGGGCATTGATTTGAAGGGAGGACCTGTGACCTTGTCTTAGCTCAGACCACACAAAGTCTCCATTGTCCGATAAGGCGACTGTATGGCCTATACCATAACAGGATACTGGTATGGTTTTGAAATGTTAAGCGATGTGTCACTGGATAATTAAATACTAGTTTAACTGTGACTGTGGTTCTATTTTTAGAAAATGTGATTTTAATAATAAGCTAGCAAGATTTTTAAATGACTGACTTTGTTTTTAGTTCTAAGGCTTAAAAAAACAAGTAACTGTTTTTTGGAGGCAATATAAAATGGGATTGAAATTATGCTTTCATTATTTATATCATAGTTTCTTTTCATTGCAAAATACCTATTACAGCCACCTGCAGTATCTTAGGGGCCCACCAGGGGGCTGTGGTCAACACTGAGTGAATAACAACTATACTATCAACACTTGTGTGATGCATTCAGTATTACTGAATTAAAGCTCCTCAGATTTGCATACTGCAAATCACATGGAAAATCTCTTCTTGTCTGACAAAAGTAAAAAAAAAAGTAAAAAATAATCTTCACCATGAAAGCTCATTATGTGACACAGCTAAGTTTTACTCTTTGGTCTTTTTTTGCTTAGTTCATACTGAATAGTTGTAAGTAGTGCTTTTCAAACACACACTCACTCACACACAAAAGTTCTAATCCAGCGTTTTTTCAGCGGTAAAAAATATAATTACTGAAAAACCTTTCAGTGGAAAGGTGTAAACAAACACAAACCCCTTGGCTGCATCACACTTCTGGAAAAGAAAACAGTCATGTGGATGATCTTGTTTGCTTTTGTGGCACATAATGAGGCATAGGGGTTCACCCGGTTCACTCAAAAACACTGAACAGGAGCTGTAAAGAAGTTGGTCCCTTGTCCCAACAGCTTCTTCTTGGACGTGTTTTAATTAAATGGCACAGTTGCTACATTTTGAAAGGCTTGTTTTATTGCCAGAACACTGTTGCCTGCTTCAGGAGAAAGATGCAGAGGTGTATGCTGAAAACACCTGGAAGAGACAGGTAGACAGGGTGTCTACAGAGACCCTTGTAGACACCTTTACTTGTTTATGAGGTTATGCTTTTTAAGAAAGTCTGGATCACTCTGCCTTTGAGGGTTTCCTTAGCAATGCTGTAAATATTTGAAGATATTATATAAATTATATGTAACTGAATGCATCACTAAGTAATAACTTTCTTAAAAGAGTAAAAACCCTGTTTTCTCTGTCGGAACATTGCTTCTTTTTAATTTTTATGTTTTCATTAGAGGTTTAAACTTGTTCTCTTGTCCTCCATGTTAACCTCTTCCTCTTCAACTGTTAGCTCTGTCCCCCTGTATAAGGGAGATTTCTCCGGGACACTGTATGTAGAGACACAACGACAGATGCTTTGTCATGAAGATACAACCGCAGGTGAACTGAGGGAATGCTCGCAGAGTAAATAAACACTCAGTTTGGCCTTGAATACTTCAATAAATAAAAACTGAATCACTCTGGGCAGCATAACTGAGTGGAGGTCAGTGCAAACAAACAACTGCACTGGTTGATAACACTGACAGTGGGATAGAGAGGACAGGGACGCAGTAAAGTCTGCTTGAGTCCCAAAGACATATGCCCCAGCGCCATAACTACTAGATTATTTTTTAAATGTTCATTTACAGTAGGGATGTGCAATACTGGGTTTTTGATAATGTCCTGTGACATGTTGACTCTGGGCTTTTTGGGGGGCTTTTATTGTGGGGCTGGAGACTTTTGGGACTGTGCTTGAGTATGGCAACCTGTACCTTCTATTGGATGCCCTGGGCTTACGTGCATTGGCGTGTTTTCTGGTGTTTCTGGACCTGTGGGTAGGGGATCTTTTGGGATTTTTGGGCCATGTCAGGTGCCTGGGTCAGGATTGTTTGTGCCCAGTTTTTGGTTATTAAGTTCTCCTCACTCTCCTTGAAATGGTTCACTTTCATGTGCACCATTGGTCTGAAAGACGTAGAAGTTCTCCTGCTCTCTTCACTTAGGTTCTTATTGTGCCTGGGTTTATTCTGCCATGTGTGTTTGTAAAGACTTTTTGATTTAAATTGAGCTTTTTCTCTGATCAGTTTCTTTTGTACATTAGTTCTTGTGCTTTGCTGTCTGTATTTTCCTGTCTGTTTGTCAAAGCACTTTGTAAACCTATGTTTTTAAAAGATTTTTAAGCTTACAAATGAAGTTATTATTATTATTGTTATTAATATTCAGATTTATGGCCAATTTGTACCTGCAAATCAACAGCTTTAAATATCAGCAAAAGTCTTACATCCACTAATTCCAATAATTAACTTTACAGGCAATTACCTGCAGATACTGAAATTGTTTGGATAATATGTGCATCCCTAATAAAATGTTGACAAAATTGTTTCTCCCCCCAAAAAAGATCCATGAAACATAACTTCTTTTTCTTTCTTCTACCAGAAATTTTGGTATCCAAAGCATCTACCGAGTCACAAATAGTGAAATAAGCCAACACAGTCCTTTGTTTACGATGAGACAGTAATGATATCCACCTGTCACATGGTATCTGCACACATAGACATGGAAGCACACAGCTGCACGCCTGTACACACACCCATATAAATATAGGGGGGATGCTCTGATGGAGATCATTTGCATTTAGAGAGACTAAAACCAAAATGGAGCATTTAAAAAGGCTGCTTGCAGCTGCCATATGGAGGGTCAACCACTTTCTCTGGTGATTCAATTCAACTATTTTTTTTAATCCAAGCACTGCACAGAAATACCATGTAAACCACAAGGGACTTATAATAGGGTGGACAAAGGTTGTCTCTGCAGTGGCCACTAGCAAACAGTTTTTAGATGTCCTAAAACCACTGTCTGGTCCTAGCATCGAAGTACAATCAATCAGCACTTATAACAATGGAAAAACTCTAGTTCAATATTGAGCTGATAGATCAATCTAAATCTAAATTTCCTTTAGAAATCTACAAAATAAAATGGCCGCTGATAGCAATATGCAGCTTTTACAGCTTAGAATGGTAGATTCACTGATTAGCACTACGGATAGAAAAATGAAACCAGTTCCAGTTGAGAATAAATATCATAAGTCTTTTTGCTTATCAATTTTCTTCCACTTTGTTCTGCATGCTTTTCAAGTCAAGAAGGTCAAGCTCTCATCAGAAGCGGTCAGCAGAAATGCAAACGAAGAGGTCAAAAACTACTGTAGAGGATACAGAAAGGGTTTTAATCTTGGATGAAAAAAGTGTACTCTTCAGCTTTCAGGAAGTGAAGACCTACAGGAGCATTAATCTATGCTGCAAGGTATTTAATATCAGGCATAACATTCTTGTACTATACTGCAAACTCTTCATTGAATGTTATGAACTTTTCATTGAAAAGTTAAACATTGGTCTATTTAAATACAAACAAAAATTCTAATGAAGTAAGGATGTTGTGTAACATGGAAATACAGGGAATACAATGATTTCAAATCCTTTCAATATAATACACTGAAGCTGTATGGCCCATTGCATAACACAAAACGCAACACCAGAGACCCTGGACGGTCTAGCAAAAAGACTATGACTTTTATAAGTTTGGAAATTAAATATCTTGCCTTTGTAGTGTATTCAATTGAACATAGTGTGGGGCCGAAAAGGGTTTGCAAATCATTGCTTTCTGTTTCTTAATTGGAATTTGGGTTTGTATACAAAAATAACTGCTCATCCTTTGTCCTTACCTCTCTGTTGAGCCTGTCAAACACATACTGCTGTGTGAGCACCTCAGCCCAGTTCCTGTCCACCTCCTCCCCCAGGTGTGTGTCCTCACATTCCTTCAGCTTCACTAAGGCAGTCACCTTCATGTAAAAAGCACACACGCATGAACAAAGCAGACCTGCATATCAGTCCCCTGTGGATATGATTTGTGTCGTTAAACTGCAAACTTTACTTGAGAAGCAACTTTTGACATTTCTCAAACTTTTATGGTTATGTAAAATCTTCCTCTTTTCCATAATATTGGGTGGGTGGGGGGACTCACAAATACACAAAATAAAACACACACAGACACAGACCTGAGTATTAAAGGCGTCCTCAGTCAGCGAATCGAGCTTCTCCCCAAATGAATCCAAGAACTCTTCAATCTTTAACTCCACCAGCTCCGTACTGCGAGAGAAAAGTTCAGGAGAGGTAAGAGATATATTATATGCTGTGGGCTGTATTTGATTCTTTTAGTCATTTATCAGCTACTCCGCTCGCTTCTCTTTGCAGGGCCACACAGATAAATCCAGCTTGGGTTTGGGAGAGCGGAAAGATATATTACACCTTGGTTTTTGGGAAAGCGGTTAAGATAAATCGGATCTTGCTTGTGGGGGAAGATGAGAGGTTACGATTGTGCTGCAGACTCACTTGAACTTGGTGGCCTGTGTTTCCACCGTGACAGAGAAGCCGAGTACGCCCGAGGTGTTCCTACAGGTGGGGTAGACGTGGTATCTGTGACATGAAAAAAAACACAGCAGAGAAGGAGAGATGATGAGAGGCAGATAAACAGAGACTGATCAGAGTGACTACAGGATGGAGGAACCTGTCCTGATTGTCTTACCGTTCTCTTTAAAATTTAATCAGTCTGGAAATGTAATTTAATTGTGTTTAAATATAATACAGCTTACACAGGGAACTATTTTTACTGCAGATAAATGTGAAATGTTCTGCTGTTAATGAAAAAGATAAGTAAAGGATTAAAATGACTAGAGTCAGATAGATCCTTCAGCAGGGGCATGTCGTGTTAGAAATTTGAATAACCATAAATGAGACATGTAGGCAGAGAGAAGGAGATTTGAAATAAAAAAAAACTATTAAAAATACATGAATCAAATTTGATTGTGGATGGTAAAAATTTGCAAATAAATCGTTGTCCTTTCAATACCTGATGTTCTTGTCTTTGACATATCTGCAATTAGTTTTCTACTGATATGTGTCCTGTTCAACCAGCTATGACTAAGATCTTTCTGAGGTTGGGTCCACATAACATTCAAACTATCTAAAGGTCTGTCCTGCTGTGTTGGACTGCTACCATCATGCCTGGAGTGTCACTTGAGTTAAGATGAACAAAAAACTTCAGTTTTGTCTCCCATGGACCTGTTGTGCATGATTTTGAGCACTTGTCACTCACTAAGTTAACAACTGAAAATGTTACAAACACACTGCCTGCTTACAAGGATGCTTTCTGCTGTTAATTAACTAATTTTTGTGCTGCTATTTGCTCTAAATATTGTAATTTTTCTTGATACTACAAAAGCAGTCCTGAAGTGTCGGTCCAATCTGTAAAGCTAAGCTTCACCCCTCTGCATCTCCCCTCATAAAACACCGTGCTGCCCTGCTTCATCACAAAAAGCTTTGGCAGAGCGAACATTTATAAACTTGTCTTTACATTTTCACCTTGGCATTGGAACACAGCAGTGAGAAGTGCCACTCTGATTCACGTACCGCTTGCTCTACTCGTGCGGATGTCATGGAGAAGATTTGCATAAAGGTAAGGAGGAGATGAGAATGACTGCTCCTCTCACAGTCATTTAGTGATTTAGTCTTACAGTCTGTGACTCAATAAAATGATCCAAACTTTGGGAAATGTTGCTGTAGAGGATCGGATGCAACTCTTTTTCTCTCCCTTTTGAAAACACTTGGAGATAATGAAAGTTCGGGAGGCTACAGAAGGCTATGCTACGCTAGGCCTGCACTGATTGGCTGCCCAGACAGTGTCTGGTGGAGGGAGGAGGGGAGGTTACAGGCCAGGGGGTGCACTTTGAAAACAGTCATGGTGTCTTCCTATGATGAGCAGAAAACACAGGTAGGTTGGAGGCTGTATAGCTATTACATAAAAAAACTCCAGGAAGTAAAAAAACGTAGCATTTTAAGGGACATTGGCTTTTGAGAAGAAAAGCTAGCTTCTCTGTGAACTGAGAGTTTAGTGAAAGGTGTCATATTTCTCTGCTCCCTCAGGCCGTTCTAATAACACTTGAAAGCAAAGAAAACTGTTATTGCAGGACATGTGACCTTTACGTTGTAACTTCATTTGTAACTTTGTTCGGCTGCACCCAGGCAGCAACTTAAGTGTCTTCCTCCAGTGTCTGCTTGAGGCAGGCTGCTCAAAACTTCAGAAGTTACTGTTGGTTAGGGCTGCCAAGAGGAACAAGATTTCTGGTAAGTTTTCAGAAACTGTCCATGAGAAGTTAAACTGGAGAATTTTTGAAATATTCTATACTGGACAGTTATTTATGGGAAAAATTGAAATTTATGGGAGTTAACTGGAAATGTGGGGTACTTTCAATCAGCTGTATCATTTCGTTTTGCCATAAGCAGACACATCCATGCAAAATAATGTAATTACAAAATAATCAATTTCAACAGATTTATTTGTAAGTAGAACTTAATCAAGTCTTGATTATTTTATTGAACAATTAGTTTCAGGTTTACTTTATGTCCACTGGCTCAAATAAGTGGCCTGAATAGTCCAGGGTTTAGAATCATCTGTGGATGTGATGGAGAAATGCACCGTGCATGTTCGGGGCTTGGCCTCAATATCACTGCAGTAAACAGTTAAACAGTGTGCTGTGTGCACGTCATTAAGGAACAGCTAAGAAATCCTCAGGTATGCTTGCATGAAATTTTAGTTGTGGAGTCAAGATTATAGCTGTGTTCGAAATCGCTCACTATCACGGATATAGTGCACTATATAGTGTGTTCGCCATTTTGTAGTGTTGTTCGAATTCTCAGCAGTTAATTTCATCCACTATATAGTGCACTACAAAATACGTACTCCCGTATACCACAATGCAATGCGGTCGCGTTTTTCCATAGAAGAAGAAGAGAACGGAGGCTGTTAGGTGCTGCTTTCATTCATAAATGTAAATAAACGTTAAAGTATCTTTAACTTCATAGCGTAGCTTTTTAACGTCTTTTAGCGGCTATAAACAGCTTCGAAATTTGCTACTTATCCTCCCAAATGCCCGGTTTGTTTACGTAAATTTCGGCGCGTCCACTGGTCATTCCCTATATAGTCCACTATTTCATTTACACTACATAGGGAATAGTGAGTGAGTGAATGAGTGGACGATATCGAACGTAGCTTATGTGGAAGTATTTTTTCACAAACTATACCTAAAATCCCTGTTAAGGACCAACCTTCAGTTTTGTAAATTCCAGGTTTACTCCAGTTTATTTCAATTAAAACTCTGATTAATTCCCATGGACATTTTCATTTTTTACTTTGTTACTTTTGGAGCAGATTATTCTGTTTTGTTATTTTAGTTTTGATGATTTCCTTCATATAAATACTGGTATATGGAGTTCAGGTCTTCATGATTGTGTTTGATTAAGTAGGCCATTTAGAGCGATACCCTTTCACTCATATTTACATCATGAGCAGCCCAAGGTCAGTGAGAGGGCTCTAGAAATTATTTAGAAAGAGAAAATGTTAAAACTTCAACTGTGTTATCTTTAAATACATAAAATAAAAAAAGTATGAAACTAACTAAAAACAGAAACCACACCATTCACCATACTTACAAAATCACCAATATGAGTTACATTATATGAGTTTGCATTATACAGATTTTATTGCGTCTTTATTTATGTAAGCTATTTATGTTTTAATTATTTAAGATCATTTTAAAAGTATTTATTTTTCCTTGTAGGGTTGCTTTTAAGGGAGGTTGTTTTTTGTGTTTATATTTCAGCTTATTTCTATTACTCTCCTAAGTTCTGGGAGGTTAGCTCTCTCCCTTTTTTATGTGGAATCAGAAACAGAACTAGAGTTAGCTTTACTGACCAAGTATGTGAACTCATAAATGAGTTTGAATGTGTATAACTAAGATCTCCACATAGAAACATGTAAATATAAATCTTAAAATAATGAAGGAAAGAAAGATCTATCACAATTAAAGAAAGAAGTACAAAGCTAATATGTACAGTGCAAGCCAACACTAACGTGATGAATGAAAACTAGTACATACAAGCCTTTATAGACAGTAAGGCATTTTACATACATGGCAAAAATCTGTTTATTTGGAGGAAACAGTCCATACATTATTGACTGTTTTAGTCTGGAAACATCATAAAAACATATCCACACTTACCCCAGAGTCTCTTTAGTCCTGAGAAAGTCAAAGCAAGGTTCCTCCATGTGCATCTAGAGGGTGACAACAACTAAAGCATAAAGCTTGAAACAAAGACAGAATAAAAGAACTGAATTTATCATGGAGAGAAAGAGCACTCACCACCAACAGCTCCATGAGTGTGTGCTCCCTCAATGCCTTTGGGCCAGACTTCAGAAAAAGAAGACATAGACAGAGGATTTAGTTAACACAGCCTTTATTAAATCTCTGCTGTTAAATTATGAATATGTAAGATATGATGTATTATAGAACTGTTCCTACCTGGTAATACACTGTGACCTCAGAGTTGGCATCTCCTTTGTTGAGTGATTTGACCTTACAGATGTGACTCTTCAGAGGAAGCTCCACCACTCTGAACAGTACTGGTACCTCTTCTGTCAGCTTGGAGAACTGCAGCTTTCTGCCAGAGGGGGAAAGGAGAAAAGAGGCAAGTGAAATTACTTCCTACTGGTTATGTGACTGGGAGGGGTGGAATACAATGACCTGCCAGAGGGACAGTGGTGGGTTAACAAGAGGGGGTTGTTGGGTAGTCATTTATGCAACCCCCTAAAGCAATCCAGAGATATGGCCTGAACAGAGAGATGAACATGATGCTGAAAAAGCCTCTGATCCCTTTTGTGTCAGGGTGGATATTTTTGTTTTATAATCAAGTTTCCAAAAAAAGTCCTATATTCTGAAGATATCACCTTTACACGTAAGGGATGACCATGACACTGTAACCTACTTCATCAATGAAGATCAGGGTCTTAAAGGAACACTACACCCAAACAACGATTTGGCCTCATTTTCTACTCACCCTCATGCTGAACAACACTGTGGAGTAGTTTTGGAACATCTAGGATGCAGCCGGAGATCTGGGGAAATCCTCGCTGTCCACTGACATTGATATCATGACTTGGTCAGAGCCCGAACAAACAGTGTCATAAAGTCCACAAAAAGTCCACAAAAAGTCGGCAATATTCCTCCATACTGCTCGTGCGCTGTAATCCAAGTGTCCTGAGCGGGTAACGTCCACCATTTACTCGAAACGACATCATTTAGCACATGTTTATAGCCTAAACAGTACTACTTCGCATTTCTATGATACACTTACGGGTGCCCTCACGGGGCTGACTGATAAACCAAGCGAATCCGCACTGCAATAATTAGGAGCGTAGAACAAGAAATCTCACATTCTGCTGTGAGCGACAGAGCCGTGGACAGACACAAGAGGTGTCAGCAGAATGTGTGATTTCTTGGGTTCTTTTTTCTTGTTCTACGCTCTTAGTTATTGCAGAGTGCGCGTTCCTTTGGTTTGGTCAGCCACGGCTCCCGTAGGCACCCGTAAGTGTATCATAGAAATGTCAATTCACTTATCCATCTAAGACAGAGCCAATAGAAAGTGCTTGGGGATGGTCAGAACCTTTAAGAGGCATATAAGGAAGGTGATTGGACGATCATTCCATCAATCACATTCATTACAGGCCAATCAGTTGATGTAGCAGGCAAGTGCTACTGCCGCGACAAAACCTGAGCCACTTTCTAGATCAAGCTCTTTCCACAATATGGCAGAAGTTGAGTGAAAGTATCCTTTTTATAGAGAAGTTTGTAATGTTGTTGTTTGTTTTTCATTTAATAAAGATGTGTGGTCCAGATCTGATCAAATCCCAGCAACTAAGAAGTACTTTGTGCCATAATGTAAAGATAAAGCTGCATTCAGGCTGCAAAAAAGGTCCAGAAACCCCAACTAGTAGGTTGTACTGTAAATGTGCATTAATAATGTAGTCTGACCCCAGCAAGCATTTATCCTTGAGTCAAAATTTCATGAAAATTCCCAAAACACTTTATAGCCCTCACAAGCAAGGCATGAACATCAGACGTTGTGGCCCTTGCTCTTTCGACTCACAACATTCAAACTCTACGTAGCTCATCCCTGAGTCACAGTAAACATATGTGCATACATGAAAAGATATGTACTGAAAGTGTTTTCCGAGATTTTAGGCTCAAAGAAATGGCCAGGACAGGGTGGACAATATAATGGCCCTGTTTGTAAGTGCATTGTAGAGGCTTTAAAGGGAAGAGGACAAGACTGTAGTGGAAAGGAAGGTGAAACAAAGTTTCAAAAGCAGGAATGAAAAAAAGCTTAAAAGGGGAAGGAAAAATGATGGTTTGAACAACTGAAGCTGATGCAAATTACAGTGTAAGAAGGCAAACTGATCCATTAGATTATGCAGTATTAATGTTTCATTAGGGAGTTCATTCAGACTTACTCAGTGACATACTGCAGAAACTGCTGTGACTCCTGTGGAGAAAACACAATGTGGGTTAATGAAGAGGTTAAAATGGCACGCAGGGATCAAACACTCATGATACTGAGACTCAGCTGATGCAAAATGAGCCATCGGCATTAACAGACTCATTGACTAATCAGATTATCTTATTGTTAATTAATCCTCTTGTCTGTGTTCACTCACAGTCCCGCTGAAGTTGCCCTGCACCAGACCCTCGGCGAACAGCTCTGCCCTGAAACTCCTGCTGAACTCCATCAGATCCTCGCTGCTCAGCCCGGCTGTAAGAGCCTGATACTTCTCCACCATGGACCAGCGAGAGTGCTCCAGGATCAACAGACGCACATCCCTGAGGAAGAGGAGTAGAGAAAGAAAGAAAGAAAGAAAGAGGAGATAAAACAGGATGAGGAAAAAGACAGCAGGTTTGTACTCATCTCACCACTAGAAGGCATCCCAGACTTGAAGATAAGCCAACAAAGAAGATGTCAGAGACAAAAAAGGAAGAGTGAATGACTCACTTTCCCAGTTTCTCAGGTTTAATGAGGATGTTGAAGTAAGTTTTCTTGAGCTGCTCTGCGAACATGCTGAAGACGTCAGGGGCCGCAGAGAAATCAGCCAGGTGGTCGATGATCAGGTGGAACAGCAGCTGCAAAGAGAGACAAAGGTGGGGTGAAAAGAGGATCACCATCATTATCATGTATGACCACAAGACAAACACATCTGTATGCCAAGAATAATTATAGGAATATGCGTACATAGCATTCTGTCTTTGTAGCTTGGACAGTTGTACACAGTGATTTAAAGCCAAAAGATAAAAGCAGTTGTGCATAATTTATCAAGATAGCAGGAAAACATTATTTTTTTTTCCCAGCTTGACTGAAATGAGAAAGTTGTCTCAGATTTAGTCTGCATAGTAAAAACGTTGCCATAACCAGTGGCCAACTGGAGTAGCAGAAGCTTTGGAGGCCCTTTCAGAGAGCTTTTATTACCCGAGGATGAAAGCCAGGATTGGCTGGGTCCAGACTGAATGTTTTTCCTTTTTGGGGGGAACTGCTTCTATTTGTTTTCTCTTCAGAAACTGGCTATATAAATGTATAATTACTCAAGATTTTAGCTCCATTTTCCAAATTAATTAGACATGCTAGAAGTAAACTGTAATGTAGAAGAGAGAAAAAAGCAATTGCACACAGAAAAAGAAGTAAAAAAACAAGTAAATTGCTGTTTTAATTGCTAAGTTTAGTTTACCACCTGCTGGTTGCAAACACAAGAAAATAAATGACATGAGGGTGTTAGTAGTCTTCATTTTGAAGTCTAATGTCACACAATTCATTTGATTCTTAATTCTATTTCTGCATTTTTCCAAGAATTATTTTCTTGACCTTTTTTGACATTTTAAGATCTGAGCTGAGAAAAACACAATATGATTTATTACACTGCAGAACAATCTGTGATCAACCCAAGCGGGCTGTATTATGCTTTTTCAATTACATGCTAAACTGCTGATCCTCATTTAACTTAAACAAGTTAGAGTGCTAAATATTTCTTGTAATAGTATATCATAGTGCACATCTCTCCAAAGGGGTGAGAGAGATGCACACACGAGAGAGCCTATGCATACGTATGGACGGAGACCTTTTCATTTCTTACTGAACAGCTGATACTCTGCTGACAGTTTTTCTCTGGTCTTCTCTAAGGCAGCTCTGAGGCTGGAGATACACTTGCTGTTAAAGGATAAGTTCGGTTTCTACAGTTTTCACATTGTTTATACAATGAAGAAGATCAATATACTCACCCAGAAGGCTTTCCTGATGCAAACAGTGCTTCGGGAGATATTTAGATCCAAAGTCGAGCAGCGGACATCCGTAGAATGGTAGCACATAGGGCATGTATAGCGCCGCTCCTAAAACTGCATTAATCGTCCAAAAACTAATTCGTTTCACCAATATTTCATCATGGTCCGCTCGGGCTACTCCTCCATTACAGTCCGTGTCGCTCTAGACATGTTTTGTGGCTGTGTTGACCTCTGAACTGAAGAAGAAGAATGTATGCCTCCGCGCCTGCGCAGTACTCTCTGGAGCACTGCCTCCGCGTCCTCCTTTCGATGAGCTCCTCATCTGTAAACTCTGGCTCGAAACTGTAAGGACACCCATCATATTCAAAGTTCTCGTCCACAACATCTTCATCCGATAGATATTTGTCCATTTTGCACAAAACTGGAAGAAGAAAGTCGTTGTGTAGCCGGCGGTCTTCCCCTGAAACAATGAGCCGCACTGCGCATGCATGGAGGCAAACATTCTTCTTCTTCAGTTCAGAGGTCAGCACAGCCACAAAACATCTCTGGAGCGACACAGAGTGTAATGGAGGAGTAGCGTGAGCGGACCATGATGAAATATTGGTGAAACTAATGAGTTTTTGGATGATTAATGCAGTTTTAGGAGCGGCGCTATACATGCCCCGTGTGCTACCATTACACGGATGTCCACCGCTCGATTTCAGATCGAAATATCTCCCGAAGCACTGTTTGGATCAGGAAAGCCTTCTGAGTGAGTATATTGTTCTACTTCATTCTATAAACAATGCGAAAGCTGCAGAAACCAAACATCCTTTAACTATGTGAACACATTATGCACACTGGCAGTAATAACCAGCAGAATTAGTGTGATGTAGATGTGAGGTGCAGTATTCACATGACCAGTAGGATCAGTGTGGAGGCAGAGAGGGATTTTACAGTCAATATGGCAGCAAGAATACAGTGACAAAAAGTATTTAAGACAAACTGATACATCTTAGTTCTTGATTCTTGTCTTGACAGCGTGTTAGTAAGACAGACACAAACAGGTAAAACTAACAGTAATTAGGTATAAAGGTTCAGCCATTTTAATACTGCCAGAGCTCTCTGGTGCGCCTTCTGGAGTTACACTTCAAAAACACGCACCGTGTATATTCAGGTATGTGAACATGAGGCCTCCAAAGACTTATTAAAGACCTGTGGGAACACTGCTAATGGTTTTTATGACCAAAAATAAAATAGGAAACATTCCTGTGAACCCTAAATTGTGTAGTTTTGATATATTTCCAGAACTTTTCTGTGTACTGCGTGTTTTCGGAGGCTAAACACTGCATTGCTGTTTTATGGAAAGGTAAACACTGTGGTGTTTCTCAGTGGTTGAATGGAAAGACTCTCTACCCTGCTCTTGAAGGATAAGCTACTTCTCTAAGGACAAACCTCACCAACCAGTATCTGAAAGTATGAGATGTTTTTCACAACTTTCTGGAACGCAATGACTAACAATATGAGAACTGGTTTGTTGGACAGAACTGAATATTTTTGAGGCTACTTTTACTTCCTTTTTTAAATATTGTATCCATCACTGTTGTTTTAGTGTTGTCATTGTACTATAATCATTATTATAGTTTATATCAGGGGTGTCCAAACTTTTTACAACGAGGGCCACATAAAGAGGAATACATAGACAACTGAGCCACTTTCCGCGCCTCACTTTCAGTGTATTAAAGTTAAAGTTTCAGAGTTTATGGGTGGGTTATCACCTGTCAAGGGGCCTTTGTAACCCTGGGATATTACTAGATTAACACCTAGTACGAACAAGACCTTTTGAGCAGTAGAAATGGGAGACATAACATCTTATCTTCACTTTCAGACTCAAAACAAGAGTAAACTGCAAGAATGTTGGTGCTTGAAGATGAATATTGCAGTATACTTTGTAAATGAGACCTTGTGGCAAAGTAAATACAGCAGAAAATGTGCATGATTTGTGGTATTTGCTGCTGTAATCAAAATGTCTTGATTCCTCAACTGTTTCAGGGGCCAATTCAAATTGGGCAGCGGGCCGCATTTGGCCCCCGGGCCACAGTTTGGACACCCCTGGTTTATATTATTTAATTTTATTAATTTATATTTTAGTTTTTACCAATACTACCAAATTAATCATGTTACAATGATAAATCCTTTTATTTATAGGTTAAGGGACAATTTTCAGTTTTAAGGGTTAAAGGAAAAGTTCGGTTCCTGCAGCTTTTACATTGTTTATAGAATGAAGTAGAACAATATACTCACCCAGAAGGCTTTCCTGATCCAAACAGTGCTTCAGGAGATATTTAGATCCAAAGTCGAGCAGCGGACATCAGTACAAGCGTAGCACAATAGGGCATGCATAGCGCCGCTCCTAAAACTGCATTGATCGTCCAAAAACTCATTATTTCACCAATATTCCATCATGGTCCGGTCGCGCTACTCCTCCAAGACAGTCTGTGTCGCTCCAGACATATCTTTGAGCCTCTGCTGAGCTCTGAGCTGACGAAGAAGACCGGGTGCCTCTGCGCATGCGCAGTACTCTCTGGAGCGCTGCCTCCGCGACCTCCTTTCTATAAGCCTCTTATCTGTAAACTCTGGCTCGAAACTGTAAGGACACCCATCATATTCAAAGTTCTCCTCCACAACATCTTCATCCGATAGATATTCATCCATTTTGCACAAAACTGGAGGAAGAAAGTCGTTGTGTAGCCGGCGGTCGGCCCTGGAGCAATGAGCCGTACTGCGCATGTGCGGAGGCACCCGGTTTTCTTCGTCAGCTCAGAGGTCAGCAGAGGCTCAAAGATATAGCTGGAGCGACACAGACTGTCTTGGAGGAGTAGCGCGACTGGACCATGATGGAATATTGGTGAAATAATGAGTTTTTGGACGATTGATGCAGTTTTAGAAGCGGCGCTATGCATGCCCTATTGTGCTACGTTTGTACTGATGTCCGCTGCTCGACTTTGGATCTAAATATCTCCTGAAGCACTGTTTGGATCAGGAAAGCCTTCAGGGTGAGTCTATTGTTCTACTTCATTCTATAAACAATGTAAAAGCTGCAGGAACCGAACTTTTCCTTTAAGGCTTACACAAGATAAGAGCAATTGGTATAAGATTTTTCAGGCATATTTCACAGAAAAATATATTCTAAAAATGTTTTTTGGGCTGTAACTGAAATGGATATCTTAGATCCAGATATGGCACCCTTTCCAAAAAACCTCCTTAGAGCTGCTGTGAGGAATTTAAATCTGGTTCTGAAAAAACTGAAATGAAGATTGTAGTCATTTTATAAGCAGCACGGGAAAATGAGATAGTCACCAGCAAGCAATACATTCAACTGCTAAAAGGAAATTAAAGTAAGATGTGGGATTAACAATTACTGCAGTATGTAGTTGGAAAACTGTGCATATGCATGACAAGATCAGGAATAAGCTCAGATAAACTATTTTATCCAAAAAAAGGTTCCATTCATTTTATATACATGTTTAATTTCATGTGTGAATTCACTCACAGGCAGTTTGTGGTTAAATCCTTTAACCTTGATAACCAGGCCGTGCTCACCAGCCACCAGCTTATACTCCAGCTGGGCCACCTCAGCCTCGTACGCCGGCTCTGCAAGGTTATGTCCCAGGATGTTGACCAGCAAGTCAAATAAAACCACACTACAAAAAAGGAAGGACAGGGGTGGGGAGGATGTAAAACAATTAGGAGGGATGGAGAAGGTGTAAATGGAGGGAAGTGAAATGTAGATAGGTTGAGAGATGTGTAGGAGAGAAGGTTAGAGGGATGAGATGTGGGGGAAAAAGGAGGATAGGGTGAAAGAGGCAAGGCAGTAAAAGAGACAGGGGTGATAAAAAGTGAGGGGAATGTAATAAATAAGCGCGAGGGATACATATGGAGGAGGAAAAAGGTGAAAGAGGAAATAGAAGTGGGGAAGGACAGAAGGTAAGCAGGGTAGAAAGTGATAAAAAATAAAGAAAAGAGGATGAAGTTATAGGAGCGGGGAGGGTAAGAACGGATAAAAAAAGAGTGAAGGATAAGAGAGAAGGCAATGTAAATCACTGTAACAAACAGTGTTTGTACAAGGTCATTTTTGAGCCTGATCTTACTTCTTAGCAGACTGCTGGATTACAGGAGAGATTATGTGGAATCTGATGTAGGCTGCAGAAGAAAAAATGACAAAGCAGCATCAGTGAACTCTCTAATGATAGCAAAAGCCTTCATGGAAACATCCTGCATGCTTAATGATGCTCATACCAAAGGCACAAGCAAACAAAAACAAACTCAGACACTTTTCACCTTTGGGGATTTTGAACTTGTTGTCCTTCTTGTACCACAGGCAGCCTCTGTCGCTGTTGGCTATGCGTACAGGGAGCTCGGTGTCAGGGAAGTCAGAGGGCTTCAGGGTAAAGTCGGTGGCTGAAACACATAAATTGCACATAAACAACAGTGCATCATAATTCTGCTTGGTGCCATCTTATTAATGTGTGAGCCCAAAAAGCTCAGAGTGTCCAGTCTGGGATAAATATTCAGCTTGAATTCAGGCCCAAGAGCTGCTAGCCATGTTAGAGTTCAAAAGTTGAGCTTTATACAGGATTAAAAATATGCACATTCTGTATGTTCTGGACATCATTTAGCAATCGATTAACCCCCAAAAATCAATGTCTAATCCATCAGGGGTAAATAAACATATTTTACGTTTTTATTTTAACGGCTGACACTATATCCACAGGCAATCTGTAGCACAACATTCCTTCCAGGGGTAAAAAAGTACAGAGTTGCCTCACTCAAGTCATGTCACGCATATCAATTTGGTTCAATTTGTCCATCAGTTTTATGGTCATATATTTCAGCCTTTGTGATATAATACCGAATAGTAAGTTTACAGTTTTGCTGATTGACTTGCAATGCCTTATTATGTAATTTCTTGCCTATGTTTGTTAATGAAATAGCTAGTAGTGAATTTCCTTGAGGTTCAACAAAACAAACAAAATAACTAACTGCCTAACTAGCTAACTTACTGGCAAACTAACATACAAACTAACAGAGTAAATAAATATGTAGTAACAAGTTGATTTAAAAAAAAAATAAGACAGACAAAACAAAACAGACCAACTGGTGAACTGATGTACTTGCTAACTTACACGATAAGTGTGTGTGTGTGTGTGTTTTGTTTTGTTTAAAATTAAACTTGTGAATGATATATACATAAATTAACAACAAATATTTGCCAGGATGAATTTCAAATTGCTTGATCCATTAAGAACCGAGTAGGTCTACCCTACTCTATATCAATTCTGTTTTAGTATAACTTAAATATTTAATATTAAGATACTAAACTGTTTCGTCTCATTTTATTGTTTTTTCACTCAAAACGTAGATGCTATGTGAATTGTAGTTTAGTACAATCACACCCCCAGAAAGGACTCATGAGATAGTAAAAGCACTGACATAGAAAACCACTGATAAAGTCCAAGTAAAAAAAAAACAAAAAACGCAGCCAACAGAGTCTGTTCAGTCTTGTCATATTCAAGTCACATTGCCGTCATTCTCCACCTTATTCATCTTCTCCGTCAATTTGTTTTGTCATTTGTGCGCGTGTTCCTTGTACTGCTGTCATGCAAGCAAAGTGTCCTTGAATCTCTTGAAATGCATTTTGCAGAGCCAAACAATGGCCACCTTTGAATGAAGGGAAGCTGAACATGGATTGAGAAGGGTTGTTAAAACAGAAATGTCTGCTGTTCAGTAGGATGCTTTGTGAAGTGCAAAAAATTGTTTTTTCAATGGAACTCTTAAGCATACATACCACATGCCTGCATACATACAGACATACATTAAAACATGAATGAATAAGCAAATAAATGAATAGATAAATTCACAATACTCTTGTTTTTTTCTGTACCATTTCCTGTATCTACACAGTTGAGGCTGGAGACAAGGTTAAAGGTAAATAAAAAATGGGGAATGTCTCGGCTTGATTCATTTGAAAGGGCCGTGGATGGCTTTTAAGATTGAACTGGAAATGTAGATGAAGAGTGGAGAATGACAAGCCAACTTAGTACCTTTTCATGCTCGATGCATCCTACTTCCGTGAAAGCAGTGGTGGGTACATTTTTTCTTTTTCAAGCACGGGCTTTCAGACTGCCAGCTTGAGCTGCATGTTTCACGCATGTTTCCCACATCTTAAATGTTGAGAACAGGTTGTTCCCCCTTTTCTCTGAGAACTTGGTGTGTAACTCGGTCAAAACTAACCAGAGGAAGAAGACTTGAGAGACATTTTTACCTTCATCAGCTGTTACGCATGTCCACAGCAGTAGAACATGTCACAAAAAGACAGAAATGGTTTATCTTGGCGCTTCCTGAACTTTCTGTAGAAGCTATCATTAGGGCAACTTTTATAATAGAGCAGTGACAGCAGGGATGGCCACAAAGCAGCACACACACTCGCCTGGTATGAAAGCTATAAGCATTGAGCTGGAGCTTGGACTTGGGTCAGGCTCTCACATCCAGCACTAAACTACTGCTAGACTGCCAACAACTCACACGTATGCAAGAAGCCATCAGCACCATTTCGCTACATTTATGTATTACTGCATACAAACCCAATTCCAGTGAAGTTGGAACACTGTGTAAAACGTACATAATAAAAGAACACAACTATTTGTAAAAAGTTTTTGATTCTATATTCCATTGAATACACTACAAAAACAAGATATTTCACATTTAACTGATAAATTTCATTGTTTTTGTGAACATTCACATTTATTTACATTTGATGCCAACAACATGTTTTTAAAAAGCTGGGACAGGAGCATGTTTACTGCTGTACTACATTTTTTTCTTTTAAACAACATACAATAAGGATTTGGGAACTGAGGACACTACCGTAATTGTTGAAGATTTGTAAGTAGAATTCTTTCCCAATCTGGCTTGATGAATGACTGACATTACTTTACAGTCTGAGTTCTCCATCGTCATATTTTGCACTTCATAATGCACCACACATTTTCAACAAGAGACATGCCTGGACTGCAGGCAGGCCAGTCTAGAACCTGCACTCCTTCACAGCAAAGCCAAGCCACTATGTCATTAAAGCAGAGTTTTGCCCCATTTTTGCTTAACATCTACGCCCGTCAGGGATGCTCCGTTAACATATGACACTAATCATTTTCAAACCTCCACTTCAACTTCACTTCATTGTCCCCTAAGGGAAATTTGCTTTACAGGGAGGTAAAAACATGAGACATAAAAACACAATCACACAAATCCAGAAACATCACTGAGATTGACAAATAACAAATCCCTAAAGGGACAGCTGAAGCAGAACTATCACTTCCAGGGGTGTAGAATTAAGTAGGGACGCTTGGGACATGTCCCTATCAATATTATGCCACTACTGTATGGTCCCTAACATAAAAAAACAAGCATAGTATATAACTACATAACTAAAAAAATTATATTTAATGCCAAGACATACCTGTTTTGGTTATTTTATTTATTATCCATGTATTATTTGTGTTCTGAAAAGCAGCAACCATTTAAGACAAACAACAGAAATTTGTGGGGAAAAAATACAATGAAACCCCGGATTAATAACATGACTTTATACATTCATATTGTTGGGAAATATACTTATCGGTAGTCCTTTTTGGTTTTGGTTATACATTTACCAGACTATTACCATACCAACAAATTTCTGATTGATCCCAAAGTGTACCACTGTTCATGTGTCATGCATCAATATATTTTGGTCAAAGCACAGACAGTAGAGATTTAGGAGGAGAGGCTGGAGGTAAATTATATAGCGGTAGAATAGTTTTTTTTCTGAATAAGGTAGTTTGCTTGTTTGTGTGATTAGCTCTACATGACATTGAAAAACAAACATAAATGTAAAACACATCAACTTACAGGGGGCCGTCTTCGTGTACTTTTATGTCCCCACCAATGTCAAAATGAAACCTACGCCCTTGATCACTTCAATGTTTAAATATAAGATGCGTCATGACTGTTCATTTTTTAAATTAAGTAGTGCAATGGCGTATGGTATGACTGAATTGACATGTTCCTGGAATGTTCCTGAATTGTGTCTTTTGAGCATTCCTCAACCCTTCAGTCTGTTGTTGCTCCTGTCCAAGCTTTTTGGAACATAATAAAGGCATCGAATTCAAAATGAGAGAAAACTTGCACTAAAAAAAAAAGAAAAAAAAAAACCCACTAAAGTTTGTCAGTTGGACAAACTTTGTATTGTATTCACCTAACTTATAGCTCGAAAAGGACTTATGAATGACAACATGCTGATTTTATATTATACTTTATATTGTTTCATATAAAGTCTAAACTTCATTAAAATTGGGGCTTGTACTAGAGATGGATCAACTGAACAAAATCAGGCCTGAAACCAACACAGAAGTTTACCAAAAAAACAAAGCCAACTGCCTCTACAGATGTGGATATTTCTTTCACTACTTCTTTACAGTTCAAACATTTTCCCCACCGTCTGTCCTGAATAGAATCTGGTCATTTATCCTGCCATTTAAAAAGTTGTCAGTTCCCAATCAGATGTTAAGTATGCTCGATTTCAGCATCAAAGAGATGTTGCAAGAGACAAATATTTGGATCTAACATGTTCTTCACAAATCTATTTGTCGATGGGTCAAGTACAATCAGAGAGGCTGGTGTTTGGTGATACCAATGCTAACTAAGCATCAAGTGTTCATGTTAAAAACAAGCTCCTCCTGCTATGAAAAAAAACTACTAAACTTGCACAAATGAATCTGAAGGTAGCTACTGGAGTCAGCTTAAAGAGACATCATCATAATGACGTGGAATCATTTTATTTTCCAGTAGTTATCCAAACCACTCATCCTATCCAGTCTGGCATGGTGCAAAAGCTGGTCCCAGCTGTCGTTTGGCAAAAGGTTGATAAAACCTTCACTGGTGGTCACTAGTCATCAGGGCTGGCATACAGAGACAATCAGCCATGCCCACTCTCATACCTTCAGGCATTTTAGAGTCACCAATTAGCCTAACAAGCATGTCTTTGGACAGTGGGAAGAATCTAAAGTACCTGGCAAAAAACAAACATGCCCAGGGAAAACATGCAGACTCCACACAGAAAGGTCCTGAACATCTGGGGTTCAATCTATTTGGTGTGAGGCGAGACCGCTAACCACAACAACAGTGTGCAGTGAAGCATTGTTATTTTAGCCAGACCGTCATCCAGTTAATGAAAAGCACCAAACTGAATGAGATTGTACATCTTGTTTCTAGAGGTATTTTCTGCCCTGACTGCAGTTAATTAAGACTTCTGGGATGTGTTAATGACAATAAAGGTGATTCTATTCATCAGAAGGTTTTAAACCACCATTTAATGACCAACAGAAATGAAACACAACGCTGTCTTCCTAAGCACACACTGATGTAGTAAAGACAAACTGCTCCCTACAGCAGAATTAAAACCAAGCAGCTCACAGTTCTTAGAATTCAGTTTGCTATGCACTGAGGACAGAATGAACTTTAGCCTCCTTTTCTGCCATTGTTTGAATCATCTGATGTTAAAGTTAAAATCCTTTGTTAAAAAACTTTGCAGTGAGTCGAGGAAACTAAGGAAGAATTAAACTCTTAAACTGCAAACTATCCCTAGGATTAAATTTACTGACAAGCACGGATAATGCTGAAATCATTCCTGCTCTTTATGAGAAATAATCCCTGTCTGAAAAGAGTTTGTATTGAGCTAACAGATTTTAAGCTTGAGCTAGCGCCCCTCCATCAGATCAGTGGCTAACAAGGAGGTGTTGCAGAAGATGGAATACATTGACCAAAATGTGCTCTCCTCCAAGTTGGGTCGATACATTTGATTAGCCTATTTGTTGGATGGATGAAGTGTGAGAAGAAAGACCAAACTGATGGAGCAAGACGTGTTCGTGTTGATTATTGGACACATTTCAGATTCTTTTCACAGTTCTGGCGACAAGAACACACCCTGACTCTCTTCACCCACCAATGAACTTGTTCTCCATGGGAAGGTGAAGACTGCTGTTCAGCTCCAGGTTCCCCATCCACTTCTGCATCCACTCCTGTTCGATGTCTTTAAGGACACAGAAGACATCTGCACTTTAGATTCATGTTTGAATAAGCGACCTAAAGACTTTATTCAGACAAAAAATGTTGACATTTATTATTTAAATGTTCTGACGCTATTGTTTGCCATATAAAAGACAGAGATAAATGCTGGCATTTCTACTGCCTGCTGTCTGCAATATATCAGGCTGAATATCACCACACAAGGGGAAAAAGACAATGTATTCAGTGAATGCCTATATTGTGGGAGGGAGCTGTACCACCAGCAGTAAACAAACACACAACACACAAAGGCACACACAAACATGTACCCTCCACGCTGTATTGTGTGCCAAACCACTTCTCCCTGAGGGGACACCGGCCCTCATGTTCTGGTGACAGCAGCATCAGGTTTGCTTTCTCTGGGGTGAGCAGGGACAGAGCTGTTCTGATAACCTACACACACACAAAAACACAAGAAAATGAGTCAACTTTTCATGTGGGAGACTTCAAACTCCCTCTTATTTGCTGTCTTTGTCTCTCGATTACTTTTATGAGACGATCCAGCTTCCAATTATAGCTAGAGCCATCCAAAGTGAAGAAAAGTTTTGGACAATCTGCAAAACCGCAGTTGAACTCTAACTTTTGATGCAAAATAATGCCCACCAATCAAATACAGAAGCCACAACTCCAGCTAATTTACTGCTGTCACATTTATGCAGCCATAAAGCTATAAAATCAGCCACATATCAGGAAATAAAAGTGTCGACTTTCTTCATTTTTATTAATATCTTTTATCTAATAACTGGAGCTATTGCCTGACAGTTTGATATCTCTGTGAGGTGTATAAGTGCGGCACAATAAAAGTACAGTGACAGTTAAGAAAGAGGGCTGGGTTTTTGTGGAACGGGGATTTGTAGAGATCTTAAAAGCAAGAAACATGAGACACAAAGACCTTGATCTTTAACGGGATGCTTTAGGTAGTTGCAGTGGGGTTGTATGTATGATGTAAATGTCAGTAGCATAAACATTACCCACAGTGATGGAGGTCAGCTCTGCATCTTACAAAGAACTAGCATGAAAGCCAGGAGCATATATTACTGCAGACAGGGCAGACAACTTTGCCTGATTTAAAGCATTTAAGGGGAAGTATGCCACAAAAACACTATAGGATGATTGCAAGGTGAATCAGCACATTAACAACAACTTACATTTAAATTTTTTTAAGTAATTCTTAAGCACACTACACAGGCTCCATGTGCAGCACGGAGACCAGACACCAGTGACCTACGAAATCTACTTAGGTAACCTCAGGCCACAGTACGCATTAGTGAAATGTTTAAAGGCAGACCCTCAAAGAGGTCTTGGAGTTTCAAATTCAAGAGCCATGGATGAACTTGAGATTCACTGACCTTGGACCAATGACCTTGTATGTGCATGACTGGGCCAAAGTAGACAATTAAGCAAATTTTGATAATAATGCCTGTTGATGTTTATCGACAAATCACCTCAAAACTAAGTTATCGTGAGGCACAATGATATGGAAGCGAAGAATACCAAAATCCAAATTAAAATGGATTTATAGAAATGCATTTTCATTTTCAGAACAATGCTGTTTATTTGACTCAAAAATAAAATAAATAATACATTTTTAAAAATGAATTTTCATTTTCTTGTTCAAGTCTGCGCATTCTGTGACTTAAATAAAATGAAAAAGAAAAAGATGTTTAAGATTTAATTTTCAGAAGGTGCCCCAGCAAATAGGTACCAAAATTCAATCTGAATTGTCAAATTTGAAAATGAAAAAGCATTAGCAGTAATGCTTTTTCATTTCAAGGATTTGGCTACAAGTTTTGACTCACAACTAAAATGAACACTAAATCATCCAAGATATTGGATGCTCGACTGATATTAAACAGTCGAGCATCACTTGCAGCATTGACACAGATCGAAGTTGTCTGGCTCATTTGAAGTAAAACAGGCTTGTAGCTCACAGTTATTGACTTGGAAACTCTGAATCTGTGAATATCTTTCTGGCGTGTTGGGTGACAGACGTAAGTTGAATCCTGCCGTTTGCAGCCGATTTTGTTGCCGTTCAAGGGCAGCTGCAGCCTTCTTCCTCAGCTTCAGCACAGAGGTGGACATGGTGGTGATATTTCCGCTGTTACTGAAAATATTACCACAGTCCGGTACAAACAGATCCTTCATACTCCGCTCTGTCCTCTCATCTAACGTACACAGCTGTGCTGGAGAAGAGCGAGAGCAGCTGCTGACGTCACTGTCCTGCGCCACGTTAAATTGCCAATTCAGATTGAATTATGGACCACTTTTTGCGGGGCGGGCATGAAAACGAAAAAGCAATGTCCTCTTTGTTTTCTTTTTAGTTGTGTCATAAAATGTGCTGCCTAAAGAAGAAAATGAAAATGCATTTTGGATGATTTAGTGTTCATTTTAGTTATGAGTCAAAAATTGTAGCCAAATCCTTGAAATGAAAAAGCATTACTGCTAATGCTTTTTCATTTTCAAATTTGACAATTCAGATTGAATTTTGGTACCTATTTGCTGAGGCACCTTCTGAAAATTAAATCTTAAATGTCTTTTTCTTTTTCATTTTAATAAAGTAACAGAATGTGCAGTCTTAAACAAGAAAATGAAAATGCAGTTTGGATGATTTAGCGTTCGTTTTATTAATGAGTCAGGAATTCTAGCCATTACCTTGAGGTGAAAAGCATTAGTGCTAATGCTTTTTCATTTTCAAATTTGACAATTCAGAATGAATTTTGGTACCTATTTCCTGGGGCAGCTTTTGAAAATGAAACATTAAATATCTTTTTCTTTTTCATTTAAAGCTATGGTCTATGATTTGGAAGCTTTGTACATATTAATAACACCGTTTATAAGGCTGTTATGGTCCTATGGTCCTATCTACACAGTATAAAGACCAAAAAGAACGAAAAAAATCCATTCAGTATATCCGCTGAAAAGCTGCATACTATCTGACCAATCAAACCTAAGAACCTGCGACTATTAATTGGTCCGTGAGTTGGTCTGTGAGTCCATCAAATCCTCGTCTCCCTCGCTACGCAGCGTCATGCGTAGTGCGTCATGGTCCCGTCTCCTCCCCTCTACCTCCGGTGAGCAGCTAGCAGCGTTAGCTACTGAACTATCATGGAGCCGGAAAAGCCTAGCGCTGAGACCGAAGCCGCCTCCCTCTCCCGCGGGGCCCAACGGAGCTCTGCCCGCGGGTTGAGGCCTGTTAGCGGGCTAACGGCTAACGAATAGCCTCAGCCGGCCGTCAGACCTTCAGCATCGGCCGTTTCGCCCCTGGTTGATCAGGTAATGGCTTTGTTTACTACAGTGGGAGATGTCTGCTGAATAACTCTGGTTAGTTTGTGCCTGCACGGGCTAATAACTTGTAGGGGAGCGGGTTAGCCTGTTAGCCGCTAATTGTTTGCACTGTAAGCTGAGCTGGGGAGGACAGGCTGAGAAAGATAAATCCTCCCCCACACTCGGCTCCGCTCTGGCGGCGCCAGACCCGCATTGCCGCCGGTCCAATTGAAATGGCTACTGCTGTGTGTTACAAGGGAGATGTCTGTCATGTTTGATACTTTCAGTTGAGCTGAGCTGTTTTTGATTGAGTTTGCTGCTGATATATTGTGCTAGTCGCTCGTAGCTCTGTCCGAGGGGGCTATATGAGGCGACACAAGCTGGGGGCGGGATCTTGGAACACGGAGGGGAGAGGTGAGGGAAGGGGGGCAGGCTGCGGTTTCAAATCGTAGACCACAGCTTTAAATAAAGTCACAGAATGAGCAGTCTTGAACAAGAAAATGAAAAGTCATTTTTAAAAATGTATTATTAATTTTATTTATGAGTCAAATAAACAGCATTATTCTGAAAACGAAAATGCATTTCTATAAATCCATTTTAATTTGGATTTTGGTACTTCTTCGCTTCCATACAATGACAGTAAATCGATGGCCTTCAAAATTCAATCAGTTCAACCTTAGGTCAGAATGACCATCAAAATGTTCTTGAGATAAAATTTTTACATGAAAGGGAAAATCGCTCTTAGACCTTTAATCTAATCACTTTATTCTTTGATCCTAAAAGACATTTATCCTGATTTTTAACAAATACTGATGGATAATGATTAGCTTTATTTCAACCAAGTCATCATTGGTGCAAAGTTAACAAAAGTCCCTCATCTGTCACTCTTGATATTTTCTTTAGAAAGTGAAGCTCATGAGCAACACTTACCTCTGACTTATATTATGACCCACTAAATTCAATTAAATTATCCTTTTTTCAGAGAGGACATTTGTGCAAAAGTTAACAGAAACCCTAAAAGAGTGTTTTAACTAGTGTTTACAAGTAAGGCATGATAATAAGAAACAATGACCTTTCCTTCTGTCCTACAACATACAAAATGTTAAATACTCATTTTTGAGTCAGAGTGAACCATTTTGTAGAGTTTCATGTGAATCCTTTAAGTGGTTTCCAAACTCATTAGCAAAAGAGATGAGCATGGGGATCCTTGACCTCAAAAATCCAATCAGTTCATCCACCAGTCAAAAAGAGACGAGTGTGCAAAAGAACCTTTGAGCATTTAAAGATGCTATGAGGAGTTTTTAAGTAATTACAAGAAAGTCTCACTTTTAGATGTATGCCTGATCGAAATACACACTTTAAGATGAGTTTTATAGCATCAAATTAGGTTATCTACAAATGCTATTCCTTAGCTTCGCGGTCAGGTCGGACAGGGTTGGACAGAGCTGGACTGGCCTGGATACTCAACTTCAGGAACAAGACAATTAAAACTAGAACAAATTTATATTATTCTGACACGTCTTAGAGCACCGGGCTGTAAGTAGCGATATATAGCCGGCTACAAAACTACGATACTAAGTTTTCCAAAAACTGCTTGTTGTCACACATCAAAAACTACCACTATGTAACTAGAAATAGATACATTACCTCTTCGCTTTTCATCCTGTAAGTTGTTGAAAAAAGAAGTTGTAGAGCAAAGAGTTCTGAGGAAGGTCCGAGCTGCATGCTTTATTAGCATTACAACAAACGCGTGCTTTGGCTTGGGTTACGTCTTTACGACAGTCACCGCGTGTGCTCATGGGTAACAGAGTCTTTATGTCGCCGGAAATAGATTCTCCACATAGCACCTTTAAGAAGTTTAGGGTTCACAAGCAAGACGACAAAATAAGGATCCATGACCTTGTGTTATGATCTATGATTTCCAAAATGTCAAGAGTTCATTGTTGAATCAGAGTGGATATTTCTAGAATATTTTAAGTTGACACAAAAAACATGTTCAGTTAACTCCCCAGTCATAAGAGAGGTCTGTGGAAAGTTTGGAGAGATCTGGCAAAGTTTCTTCAAGACATCACAATCATAATATGAGCCTGGTGAAAATATGAACAAACAGATGGGACAACTAAATTGTGATGATGCCTCCTGCCTGCTGACAGAAACATTCTATTTTAGACGAAACCCTAAAATGGTTCACTTCATTTCATTACTCACTTCTGGATTGAATTCAAACATGAGCTGGTCTCCTGTCAGGAAATCCTCCTTCGGGAATAGCTGCATGTTCTCACAAATGTCCTCCACATACTCTATAGGGTCGATCTTTAGAAGAGAAAGAATGCACATCACAGCATTAAAAGCCTGTTTGTGTAAAAACATGTAATAATGCAGAATATTCATGTTTTTTTTACTTACTTGCTCCTGATAGTGAAACTCGTTGGCTTCAATTTTCTGGATCTCTTCATATATTCTGATTGAACAAACAGACTGAAATATTACCTTTGCTCATCATAGACAGACACTCAGATGTCAAAACATCAACACCCTTTTAGACAGATTAGAGAACACAACTTCTAAAATAATAAAATCTGTAAATATATTAATGTAAGGAAAACACACTCAGCATATTAAAGCTCCTGTGAGAAGTTTATAGCTGGTTATGATAGACTGAATTAATACTGCTGTTTGAAAAAGAGCTGCAGAAGGAAGCAATGAGCCTTATTGAGCAGATACATTATTTCTATATGCAGTTATTATTCTAAGCCTGAAGCTAATACCACCACAGGGTAGGTGTACATAAAACATCATATTTAAGCTCCACTGAGGAGATTTTAATGATAATATGGTGGAATTAAATTACATGAACAAAATGTCAATAATATTGATTGAATCCATTCTGAATATTTTCTAATCTTAGGGCTGGATGCATGATTGAAGCCATGCTGCGTTGATTCAGCACATCGTTAGTGCATGTTGTAGAATTAATGTGATGCAGAAGCAAGCGGCAGTCTACACATGACCAGGAAGATCAGCAGACGATACGTGACACATACAACACAAGCAGCATGGACGACTGTAACAGAAAGATTCAAAGACAAACTTAACAACAAGGCCACAATCCTCCACTTTCAATCATATATTATTGGGCGAGCACAGACAAACATGACTGATGAGCACAGATGCTTATGCATGATGGCCGCCGGGGTCGCCTGTGTCAATTCTGCACATTGACTGTGCATGTCGTCCAGAATTAATGCAAAGTACAACACTGGGATTAATGCAGACACGGAGGAGTGAAGACAGATTGATCACAGCAGAAGAAACAATGACAGCAGAAATTTTAAAAGACAAACTGATAATTATCAACATCTGAATAATGTGTGAGACTGAACGGACACAAACATGACAGCTCGTCTGGCTGATGATGACCGATACATTCTCCTTTAGAAGTCAGAAAACAAGGAAGTAAGTTCAGTGTACTAATTCTACTGGTGACTGTAAATTGGTGACTTTGAGTTCAGAATCAGAAACAGAATCAGCTTTACTGGACAGGAATGTTAGACATAAAGGACTTTGACTGCGTTTAATTTTTCTCTAAGTACAGACTACAGTTTATCTAAATATACAAACAAGAATAGAAAAACAGAAAATTGAAAAACAGATAAGCTTTTGAAAAAAATTAGAAGACAGAATGTGTACGAGAAAATATGAAGTGAAACGTTTGAGCCAACACACACAAGCCTGAAATGACAGCAGAGCACCATTGTTAACTTTGTTCATAGATGTGTTTGTTAGCTTGACTGTATTTCCTTGCATATAAACTAATAAATTTTTCTTTGCTACCATGATTAATAAAAGTAAAGTATAAAGTGAAGCACTGACTAAGACTTACGTCAGCACAGTCTGCAGTGAGTCATGAGTTAAAATGACAACTCATTCCAACCAAACACGATTTTAACTGACAATGAAACAGAACTTATTCTAAAATATGTCAAAGAAATAGACTAGAGGACTGATTATTTCAATTTTCAGTCATTTTCCTTAAATTGAATATCATTTTATGAGGTGATCATCACATTAAGAATACTCTCTTTTCTTCCTTCCTCAATCTTTTTAGCTGATTTAATTAAACACACTTTAATCAGTACTGAAGTCTCTTACAGAGCTACAAAGTCAGCAAGCAACTTATCAAGGAGGATAATAACTTCCATGTCATTAGTTTGTAAACCTGAACCTGCTTCTGCCACAGGGTAGGTGTCACATATCATTTAAAAGCTCCACAGAAGTTTTTAACTTCTATGAAACAAACTAAATCAATACTGATGTTAAAACAAAGCATCAAAAGCAAACAAGAACATAACCGGGCAGAATATTTTGTAATTCTTGCAATCTGAAATTACTGCTGCCATGGGGTATCTTTTATTTTTCCTCATTCTTTTTGCTAAGCATGCCTAGGCACTTATTAATCGCTACAGAAATGTTTTTTTAAGATATCTTCTGTCTTTCGAAGAGCCAGCAAATAAAATGTTGTTTCACTCCAAAGAGTTTTTGGTGTTGTTGTTTGTGTGTTTGAGTGGCCATGCCTTTGCTGTGGTCCGAGTGTCTGCAGCATCTTCAGGTACTGGAACACCAGCTGAGTTACCTGTCAAAGCCCACATTCAAAAACATGTACAACTTCAACATTTCCAAGTTATTTGGCTGCAGTAGATTATTTCAAAGTCCATTCAGTCCCTTGCAGTATATCATTTTGGGGAAAATGTACCTACTTTACGAGATGATGCAAACCAGATGCAATTTTATCAACCCTGGTTACATGACGAGTGTTTTCAGAACAATGAAAACGTTTTAACAAAAGCCCCGTACTTTCACTTTTAACATTCAAATATGTTATATAAACACAGACTTGCTTTCATGAATAAATAAATGCTGGCTTAACAAGAGTATCTAACCCCATGAATGAGAAATAAATAAGCATCAACCTCTAAATTAAACAAGCCTAATGAAAAGACTTTGGAAAATGGCACTCAAATCCACAAAGAGTCCCGTTCATCTGTGTTCATCAGAGGGGCGGCTGATCAGGGGATACAGACTCAAGGTCGACGTGGCATTTATAGATAGTTATGTGCAGGTTTGTTTGTTGAAATGTTTTCTATGATGTAATTCAGATGGAAAAACCTTCTGCATGTTCAATAACCGTGCTCCTGTTTAACATCTGCGTCGCCATAGCAACTGATTAAACAGATTTAGAAACAAGGCCAGTTCAGGAAATTCAGGATACATTCAAAGTAGTGTTTCCTCTGAGCACAGATTCATTTTTTAAAACTCTCTTTGGGCTGAAATAGTGCAAAAAGTAAAATCTAGCAGAGCTGAGTATGTGGGTTGTATCCATGAAAAATTAACAAGGGCTGACTCCAAATAAAGCTGCGACTTGGTTTTGCGGAACACCACTTTGAACTTGTCCTATCACACGGCTCCTGTCTAGATCAGTCAAATGTAGCGTGCTGATTCTTGGAGCAGACGCTAACAGTTCACTGTAGCAGGACCCAGACTCACCAATGCTGACAATCAGGTAGCTGTCTGCTCAAAACAAGAGTCAATAGCAACAGCAGCAGAAGTTGTTTGCCGTTGGCAGAGAAGATTTGGCCACTCTTTCATGACTCTTTCATCACCCACATACTGAGCTCTGCTGCTCATCCCACAAATGCATGTTTCTGACAAATGTGGCTCCATTATAAAGGGAAACTAACAGTATAAGACTTAATTTGGAGAAGCATTAACACACAAAGAAATAATCAATCAAACACTTATTTCCTTAATTTAAATTGTACATGTACTTTCATTTAAGAATACATGTAATAAAGTCAATTCATCAGTCATGGAATTAACATTTTTTAAAAGAACAAATATATTAATTATAATGAGTGTATTAAAAAAGAAAAAGTAAATGTTTGTCCTCACTATTGGGCAAGAAACCCTCATTTCCAAAACTGGTACTTTGAAAAACAACCAAACACTCCACTACTGAGTTCATCAATATTACAGAGATCTTTTTCGGGGACTATCGGTCAGAGCAAGATGAGCCGTTCTCCACATTTCTTTTACTAACAATTCATAACTTTGACAGGTTTTCATTGAATTTTCAAGAAATGTTGGTCATGAAAAATAGCAGAAGTGACAAGAATTTGGTGGCGATCCAAACTTGAATGAGGTTGCAGAAATTTTTATAGGATTTCCTGCAAGATAGGGCAGTTTTCCAAATGTTCGACAAAAACTCACCACACAATTTTGAAAATGCTTCTTGCTCTTCTAGTTTTTTCCTGTATTTCTATACCCCCCCCTAAACCCACTGCATTTCTATGTTTCAAGCAAAATGATGAAAGTAAATCCACCACGTGATGAAAATGTACCTGACAGAAGTTCTGGAGACCTTCATCTGTGAGGGTGATTGAAATGGAGAAGATAGAGTAGGTGGTGTTTTGGTCAAAGCCGGATTCACTATTCCCTCCAAACAAAGCAAGAGCCCAGCACCTGCACAAACAAACAAACAAAACATAATGGTAAACAAACACAGATTTTTATTCAAACTCTGACTACTGGTGAACATTCACACACAATCACAATCTCAAAACACACATTAAAGCATTTGCATGTACAAGCAATGAGTGGAAAGTATGTCTCTGTACGTCTCTCTGTTTTTCACACTTTGGTCGGGCCTCAGAGGCAGCCAGCGCGGCTTTTAAAAAAAATCAGAATGAAGAAATGAGTCAGACTACTCTGTTATGGCTATGTTCTGCCTTTCTGTCTGTGTTCTGCAGCTTTTCCTTCCTTTTAAAATGAAAAACAACTTGCAGAGATTTGAAACTTCCCTAAGCTGCTGAGAGATTTTCCTCTCTACTTTTATCAGCATGACGACATGTTGTGGTGGTGCGCGGATGCACTTCAGGGAGAAGGGTGTTTCTGGAAGTCTGCGCTGTATTACCAACCCCAAGAAATAATGTAGACTGCAATGATCAAACAAGGAGAGTTTTCAACCTCTGAAAAAGTTCACACTTGTAAAACTAATTGAACCTCTTGTGAAAAAATACATCTGCTATACCTGCATATATTAATCTGCTGTGCTGCGTAATAAATGAGTTCGAAGCTTCATTACATTCAAACTTTAATCACAATAACAAATTTGGATTTTTAAAGATAAAAGAATCGATGGTAATAATTTATGACTCAGTTGAGCTCCAAATAAAATAACATTTAACTCATACATAACCAAACCTAAAGTGTGTTGGTATTATGTTATAATATCTCTTATGAAGATTTGTGTTTAGGTGAATAGGGACAAGAACTAATGTCACACTTTCAGGGTGTTATGCTTCCCCTAATTAGCTTCATCTCTCCTTTATTGAGAACAGTCTATAGCAGCTATGTGCTGAAAGAGAAGTGAAGTGAAGAGACGCCAGAGGACACATGATACTGGAGACAATAAAAGACTGTATTAAAGTACGTTTTTTAGAGAAATCAAAAAACCAAAAGGTTTATGTTGCAACCTCTTAAACCAAGCAACCAACGACTGAGTGAGAGCTACTCAAGCTGGCTTTTTCTAATTTAGTAATTAATAATCCTCCATACATTTCAAAAAGACAGGTCTGTACTGCATGCAGGTCAGTTTAGTATCCATACTCTGCTAATACAGGACAATGCTTTTGTAACTCTTGAAAAATGTGGCTTTGTATTGTTTCACTAAAATAAGCAAGGGCACATCTGAAAAAGATGTATGAATGGAAACACATGTTGTACGTATCCCTCAGAATAAATGGTGTCCTCACTGACATACAAGTAACTGATGCCCCTACAACAGTGATCACCAACATCAGGGGGGCCACATCACGTCCCTCAAAGCTTTCCATCCGGCCCCCTGATTATTATGATTGTCTATTTAAGGATCAAACTTATTTATGACTGAAAGAAATCAGAATCTTAAGAAAAAGTTAGAATTCTTAAATTAAATGATTAATTCTCAAATAAAGTATGACTTCATTCTCAGACTTCTACCTTTTCTCCACTTTTTTCCCTTGTAGTTCTAAATTAAATTTCTGAATTTGGACTTTTTCCTCAGACTTTAAAACAAGCCCAAACTTTAGTTTTCTTTTCTTCTCTGTTTTTCTTTATTTCTTTTTGGCCCTTGTGGTCTTCAGTGTTACCAAAATGAGAACATGTGCAGGCTAAAAATGTGATGTTTTGATTGAAGATTTTGTCTCTAAATACCCAGAACTATTTGAGACACCATGGACTGGTGAATGGGGATGATAAATAATATTGCAAGTGGACCCAAATATTCCATTTTAAATGTTTTGTAATTATTATCACTGTTTTTTTGGCACCATAGCATACGTTAAAAAAAAGCTGTCCCTTGTACGAATGTGGTTGATGATCCCTGCCCAGGTGCTGAGTTTTGAGCTTTGCATAGTTACATTTTTGATTAGTGCATTTCCTTTCAAGCCACGACTCCCTGCCATTTCCAAAAACAATTTCAAAATGTGGACTTATCACAGAAAAGCATTCTTTTCCAGTAAATCTCGAATACTGGTAAGCATGGTTCAGGAAAGTTTGAATCACACAGTGATGGCAATGGCAAAGGATTTCTGAAGTGTTGCTGAGCTCTTTTAGTAATATCCATAACAAGAACATCAACATAACACGATGCCAGTTTCTTAACTCTTCGGTACCTTAAAAATCAGCATCACAGGCATTAACTGTTGGTTTAAGAAGCTGCCGTCTGCAATCAGAGATTACTCTGAGACTTCAAATGCTGCTTTTCATGATGCGATCACTGAATTACTTGAAATTCCTTCTAATTTTTTGAAATTGAACATTGTTTCATAAACACATGAACCAATACAATAAAATAAGATGTAGTATATTACTGCATTTTCAAAGTAAGCAATATCATGTGTCCCTTTAAACATTAAATGCCCTGCATTTGTGCATTATTCAATTGACTATAATGTGGAAAGAAAGTAGAAATCACCATATTCTGTTAAAAACTCAATAACAATCCTGAATAGCCATTTACAGGTGCTAAGAGGACAATTTATTTCTGGCGACATAAAGACTCTGCTACCCATGAGCACCCGCGGCGACTGTCGTAATGCTGCGTTCCAGTAACCTCGGAACTGGGAGTGACATTATCACCAACTTGTTGGTGTTCCAGTTGGAAGTTGGAAAAAGACATGCCGATCTACCAGGTTATTGTTAGCTGTTGTTAGCACGCCCTGCGTTGTTACTCACAAATATCACATGAAGAATGTGATTATCACTATGGCACCATTTTTGTAAATGTAAGTCTAACAATACTATGTATACAGCTGATCTAGAGTGACACACCCCAGACAGAAGTGCAAATAAATTGATTATTACAGGAGCTAAATAACTGTTCACACTGGCGGCATCCCTCTTCGATTGTCAACTCGGGGGGTGGGGAGTTTCCTACTCGGAACTCGGAAATTCCAAACTAAAGCGTGTGTTTGTTGTGATGCTCATGAATGCAGCTCGGACCCTCCTCAGAACTCTGCATTGCTTTACAACTTCTTTTTTCAACAACCTACAGGATGCAAAGCGACGAGGTAATGTATCTCTTTCTAGTTATGTCGCGGTAGTTTTTGATGTGTGACAACAAGTAATTTTTGGAAAACTCAGTATCGTAGTTTTGCAGCCGGCTATATATCGCTACTTACAGCCTGGTGCTCCAAGGCGTGTCCGAATAATATAAATTTGCTCTAGTTTTAATTGCCTTGTTCCCAAAGTTGAGTATCCCGGCCAGTCCAGCCCTGTCCGACCCGACCGGAAGGCTAAGGAATAGCATTTATAGATAACCTATTTTAATTCTATAAAACTCATCATAAAGTGGCATCTCGGTGTATCTCGGTCAGGCATATATCTAAAAGTGAAACTTTTTTGTAATTACTTCGAAACTCCTCATAGCATCTTTAAGCTTAAAGGCATCTGATCAGTGGTAGAAATGCAGTTGCTGTGATTGACAAACCATTCCCCCAGCTTCACTCAGTGGTCCAATTTCAGCCAGCATCTTGACACTCACTGACGCTGTGATTTTGTGAATTCAATAAAAAAAAAACACCACTCCACTGCCTCAGCAGTTTGCTCCAACTGGGAATTGAGAGTGAGAGTGAGTACACTCAGAAATTTCACTCTCATCATTTATCAACAATTGAAAGAAGCTCACAGTAGAATGGGAATATTCTATTTAAGTGCCACTGATGGCACAGGGACCACTGGATGGGCTCTCAGTACGCTGGGACCATGGAGGGTTTGGCAAATCACTTCACCACTTAGCAACAAGAGGCTGAAATGCTCTTGCACAACACCACATCAACAGCGTGTACGAATCACAGTGTCAAGAGAGCAGGTAGTGTAAAGTTTGAAGACTGGGCTTTATCACTCTGAGCACTCCAGAAGCTTCAAAAGCTCATGTATAACCGGCGAATTGAAGACCTTTTAATTGGGTTTTGGAGAGCCCTCGAATCAGAAAAACAAACAGACAGAGGCAATAACACTCACTTCTTCCTGAGCACCGAGAGGATGCTTCCTGTGCCTTCATGGCCAATCAGCCAAGAGATGTAGTGGAGAGGCTTCACTCTGAAAAATGAGTAGGGAAGAAAATGAAAAGGAGAAACAAAACATTGATGCAATCCTCCTACAATCAGGGTAAAGAATGGCATCTTTGGCTCATCTAATTCCAGGTTTATAGGAAGAGACACCAACATGAAAAATCCAAGCTGAGACATGGTGGTGATGTCTCAATGTTGTTATGACTCAGAAAAGAACATGGTTTGTGGTGAGTTTTAGAATTCTGAACTAATGTCCCATTCAAATTCAGAATTGGATAAAACTGTCTTTCTCCCAACAAGGTGATTCATATGCAGCTCACCTACATGCTCATCAAGTAATCAACACCCAATTTTTACATGTCTGCAAATTACAGATTGGCAAGCAGTGATTGGTGAGGGAGAGCAAAACAAGTTAAATAAAAAACAAAATAAAACAAGTAGAAATGAAGGCAACAGTCCAAGCTGTCAACCATGAATTTTAAAATGGCTCCTGTCTGATTTCAGTAACCTGGTGGCTGTAAGAATAAAAGATTTGGAATAATTGTTTGTTTAATTCAAGAGTGCATAATAATGGCAGCCTGAAGGCTTTGCTGTAAACTCATCATCATCATCATCATCCCACCAGGAGCAGAACTGAGCGCTTCAGCCATCAGACTTCATGACAGCCTTTCACTGCACTGACACCCCCCGCCCCTCCTCCAATAAAAAAGTTATTTCCACACTGTACCTCATCAATATTACACTGTACTGCACTTTAATATTTTCTTCCCTTTCCATATTGTTAATATGTCATCAATAAATTGCACCTTATTCAACAATATATCTAATCTCAGTCTACTCCATCTGCACAATACTCTATGATAAAATAATTTGTACTGTTACGTTGTGCTGTCATCATAACTGCTGTTACCTATCACACTGTGCCACTTTAACACCACTGTCACCCACCTACATGTACACCTGTTTTTCCTGAATTACACTTTAATCTTATTTTTTTCAATAACTGTAAATACTTCTACTTATTCTATTCTATTCTATTTCATTCATTCATTATTTGAACAGTTCATGAATCTACAACTATTATATGTTATTTTATTTTATTAAACTTAAAATGGATTGCTACTTTACTCTTGAACTTACCCCAGTGCTGTTGCAACACCCCTCTGAGGATCAGTAAAGGACTATCTTGATCTTAATAAGCCAAAATATAATGAGGCTGTCTGATTTCTGATTTCTAGTCCACCAAGACCTCCGACAGGTATTACAAGTCTCATTACTTCAATTAAATAAGTAGACTTTTACCAATGCTACTCAGGCTTTTCTGGAGCATCCGAACTTTGTTTAGATTACCTGTAGTATTTCTCCTGAGGGGGGAGGGCCCAGGTGATGTTCAACGCATGGACTTTCCGAACAGGGACAACTGTAAACACAAAGGTGCATCATAAAAATGTTCCATGAGCTGTGCAAACAAAGCTGTGAAAACTTTGGAACCTCATTACCTCACATTAAACACATGTTTTTAAATCAAACTGTCAACCTTAAACCACTTGTTGGCAGCACACGTTCATCCATTTGACTTGACATTTATTTCCCTACCAAGGAGGTTGTGTTTTTGTTTTTGCTGCTGTTTGTCTGATAGCATGATAACTCAAACACTTATGAAGAGATTTTAATGACATATTAAGGTGACCCTGGTCTTGACACAGAAGAGGTGATAATCTGAATGTGGATCAGTTTTTTAGGGCAGATTTTCACATTATCTTCAATAAATAAATACGATCTCAACAGATTTCAATAACATTTTCAGGGAATGTTTGAGACTCAGCTTTGGTAGTGATCCAAATCCAAATGCAGATCATTTTTCTTTATTTTTCCAAGTAGTGTTAAGGTAATGTGATCGAGCAGTTCTCATATTTTTAATAATAACTCAAAGTTTTGATCTCTTTCTCACAGACCTACAGATGGATACCAGCAAAAACATAATTTCCTTTGTGGTGATAAAGATAATCTTGGAACAGCCCTTAACTACGCAACACAGGCCAGTATTGGCCATGTTAACTTTGTTTAGCTTATTTTATTAACAGGGCTCAGGTGATATCACATGGTGCATTCCAGTTGTAGTCGAAGGTCGGAATTTCCTACTGGGAACTTGGAGGAGCCTGGCCACCCCCGAGTTGACAATCGTTGATGGCTGCCCACAGTGTAAACAGTTATAAAGCTCCTGTAATAATCCATTAATTACCACTTCTGGCTAGTATGTGTCACACTAAATCAGCTGTATACACAGTATTGTTTGACTTTTATTTATAGAAATGCTGCCATAGTGATATTTACATTCTTCATGTGATATTTGTGAGCTACAGCATAGGGTGTGCTAACAATAGCCTGGTAAATCGGCATGTTTTTTTCCGACTTTGTAACTAGAACACTGATAACTTGGAGATGATGCCACTCCCACTTCCCTCTTCTCAGTTCTGAGGTTAATGGAACGCAGCCACAGACTGTAGAAAGAATTCAAAGCAGCCATGGGATGCCAGTTGTTTGATTCTCCTTCTCTGTGGATGCTGCCATACTCTACATGCCATCCAAATAAATGTCAGAACATGAAAGACAGAGAGGTCGTGTTTAGGCAGAACTTCAGAGCTGTCTGACCAAACGTGACTGGGGCAGACTATACCCTCATAGAGTTATAATGACAGTAATGGGCAAACTATTTGTACATTTTAGTAAGCTAAGTTACTAGTTACACAGAAAAAAATCTGCTTCACCACACTGAAGCTACACCCTAGTGAAAAGCACCAAGGTAACACAAAAGTAGCCCACTACATCCAAGACCTTTTCATCTATTTTGCAGATATCAGTATCATTATTGTTCATTTTATCATCACTAGTTTTACTGTTTAATTGCAATTATTATTACATACAAAAATGCTTTTGTTGGGCTGTCTTTGTTTTTCCTGTCTGTATCTAAATTACTTTTTTTCTGTTGCAACGCTTCAACTTGCCTTTTCAAACATTCATGTTACTTTGTAGTTCTGCTCCTGTAAGGTTTATTAATACAGAACATTTTCACTAGTTAACTACTTACATCCATTTTTGAAAAATACTTTTAATCAGGATACAAAAATCAATCTTATTCACATGTGATGGAGGAAAGTAAACCACTGCTTAACTGTTAAATTATGAGTTTAATATGTTTGCCACTTAACAAAGGCTGACTGAAATCATTTTCTAATTGCTGAGATCACTACCTTATAAATAGTCTGTGCCCTGTTAAATAAACACATTACAAGCTCATAAATTTGCCTGACAATAACATGAGGCTGCTCAGCCTATCTCATTGGATCACCTTGTTCCTGTCTTCTCTAATCTGAAATCAGCTTCTCCTGCTGTTTCCTCATGGATTGTGCCCCTCTCCTCTGTGCAGTCATTAGTGATTAAAAAAGTGATAGCTGATCTTTAACGACTACTCTGCTGATGGCTGACTTGCTATGTGTTTGTCTTGTGATTTCATTTGTCAATCACGGACAGGATTAGACAGCGGAGCCACCGTCACGTGGAAACACACTGTCCTCTAGAACAACATGTCCATGTGTCCGCTGAAGTCATTTACTCATCCTTAAAACCAGAGCGCTCTGCTGCTGCTCTCCCTCTCTGATGAGGGAAACATGAAGCTTGATCAGACGCTACCGAGCTGCTTGATCGATAAAATAACTAAGCTCCTGAAAAGCTGTTTGACTCAGAAAATGACAACCCTACCACAAAGCCACCGGCAATTGTGATTAAGTAGCAATCTTTCCTATTTATGGTGACATTACTGCCCATCAAAGAGTCATGGACTGTTTCACCTCCAGGTGAAACAGTTTGAGCAGGTGTTTCACTTGAAGACTGACCATTCGAAATATTTGCCAAATATTCAACAACCCTTGTACCATAGCTCATCCCATAGCTTGTAGTTTACCGTCAGATGTTATTTTCATTAGTTTGCATCATATTGTGTCGTAAAAGCACTGATTAGTTAAGAACTGAATCTAACTATAATGTACTGTACTATACAAAACTGGTCTTTATCTGAATGAATCCCACCTTATCAAGTATCACTCCATCATATTGCACTCAGTTACATCACATTCACATCCTTTCCAATCAGATCATGTTCTGCTGAATTGTATTGTACTCTTATGGTTTTGTACCAGCTTACCTCTTTGTTTGCTATGGTATAGTACAGCACTGCATTGTGAATTACTAGTTCGTACCATATTTTGTCATATTTTACACACTTTCTTTTAACAACCAACTGTACATTTATTTTGCTCTCTGAAAAAAAAAGAAAACTTCTGACAAAGTCTCAAATATAATCTGTTATGACTGTGTGTCATTTACTGAATTATTTGTTGTTATGTAGCCTATGTAGAGGAGCGCCTTCCTCCTTTTCTTCCTCCCTCCCTCTGTGCTCCTGCTCTTTCTAACTGCAGGTGGAGCGTCCTGATTGGATGACAGGAGAAAGACGCACCCACCGTGGAGTGGAGGAGACCTGTGTAGTGGCGCATGCGATTGGCTGAGAGCTGATGGCTGGGGTTTTAAAAGTGACAGCTGAAGAAGAGACGCCGACCCTCCTTCCTCACTACCCAATGCCACGACTTCGAGAAGAGCGATTGTTCGAAGCAGAGTGTTGTGTGATTTTGTGAAAATTAAGTCAGACAGTCAGTAAGCAGTAAGGTAATGTAGGGGAGAGTAGAGCTTTTTGGTTTTCGTTTTCTCCTGTTTTTCTGTTAGGGAGACACTTAAGGTTTGTATCTATTTCTTTTTCTCATTGGTGATTAGGTAAGATTTTTGATTTACAAGAGTGTTTTGTTTGTTGTTTTCTCTAGCTTACTTTCCCCGAGGTAATATTGATTTAGTTTGTAAAAATAGAAGAAAAGAATTATTAAAGAAAATATCTTTGTTTGGACTACAAAAATCGTGTTTGTTTGTGGTTTCTTGCTGGTGTGCCTTGGGAAGTGACAAAGGAGTGGTCAGTTTTATGTTTCTTCCAGTATCCCCTAGGCTGGTCATAACAAATCAGTACTAGAACAGAGAGTACAGACCTCCACCAGCACCACAGTCCTCACCCATGCTGTGATTTTCACCATAAATATTAGTCCTACCTTTATTTCATCTAAATATTAAGATTCCTTGACCATAAAAACATACCATTAGCAATTAGATTCATAATAATATCTATTTTAGTTCAGTAGTTATTCACGAAAATTCAATTTTTCATCATGGCGATTTTATGCTGATCCCAAAATCGAAAAATTTGTTCCTTGTCCCAGTCTGAACATTTCCTGAAAATGTTAACAAAATCCGGCCATAAGTTTTTGAGTTATGTTGCTAACAGAGAAACAAACAAACAGAGGTTGGCAATAACATAACCTCGTTGGCGATGGTAATAAACATGTTTTCTGCCTTACTGGCCCTTTAAGCCCTCCTCACCTTTCAGACTGATTCAAACTTCTGCCTCAGTCAAACTTTCACCAAAGGAGCTCATAGAAGTGGGGTAAAATTGATCAGTACCTCTGTAGAGCTTGTTGAAGGCTGGTGTGTCAAATGGATCCAACATATCAGAGAAATCTGGCTTTGGAAGATTACTGTAGACCAGAGGGGAAAGAAAACACTGATGATTAGTTTCTCCCATTGTTAAATCCTAAAATGTCATTTTTCAAATGCTGTAATCTTGAAAAAACAAATTAAGGCTTTGGAAAATTCGATGAGCTCAAACAGAGAAAAAAAACTCATCAACCCATTCAAGAGCATGTAATCCTTTAATCAAATAAACACTGAATCTGGAAGTAATGTGATTTTCACAACACATCTTTATGCAAGCTCGCTCTGAAAAAAGGACAGAGATCTGTAGCAGTGGGCTCAGAACTAAGAGAAGTGGAGTTCTGTTAAAAGAAGGAAGTAATTCAGCTCGACTTAGGATAAATGATCCCTTTCATGTGTATGATGTAGAATAAAATGAATGGAAAGAGATAAAAAGAGCAGAGAAAGAGACAGGGGAATGCTTGACATTAACGTCTGAGCAAAGTCTCAAAGGACATTCAGTCTCAGTCTATATCACACCCGCTCCTCATCATCACAGTGACTGAAAGCCTCTTCAGTACTCACTTGTTCGGCACCTTGCTGAAGATCTCTCTCACCCACTCCTCCAGAGTGTCCAGCCTCTCTGAAGGACAGAGCGAGTGAAGGAGGAGAAGTTAGAGTTCAAGTGCGGCTCAGTAATTCTGGCTGAAAACTTGTAATTCTGGGTTTGGAGGGAGGACTCCATTTGATACAGACTATTTGTTTTGAAGCAGCTCGAGTGCTGACTGCAACTACAGTCAGAGGAGACTTATTTCCAAATGTATGATCCAACATGTGTAAGAAGTAAGACTTTTCTGTAGGGAATGTGATGATATTAAGTTCTACACAATACACTGGAGGACTCGGGGCTCATATACGTACATGCACAAGAAACTGCTACAAAATCATTACAATTCATTTTTTCCCTTTTTTCCTGCATTGTTCTGCCAAGCCTCTTGAGCTCTGCTGAAAAACTGCTAACAATTAAATCACTTCAGGATTTTAATCATTTAAAAGGCAGTTTGAATGAATGTTTTATCAAAAAAATAACCAAAAATTAGTTACTTATTATAGTCCTGGGGGGGCACTGCTCGTGATTTGAGCCTTAATTATGTCAAAAAATAGTTACAACATTGATTTTATTGCATTATTATGCTTTTGTGGTGTCAGATTGAAATTGGGGACCCTTTGGTGACCCTTAAGTCAAAAATGTACACCCAAATAACCTGCTAAAAATCATGCAAACATGTTTTTCTGTTTTTTTCTGCATAAAATTCTCAAACCACTTCAGCTTGACTCAGGACTACACAGTTTTCAGTAATTCTACAGATTTTAACCTTTTATACACCAGTTGAATTACATGTTTGCTTGTTTTGCCACACTAAACTCTGTACAAGCTTTTAAAATCTTTAGTGAGCCTTGAATTTGGTCGAAGAGCAGCTCTGTCAGATGCAACTTTTTCTAAATGCAGAAAAAAACTTCTAAACTTCTGAGGTATGTTAACGCAGCTGCCAACTTGGACATAGAAAGGCGTTTACATTCTGTAAATAAGTTTATGAAAGCTGAAGGTTGATCCATTATTAACTTGTTCATAAATTGCTAAAATGTGAATTAATGTTTTCAGCTCACTGTTTCAAGCTGATGTCAACCAAGGGAAATTTGGCTTCCTGAAAATTTTGCTTTGATCATTTTGCTCAGGCTGGTTAACTGGAGAATGAAATTAAGATCTTTTTTCTATATTCTCTGCATATTTTGTCTTTTCTTTTAACTCTTGCCTTATTCCTCTGTCTGATTAAAAACAATTTGTTTTTAATAGGAGGGATGGAAAAATTTTATCTGTGGGCTTTGTCCAGCAAATTTAAATTAAAATATTTTTTCTTCTGCCACTTGTTGCCTGTTCTTGTCATATTGTACTGCTATATTTCATGATGGAGGGATTCATGATTGGCTATATGGATTCATGTTGGGTGTTGGATGTATATATATGTAAATATATGTATATATGTATCTTTATATGTATATATGTATCTATGCATATATGTGTATCCACAAAATGAAGAGTTTTTATGCTCTATTGTTAAGTGTCTTGAGATAACACTTGTTATGAATTGGCACTATACAAATAAAGATTGATTGATTGATTGATATTTGATGTTCCATTAATCAATATTAGTACTCTCCACCGTATAATCATTGGAGATATTAATGTAAATACCCGACCAATCTCTCTTTTCAAGGATTTTTTCAATCACACCACCATGATAAATACCTTTACAACCACATACTAAGGAGGACCCTCTTGAAAACCAGATGTGATTTATAGTCAGTATTTTCTTCCAAAATAACCATTCACTGTCTCACATTTCATTTTGTAACTTCATATTGCAACTGGCAGGCTTCATCTTCCTGTGTGGTATTCAAATTACACACACAAAAGAATCACTGACAAAGATGGATGCATGTTTATCTGATGAAAGCTTCCCCTTAACCGGGCTCCCTACCACACTGCAGGCAGGGTTTCTTTTTGAAGAAATTAACACTTGTCTTCTGTGCGAGCGTTCTTCCCTTGAAGTAAAACACTCTTACTCGGCACAGCATGATGGAAAAAGGCCAAGTATTGACTTGATTCTTTCATAAAACAACGTGACGTGATGAATCCTTCCAGCTCCCTTTGTTTAGCTGATGAAGAAGCTGCTCAAGGAGAGTTTTCTGCAGACAGAAATCAATACTTCTTCCATTACAATTGAATCTTGTTTGGTTTTCAAAAAACAGAGGCTTGTATGGCTAACCACAGTTGCTGCAGAAATAACAGGGAATCCTGAAAGATGTCCTTTTAATCTGTAATAATTGTTATTTCTTGGTTAACATTGCTTTGTATGCTGATCAAGTATGTTGTATTGTATTGACGTGGCTCACTTAGAACCTCACCAGCACAAAATAAAGAGTTCAATGAAGGGACGTCACTGTGAATGTCCTGCAGGAACATCAGAGGAGGAGATGATCCCCCCTCTGTTCCATTCATCTCCAAAGATAGTTTCATAGTTAAAACAGAAGCACAGCGCTGTTGGTGTGTGCATGCCAGCCTGTGTGTTGTCATGCTGTGAAAGCACACGGAAAGGGCACTTCATGTGGAGGATGCAGTGAATGACTCACCAGCCTTATTTGACGTCAAATAATTAGGGCCATATAGAGACACACGTGAGAAGAGAAACTATAGAAGCTGCTCGCACACTGGCACATTCACGTCTTCATCCCTCACACATTAACAGATGTTTGTGCCGACTCTCCGTGCTGATTATCCTCCTCTAAAGCAGACTGGTGAAGATTTGTCCAGCTGGGAACTATGGGTAAAATTCTGAAGTGTGTCCTCAGCTCAGGAGTATACACACTGTATTTTAAATGTGTACATAAAACTGACTATTATTAACATTAGCAAATAATTATATTAAATAACATAAAATGTAGTTTAGAACAGATATGCTGTGGAGAAGCTTACTGTATGGATATACTTAATTATGAGATGGATGACTATGAATACAGTAGTGTACACTTAAATAAGTATGTATATGTATAAACCGGTTATACGATATGTGAATATATACAATATATATTTTCTAAATCGCTTACTTCTCTTAAGTGATTGTTCTTAAGGAGGTTCATATGACGAATGCAGTTGAGCCTACAGAGATTTACTTCCATCTTACCTCTGTTCCTTTCTGTTTAACAGCTCTAATGGGTACCATCTGCGATCCTCTAATTTGCTGCTCTTCTCTGTACCCAGAGTTTTTACAGACCTGGGGGAAACTGCTTGTTCTTTTAATGCACCTTGGTCGTGGAATAATCTTCAAAAAGAGCTAAAGCTGGACTCAACGATATCTCTAAGGAATTTAAGAGCATCATGAAGAATGTGGTGACAGAGGCATGTGGTTGTTTTTCTTGAAAGTCAAATGTGTATTTGTTTATTTGTTTTAAACCTGTTGATTGTGTTGTGTCATTTTCTATGTACTGTGACTCTGTACGGCTGCTGTTTTGGCCAGGTCTCTCTTGTAAAAGAGATTTTACAATCTCAATGGGACTTCCTGATTAAAGGATAAGTTCGGTTTCTACAGCTTTCACATTGTTTATAGAATGAAGTAGAACAATATACTCACCCAGAAGGCTTTCCTGATCCAAACAGTGCTTCGGGAGATATTCAGATCCAAAATCGAGCGGCGGACATCCGTATAAAGGTAGCACACGGGGCATGTATAGCGCCGCTCCTAAAACTGCATTAATCGTCCAAAAACTCATTAGTTTCACCAATATTTCATCATGGTCCGCTCGGGCTACTCCTCCAAGACAGTCTGGTGTCGCTCTACCCATGTTTTGGTGACTGTGCTGACCTCTGAACTGAAGACTTTCTTTACAGCTGCTGCGCATGCGCAGCACGGCTCATTGTTTCAGGGGCGACCGCTGGCTACTCAACAACTTTCTTCTTCCACTTTTGTGCAAAATGGACGAATATCTATCGGATGAAGATGTTGTGGAGGAGAACTTTGAATATGATGGGTGTCCTTACAGTTTCGAGCCAGAGTTTACAGACGAGGGAGCTCATCGAAAGGAGGACGCGGAGGCAAGGAGAAGAACAGCTGGCCAGAGAGCAGTCTTCAGTTCAGAGGTCAGCACAGTCACAAAAACATGGGTGGAACGAGCGAACCATGATGAAATATTGGTGAAACAAATGAGTTTTTGGACGATTAATGCAGTTTTAGGAGCGGCGCTATACATGCCCCGTGTGCTACCATTATACGGACATCCGCCACTCGATTTTGGATCTAAATATCTCCCGAAGCACTGTTTGGATCAGGAAAGCCTTCTGGGTGAGTATATTGTTCTACTTCATTCTATAAACAATGTGAAAGCTGTAGAAACCAAACTTTTCCTTTTAATAAAGGTTAAAATGGAAAATAGATTTTCGATGAAGATTTACGGTAGGTTGTAAAATGAGGCTATTACCCATGAATTTTTATTATTTCCAGGAATTATGACAGCTGGTAATGAATCATAATTTATTTCGGTATGGGATATGAATTGTAAGAAGAGGCAGGACTAGATGCGCTCTTTACTTCATTCTTCAATAAACTGGATGAGGTGTTGACATAAATATGTATGTGCTCAAGTGCGTACATTTATTTGACAGACATGTACAGCTGTTTGGTGCACATAATTTTTATTTCACACTGACTTTGTTGTTTGTTTTTAAAGATTGAGATAAATATAGGAAATAAGAAAAGATAAAAAAGAAAGGTCCTGCAACATGCATAGCAGCTAATGGAGACTGTAATGTGCTTTTATGTAAACCTTCACAGGGACAAATTACTTCCTCTTTTCAAAGGCATAAATATGTGTAACACTTTACAGCAGAACCTTCACTGGATTCTAGCAGGAGTCATTTAAACTAAAAATATTCTCTCTTGGACATTTCTTGAAATTAAAATAGTGGTTGACAAATATCACAGTGAGGCTAATTTGAGATCCCTTCATGTTTTTAATTTCTTTATTAGCAGCTAAATGTCATCTTGGCTTTAAATAGAGCTTCTAATAATTCTCTGTTGTATGAAGATGATTATTTTTCTCAGCTCAAATGTCAACACTTCTGATCATTATTTGTAATTGGTAGTTAATTAGCTGTGTGATATCATCTGAGAGAAAAACACAAAAATATGTTGAAAAAAATCCTAATAATTGAGCTAGCTTCTATAATCGCAATATGACACTATTTAGGACTTATTAAGCACAGCTGGTTGAGCATGGATAACATAAATCATCATTAAAGCTGGAAAAAATTATTGTTTGAATAGTCCATTAATCTACAGATTGCTTTTTCTGTTAATCAATTCTTCTTTTAAGGATATTAATTAAAATCAATGTTATTTCTGTCAGGGGACTAACAGACTGCTCTCATGATGTTCAAAGATTTGTCTGACCTTTAGACTGCACTGCCAGAGTCATGTAGTGGGCGGAGTAGTGTTTCTTCCAGAAGGCACGAAGCCGCTTATAGACATTGATCTTCTTCTTCTTTGGCTCATGCTTCAGCGTCTCAGCATTACCTGTTGTTGATATTATGAGAGGCCGATCAATCAGGCAGCAAAACACCATAGAAAATATTTAGAGGCAGGACTGTCAGCAAGAAAGGAGACTTGGCATCTGCAGCTCCTGTTTGTTATTGCTGAATGCACCCCAAGGAGGCCCCGTGTGTATTAAGTGTCCCAGTGGCTGTGTTTACCAAACTCACCCCAGCAGAACTTGCCCATGGGGTGTCCAGGTTTGGCCAAACTGCCAAACAGCATCTCCTTCCTGTGGGAGTCTGACGGCTTAGCCAGCTGGTACTCTGACAGACAGAGGGAGAGAGAGAGACAAAAAAACTGGAGACGACAGAGAAAGACGAAGATCAATGGTGTGTAAAAAAGCTGCGTGAGGAGAACTCGGCAAAGCAGCTGATAAAAAGTTTAACTCCAAATGAACTGGAGAGGAATTTACTTCACGGCGTGGTGGAGTTAGACCGCGAGACTCACCACTGTCGACGGCCTCCACCTCCCTATCGATGGCATCTCGGATCATCAGGGGGCAGATGAAGAACTGAGCCCACCTGTGAGGTTGACAAGACATAGCAGTTATAATCAGGGGCCACATACAAGCCAGAGACATGGGCTGGACTGAGACAATCAGGTGTAGACAGTGTACAGCAGCTTAATGGCAGGCGGCTGATTGAACCTGTTATGAGTTATAACACAGCAGGAATCATAATAACACCATGTCATAAAACATGGACAGAAAGTTTTGATGTTTTGGGATTTTTTAAAAATTAATGTAACAAGGTCTTTACTTAAATTATAAAGTGGCAACCCTAGCGTTTTTCTGTAGCTGTGACAACCAATGACTTGTTGCCAACTATATGGGCTAATTGACATGGTGGGAAACGGTTCGATTTTGGATAATGAACTGTAAAGGATACAACTGTAGTAGTCGAGCTGAGGTGATTAAGACATGAATTGGAGTTTTGGCAGCAGAGAAACAGAGTTATGAAATTGTGTGGGCTTTGTTTCTGAGATGGAAGAGGGCAGTTTCAGTAGCTACTAGGTGACATGCTGATTGACGGTGAGATGATTGTCAAATATGATGCTCATAAGCTTACAGATATGGGTGGAGGGAGTGAGGGTGGACTTATTAGTTGTATGTACTCTAGATGGATGGCCATGCGTCTCCATGACCACTGACCTTTTATGAGTTAAACCTTACGTAAGAGTAGACTCTGGTGCAAAGTTTATTAACAAAACTTTAATATTAGATTCTATGGCAAAAAGTGACTTTGTGGCTCCTTTGCTTGAACTTTGACCACCAAAATAAAATCATCCATAAGTCAGGGAGGACATTTTTGCAAATTCTAAAGAAAATCCCTTTAAGACAACTTGAGATATTGCATTTAGATACCACATTCACAAGCAAAGGATGATTTTGGGGCTCCACTATAGCCTCCAAGGTGTAACCAGCTCATAGCTAACAATAAGTTGGCATTTCATACAAATTATAAGAAAATCCCTTAAACTGAAAATGCAATGCCACCTCAATGTCAGCAATGTGGGGGCACATAAAGGTCACGTTTATTGAATGCTTATATTCATACATCAAAGTACACCTAACCTAACCTTAGAGAACGTTAAACACTGTTTTTTTTTTAAATTTGCTTCACATGATTTTTTTTTACATAAACAGGCACACTTGGGGTTAGGTCTGTCACGATAATCAATAAAACAATTAACCGTAGGATAAATAAAGACGTCCTCGGTAAGTTTGCTGGTCTTGATAAACTGACAAGTGCATGCACTTTTGATTCTTCCTCTCTCTCTCTCCTTCTCTCTCTCTACCAAACAGGCTGGATGGAGGCAACTTTCTCAACACCTGGGTGCGCTGGTTATGAAACAGATTTAGCAGAGTGAGCATCTGTCAGTAGTTCAATCTTTGTGGGGGGAGGCAGGGCCACTCACACATACGCACACAGAGAGCTGAAGTGAGCGTCGTGAGGAGTAACAAGGAAACAAACACTAATATGAATGAAGGCAGGAAACTGAGGGTTCCTAAGCTGACTGCCACAGCCCCAGTGTGGGAATATTTTGGTTTTAAACAGAATGAACAAGATGTGAGCTCATGAACACCAACTAGCTGATATGTCTTATTTGTTTGAAAGTCAATAATATCGTTAAGCGGCAATAATTTTTTGGACAATTATCGTCCAGCAAAATTTGTTATCATAGCAGGCCTATGTGGAGTGCTGGTTTGTGGTAAGCAACCAGGCGCGTCTCATTTCTTTGCCTCTGTTGGCCAGGGTTTGAATCCAGGCTGTCCACCTCCTACTCTCTGTCGCCCCTTTTAACAAGCCTATCCACTGTCACTCTCTCCTATCAGTAAAAGCACAAAATGCCAAAAAATAATCTTTAAAAAAAAGAAAAGAAATAGTCACACTTAGAGGTGGTGAGACTGACACATCAATAGTTCTTAAATCATTGAGAAACACCAGATACCCAGCGTAGCCTGTACTTGGATACTTGAATCACTGCCCATGAAGACTGATAAAATTAGATAAAAAGATGTCTGATGCCAAGTCAGACCCAGAGTCTGGTGATCAGCCTGTTATGCAACTAAAAAGGCAAGCAGCAGACAAATCACAGCGGTAAACAGATAAAGCAAACACTTAAAAACATGACAGTGTGTTTCCTCAGTGGATTCCTTTCTGTGTCTTTCTTCAGAGAAAATATTAAGATTAGTCTTCCCATGATGTTTCCAAAGAGCTATCAACTCCCACTTTGTCAATACAAACTGTTTTTACAACTTCACTGTGATTGTTTGTCTTTATTTCCTTGTGTTTAGTATTTGTCTGAGAATCATTTGTCGGCTATTAAGAATTCAGCTCCTTGCTGCTCTGAAAACAAAGAAACTTCTGATCCGTCTTTACCTGTCAAGAGCCTCTTTGAAGTTTTTCCTCTGGATGTCAAACTGGAAGACCGTCCTTTCACAGTCAGTGGAGGCGTTGTCGCTCCCTCCGTGCTTCTTGAGGAAAGCATCAAAGCCGTTTTCTGAGGGATACTTCTCACTGCCCATAAACACCACTGGGACAAAAAAAGAACAGAAAAGGGAGGAGAAAATAAAAAATATAAGGACTTTGAAGGTAAAATCAACCACAGCTACTTGGGTATGTACCTTGCATTTGTGGTTTTGTTGACTACGAGGAAAGCAGGGCCAAACACAAACAAGTGGTATTGTACTTCTCACAAAGCCACGGCACATTTTTCCAGCTGCACAGATATCTCTAAATACCCCTGTTAACGTTTTGTGACAGTTTTGATGACAGCTACAAGAATAGCAAGGCTCTATTTTCAAACAGACCCTTTAGGAAGGAACAATGTTCAAAAACCACATCGACAGAGGAGAAAGATAGAACAATTTCTCCACTGAGAGCCACATCAGTCAGACAGCATGCAATTCTCAAGATATGTGGCATTTCAAGAGAGAGGAGAGCAACTTCTGCTGTTATTGGGCTGGAAAAAAACTTCAGTGCAACAAGTTCCTGCGTGCTGTCCCTGTGGCTTGTTGGAGGATATTCTGGGAAATGTCACAAATTATTAACCGTAGTAAAGAGAGACAAACAGGTTAAGGGGAAGAGGGTGCAATTAATTATTTAGAATCGCAAAATTACCCCCAGAATGCATGAAATGTGGTAGATGAGTTTGTCCTTGTCTGAGTACAAAACAAAACAGGTTGTTTTGGGGTATTGAACAGACTCCTTTGCAACATTTTTGATGCATAATTTAGGGCTAAGTACAATAAAGTGAAATTCATGGCTTTAGAGGTGCTGGCAAACAATGTCAGGGAGCCTGAGAGGGAACAAAGAACAATGTACTTGTCTACTACAAACTTCTTCAATACTCCTTTGAACAACTGGAAAAAATATGTACATATATATCAAAAAAAATGTTTATTTCCCCCTTCACCTCCGTCATACCTTTGTTCACTTTCTGAGTTTCCTCACCTTCTTCTTAGCTAAGGTCAATTCACACATCAGTAGCAGATGTTTACCAATGATGAGAAATCATCAAGTTTTCAGTGAAAGGAAGTTCGCATGGTCCGTTTTTTAGCCAGTTTAACCATGTGCATCTGTAGCTGGTCTAAAAATTCTGACACCATTTGAGAAAACTGATGGCTGGTCCCAAAAAGGTGGCCCGATTTCTAACAGAAGTCCAGACCTGGAGAGGAAGCAGCAGAAGCCAACAGAGACCAACATGCAACTAAGGGTAGCGAAGGTTGGTGTTAACATACATGTCTGTTTTTTATGTTTGATTTTGATCATTTGTTCGCCTCATAAATCCCAGTTCAACTAAAATACATACTTTTGTTGCACCAACTTGAAGTCTCCTTGGCTGTACGAGCAATCTTACTGGATATTTCCATGATGACAGCCACTTTCGATTAAACCATCTCCTTACAATGATGCATCACCATCTACAACCCCAACTCCAAAAACATCAATTTTCACACAAATAAAATTATATAGCACTCATATAGCAACACACAACACATAGCATCATTCCTAACACTATCGCTACAAACGTGGAAAAAACAGCATTTTAGTTATGTTGTATGAGAAATCAATTTCTCACCATATCAGTGCATGTGACAAGACAAAACAAGTGCATGATGTAATGTGGTATGGTAAATGTTTAATCTTGATTCTTTTGTTCTCTTAAATGCTGGAGGCAGTACTTGAAGCAGCACTGTAATTGAAACTGAAGTTGAAATTTGATAAAATGCCCAGCTCTACTATGCATACAGAAATGTATCCATGACCCTTGTAGGTCAATTTTGTTCATTTGTGTTTAAGAACATTGTTACCATGTCAACCAATGCATATTGTCTGGAGGGAGTAAGAAGCAGCGTTGTGTATGTTTTAAGACAGTGCAGTTATAGCCCCACAATGTAAGATTATGGCTTTCAGCTCTCCAGGGGCTTCTACAGTCATTGAGTGTAACTGCACTGTCGTACACCAACATGCTTTTGTTGACATACAGAGGGAGGAGAAGTGGGCTGACAGGACTTCCCGAGAGACAAAAAAACCACGCGGACGGATAAGGTACATTCTGATCATGTTTCTTTTCAGATAAATCATCATGTACTTACAAGTCCAAGCAGTACCAGGGCTAAATCAGCATCAAGAGAACACCAGGCCACTGTTTATTCCTGTCCAGACAATCCAGCTGTTCTTTTTGTTTAATCTCCTCAGATAAAACTCTTCTTTTCTTCAGGCTTTTTGCTGCTTCCACCACGATAACAATGCTACATTTAGAATTCTTCTTCTTCTTCCTGTTTAACAGCGGGTGGCATCCAGCGTCAGAGGAGAATCACCACCACCTACTATGCATTAGTGTGAGCCAGAGGTCCCTATTTCCATTAGGAAATAAGAGCAACTTTACTTTAAACTAAATCCTGTTCATTAATTCTGTTTTAAAAATTCAAAAACTGCTTTATATTCTCCTTTTCCCAACGTCGAGTTTTCGCGTTGAGAAGAAAGTGACGTATGTCGTAAAGCAGTCAAAGCAGTTAATATTTGTAGATTTTTAGTGTGGAAGTGTTCCCACCATCCACACTGAAGTTACATAGTGCCAGTGAAGGTGATAGAGACCCCCTCAGACCAAGACAGAGGTGTCATACAACCTGTTGTAAGGTGATGTACTATCACAATGATTCTAGAAATATTATATTAGGGTGGAAAAACTACGTAGTGTTGGTTTAAACTCAGCTTTCAGAGGCCTCTGGAGGGTCACAAAACAATTCTTGCACATGGCTGCTTTGAAAATTTCAAAAATAACTTCCTGAAGAAACATTTATATGATTATAATTTTGTATATCATGTATATCATATGAATGGACAAATATAGTCATGTTTGAGATTTTTAATACAAAGAATGTGTCTAGACTTTGCTTTTTCCAACAACACTCACTCATTCTGAAAACTTGTTTAAACATGATGTAGAAAATTATGCACTTATAAAATAGACCAATTATTTAACTGTAATATATATTTTACTGAGCAAATGCTCCTAGTACTACAGTATTACATGACCAGTTCTACCAAAAAGTCAAAGAAAGAAGTTCTTTATTTTTTTCGTTATTGGCAAAGATTTAAAAATAAAAAAGACTTCACTCTCTGTGTTTTTACTCACTGTGTTCCAGAAAGTGAGCGAGGCCGGGGAGGTCACTGGGGTCACTGAAGCTGCCCACCCCCACACACAAAGCAGCAGCAGACTGAAATACACAAACACACAAACACACTTATGGGTGCCACAAGAGGTTGATTATGCTAGTTTTTAGGAACAGGTGTTGTTAGAAAGCGTGTGTATCAAACAGCACTAAAAATAGTTTCTTCGTTTGTGCTGACAACCCTCATGCATAAATAATTCCTGCATATGTAATTTCAGCACTTTTTAAGCTCCACTGTGACTGAAATGTCTTTTTAAGCCTTTACCAAAACAACAAACACATCACTGAAATAAATGATGTGTCACATTCTTCTCCTTCATACCTGTTTCTCTGCGTTTCTCCTCTTCTTGTTGCCCTCGTCATCATCTTCCCCATCGCTGCCTAGCTCATCGTCCTCCTCCTCCTCAGACTCATTCTCAGACTCATCATCATCCTCTTCTTCCTCTTCTTCTTCTTCTTCTGAGTCGTCATCTTCAGATGCCTCCGGGCCGCTGAAGTCTGAGATAAGTAGAGCTCGAAGCCCATTGTCCAAGATGATGTACCTGAAGGGAGGGAGGTCAAACGTCAAACAGCTCAGGGCCTTTGGGGAACAGTGATGCTTTACAGTTTGTTTCCTCTTATTTTAAGACAGGCTATTAAATACACCAGGCTGCATCTCCCACCCTTTGAGACTCTCTTGTTTTACGCTTCTTCGCAGCATATTTCTTTGTGAACGCTCCGCAGAGGCCCGAGGCACTGGTGTGTGCTTATAGCATGAAATCGTCTCAACACGACACAATAATGCTGAGGGAGAAGAGAGGCTCGATATCTTTTTTAGATCTGGGTTAGTGGATCTGGGTCATTTTCTCAACACCTTCTAGTTCTAGATAATATCCTCGCTGCATGTAAAATCATGTTATAACAGTGACTAAGACTAAAGAACAAAGTAGGAGCTGTGAGACATGTAACCGGGTTATGGTGTAATGCTGAGCTACTGTCTCAGAAAGGTCATAAAAAACACACATTTTGAGTTTGTAACACATTAAGGGACCATATTATTAACCGCTGGACCAAATTTCAGTATTAAAAACATCTCTAGATGTATGACATTATGAAGTCTGTGCTATGGTACAGTGGAGCAGGTCTGTCAATTGCCCTAAAACCCCATCAACTTATAGGAAGACTGCCCCCTCGTAAAAAATGTCTGCTCTCAGACTGTTTGAGCTTGCAAGAAAATCATATACATGACATGGCAGGCAAGAATTTTTTTAAGTGTCTGCTACTAAATACACTTCATTTCCTCGCATTGCTCATTCAAAATAAAGGTTTTGCGCAGTCAAATGCAGTGGGAACTTTTTTGTGACCTCTTTCAGAGGATCATTCCATTTATGGATTAAAAAAATATTTTAATATAGCACAGTGATTAACATATTTTTACAATGTTTACCGACACAGATTATTTTCATCACTCTGGACTTAAAACAAGTTGCTTTTTCTTGTATCTGTTGTTATAAATTTTATCATTTTAATCGAGCTTCTGTGGTGTGCATTAGTCTCCAAATCCTCTTGGCATCTTACCAACTATTCATTACAATTACAGTGGCATATGACTTAGATGGACCTCTGCTGAGTGTTTATTTGCTAAGTGGTTAAATGAAAATTACTGTCATCATTTATGTATGTTTGTGTACATATATGCACATATGTGTGTGTGTATGTATGTATATATGGATGTGTATATGAGTATATGTATACATACGTGTGTATGTGTATTTATGTGTTTGTGTATATATACATACATCTTTTGTCAATCTTTTGTCTTGATGTAAAGCACTTTAAGCTGCAACTGACTTGTATGAATTGCGCTATATAAATAAACTTTGATTGATTGATTGAAGTAAGCCAGCGAATGAATGAATAAAAAACTGGTTCAGTCCTCCTAACATTGATATTTCTGTGTTTGACTTAAAGTTTTGTACCTTTCCTATGTTTTTAATCCTGTTTCATTTAGACGTAGGACTAGATGAAATAGTCTTCCTTCAGACATCACAATTTTAACAAAAAAGTTTTTAAAAAGAGTTTGAAGAAATATCTAATGTCATCAAGACTCAATGAAAAGTCTGGATATTGCATAATATAAAGAGATGTCCTGAAAATGTTGTAATTCTCTTTCAGAATAAATTTAAGCTGTTATTTCAGTATGCACAGTTTCACATGGAAACATTAATTCAGACGCATGTCAGATTGTGACTTGTTCAATGATATACATATATCCTGGTCTATGGGCACCTGAGAGACTTTTTCAGTGAGTGCCAATGGGTTTATCTTGTTTCCTTTATTGCTGTTTTCATAACATTTTGGGTTTTATTAATTTACTGTGTGGACTTTAAATGTGTGGACTCGAGAAATAGCAGTTGCTACTTTTGTAGGATCTAATAGGGTCCAAATAAATAAATACATAAAATCCTGAAATCTGAATTTATTTATGTGGCTGCTGCCAAATATACTTCATTTCCTGATATTCTATCCATTAACTTTATCGCTTATTCCTTTCAGGGTCATGGCAGGCTGAATCCTATACCAGCTGATACTGGTCGAGAGGCGGGGTACACCCTGAGCTGGTCACCAGCTGATCACAGGGCCACATAGACAGACGGACAACCATTCACTCTCACACTCACTCCTAAGGGTAATTTGGAGTGACTGATCAATGTTTTTGGTCTGTGGGAGGAATCTGGAGTGCCAAAAGAGAACCCACGCATGCACAGAAAGAGAACGTAAACTACATACAGAAAGTCCCTGCTCGGCCCCGGGATGGAACCGGAAGCATTCTTGGTGCATGGCATGTGCACTAACTGCTGCGCCACCGTGCCACCCATATCCTGATATTGCCCTTTAAAAATAAAGATTTTGCATGGGCAAAGTAGAGAGACTTTATTTTGTGACCACTATTTTTAATGCCAGGCTGCAATGACAATGCTTTTCATGTTTTGCATGCAAATGAATGTCTTTTAACATGTGTCAGGAATTGGAATTGATAGGTTTTATTGATACCAATGCCATTATTGATTCTGCTTAGTGATGTTTCTGTAATGATTACCCCATTGGTTCCTGTAGATTTTCTGTGTGAGAAAATTTCCCAGCTACATAAGTTTTCAGGGGTAACAATTTCAACCACATGACATCCCTAATATCAAGGGCTTTGCTGCATGGATGATTTCTTCTGGAAGTTGCTGTTTTTTCCACCCACTAAACATTGTGCTGTATCTTCATTTTGTCCTAAGTTAAGCCACAATTTGATCACTTTGCCCCTGTCTGCCATTATTTGATTTCTTACTTCTTAATAATCATTTTTTCTGCCAGGCATGCAGAAAAGTAAAAGAAATTAATAATGGAATCATTTAGCAAAGATAAAGTAATATCAAATCCTTGAACAAACTGTTGTCAGCTGTAATTGGTTTTGATTCCCATCCCTACTCCTCTTTTGGATATAGCACCTGTATGAACATGGTAAACATCTGTTGCAATAAGGCTGCTCTCTCTCCTTCTATGCTGAGTCATAACCTCCCTAAAACATACTGTTTCCCCAGCCCCCATGAACTGACCTACCAGTGTGACACCCCATCATTGTTTTGTTGTCAGTTTAAGCCCATTGGCAAGTGGTAGCAAGCCCATAGACACAGAAATGAATGCAGAGCTGTTGACAATTTACCACAGAGAAGGCCTGTAATCAAATCAGGGCTGCATGGGCCAGTGTGAGGTAGGGAGACTTAAAGAAGAAGGAGCTCTAACAGAGCATCTCAGACACAGAGATACAGTCTTCTTATGAAAATTAGAGGGCTGAAAGAGCTGCTCATCACAGGCAAACCAGGTTATTATCATGAGCGGGGCAAACTTAATAAAAGATCTGAGAAAGAAATGGACAAAAAATAGTTAGACTGTCAAATTCAGAGCATGAATATTAACCTGACTGTTACCTCCAAATCAAAATGCCAAAACTTCAGAAAGAAAGCTATTTCAAAAGAATAGGTGTGAAGGAGAATTAATCAACCAAAATCTGCAATTGTGTGTATGCAAAGTGTTTAAATTGTGCTAAAATACTGGAATCCTTATGATTTTCTTTTACAGAAGTTTGTATTTATTTACTTATTTTTCTAATTTTGACAGTTGAACATGTTTCATCAGTCGATGTCAGGTGTTACCAGTATATCAGGGGGCTTCTGCTTTTGTTCCTGTGGTCTCACAACATTACTGCCACTTGAATTCACTTGTATCATGTTAAGGCTTAAAAAACCTAGTACAGGGAAAGCTAGGGCTGAAAAAAATGTATTTTTAAGAATATTTCATATTTTCAAACCAGATGTATAATAGAACAGTGTTGTGTTATGGTATGTAGATGCCAAATAGATATTTTTGCCTAATCCAGCTTTGTAAAGAGAGTCATTAGATGTACAGTATATACCCTTGAAAGTAATACAATTACTGACTACATTATATCCATCTGAATATCACATCTCATATCATTGTTTGTGTCTTGTTGCAACAGTTCCATACAGGTATTAATAGTTTATTAAAGTTGAAAAAACTATGAAAACATAAGCACTTTTCAGGACTGGCTTCATTTGTGGATGCTACCAGAGGGAGTTTTCACCCAGACGTGACAGAACTTTTCCTGCTGGACCCTCAGAGTGTTTCTCCTTATACACCCCTCTATTGCCAGTCAGGCAAACTGTGAGATACAGTACAGATACTGTGAACAAGCTGGCCAGGGAATTTTCAGTGTAAATTGTCCTGTGTCTTTCTTTATGTCAGAGTCTGGTCACAAAGGTGTGTGCAGGCCTTCCAAAAAAAAAAGAAGTCCCATAAAGATCTAAAAATGGGCCCTTTTCAGGGACAATTTGAGAATATAAGCCCATACTTACTTGATCAATAGCACTAGCGCCTGCCCTTGGCTAACATTCACCTACATGAATGACAGTGCAAAGTCAAATATTAAAAGCCCTACAGCTGAGTGCAAAAGAGTGGTGCAAAATGAGTCCAAAAATACAGAAGTGATTTAGCATTTTAGCACTTCCTGTCCGCAACTCCTGAGGTCAAGGCAGTTTTAGAACAACTTTTATAATGAATAATTGAAACTGTGTCTGTGGTGAACACATGCATACAAGATCTGAACATTTAATTTTACTCCATAAAAAGACATCTGGCATTGTCCTGCTTCTGATTTTAAAGTTTTACTGGGATGTTAAAAGGATGGTTGCTAACAAACTGCAAACAAGAACTACAGGAACAGCCAGGGACCCAAATTCAATCAATTCTGCACATTTTTCAATAAGTCCTACTAAATACACCACAGCGACAGCCATGAGGATCAATTCAATCAATGCATTAGATTAAGAGAAAATTCTAAAACAAGATATTACAGCTTGGTGTTAAATGTTGGAAGTGTGGTTGTTGCTTCTAAGAAGTACCACTCTGTTGTAGCTCCACAACAGAAGTTAATAGCAGCTTTTTACAGTTTAGGTTTAAGTCTTAAAAACTTGCAAAAGTTAGACTCGTTCATACAGAATGCAACTGATAATGAACAAACAGTGCCAGTTTCATGAATTTTTGTCACTTTTTTTATATGCAGTGATCTGAGGCCACAATGAAAACTCTCATAGACTCTTGTATTGAGTTCCACTTGATCTCTGAAGTTGGATTATCCAAGTTCTAAATTAGAAATATCATTCATAATTTGGTTTAACTTTTAGAGAACAAATACCATCCGAGGCACTCCGATGTAATTAAAATCCTTTATTATGTCAGGGACATGTCATCTGTATATATCTTTTAAGGTCTGATGTCATCAGGACATGATTGGACAACACGAAACAGGTGTTTGACACTTCCTAGGTAATTTAAACACCTGTGATTTTGTGTTGTTAATCATGTTCATGACATCAGACTCTGAGAAGTCGATATACAGCTGACATGTCCCTGACATAATAAAGGATTTTAATTACATCGGAGTGCTCGGATGATATTTGTTCTCTAAAAGTTTTTGCTGTCCTTGGATCCTTGAAGAGCACCCGAGCTTACTTCTGTTTCACACGTTTTTGACCCTGTGCAGCACTCACCCCTACCCTTTTCTTCATAATTTGGTCTAAATTTTTAACTGGGAAGTTGGCAGTTCTTCAGGCACCCCGAGTTTACTAATTTGTAGGTGGAATATTTTTAACTGGGCGTATTTCCCATTTCCAACGTCTAAGTTTAGAGGTGAATGAAATGTACCATATGTCAAGGGAGAATGCCAGGTTAACTTCCTGGTTGGCCTAAAAATATCATCCCTGCACCACTCTGTTGACTTCTGCACAGTGCTAACTTTACAGACAAAAGGGGCCACAGGTATTGAAGAACAGAAGGTCTACATTTCGAAACAGGAAACAATACACTGAAATACCATAAACAGAGGAGTATTTTGACTTCTCATATATAACGGTGAATGCAAAAAGGTTTACAACTGCTTGAATTTGGTGGGCTATGTTTTTTAACTTCATGGATGCATTAAGTAGGGCCCCTGAAAGCTCCCCTTTCCCCCCTTAAGAGCAGCCTTGCATGTGTGGGACGGGCTGAATACATTTTGTTTCTCTGTACATAATGTGATACCTTTCAGCTAAAGAATGTTGGAATATGATTTTGACTACCATCCCTAGAGGCAGTTCTTATTACCTCCACCAAGGAACTTGTTCTGGCCAGCTTTTGCTTGTCGTTTTTTAGATTAACAGGATAACTCTGAAAATCTTTAAATAATTTGATAACATTTCTGGATAGGTCAGATATGAGCCAGGATCAGATTTTTTCTAGTCGTGATCTGAATCAGGATGCAGACCCTGGAATCTTTTAAAAGATTTTGGTAAGATTAGTGCAGTTTTTTCTTTTTTTTTTTTTTTTTGGAAGTAACTATAAATTTTCAAATTGATTTTGATGACATTTCAGGGACTTCGGCCATGTCACAAGGGACAAGTGATTAGAATTTGGTGGTGATCAGAATTCAGATGTAGAGAATTTCCACAGCTTTGGTAACATTGTGAGATAGGACAGTTTCTATGATTTCCTTAATAACTCACTAAGTTCTCTGTGGATTGTGATGACATTTACAGGAAATGCTGATCATTACACTAGGCAGAATTTATTAGATTTTGGTGGTGATCCAAAACTGATTGTGGATCCAGAAAGTGTTTGAAGGATCTGTTAACAGTTTAAGGCAGCTGTCCCACATTTTAGGCAATAACCGTCTGACAGAGTTGGAAATACCTTGGCAGAGGTTTGAGCTCTCTGGGCACTTTTAGTTTGTACTGTTGATAAGACATTGTTTACCTGTACTCTTTGGGGTCACTGGGGGACTTGATTATCTCACGGTCCCCAACATTATCCTCTCCTCCCCTTCCTCCTCCTCCTCCTGTGTCCCCTGCAGTCCGGCTCTCCACCAAAGCTTCTTCTGCCGAGGCTCCTGCTTGGCCCGGGCCAGGAGACTCACACGCTGGGGCGTTTCTGGATTTGTTTGTCTGCGGCATCCTCACCAGAGATGATGTTGAAGTGACTTTGGCACTGCGGGCTGACAGCAAGGCGCGACCATAAACAAGAGGACAGCTCGCTGCCACCGGTAATTTAGCCCTCAGCACGGCAACACACCGTGTCAGCCTGAACACAGCTATGATGAAGAGCCTGCCCGACAGATGAGTATTGCCAGATAAAAGCTCAGACACCAGCGCAGATTTAACCAAAACCCCTATCTGTGGAAGAGGCCGAGTTAAAACCTGGGCTGTCAAACACAGCAGGCAGCGTCCACAATACAGCTATTCACACAGGCTGTCTGGTGGTTTCGTCCTATTCAGCGAGATGTCAGCTGAAATACCAGCACCCAAAACAAAACCTGAACCTCGCATCCAAAGTGCAGCACTCAGCTGAGCAAGAACAACCTTGAAACGCCTAAGTATTACTCAGAAACTAAACAATTACACATGTATTAACACAAATAATGCATAAGTCTGTAATATAACAAAGAATATTAATAACAGCCTCCAGGACAAGCTTTACCGAGTAACGCTAATGTTCTGTTTCAAAGCAAAGCCAAAGAGAAACTTTAAACATAACTTCATAAAGCCGGTTACAGTGTTTCCATACCTTCTTCCCTGCTGTCAGCACACGGGCCTGAGCATAAGTGAGTGCGGGTGTCTCCTCAACAACGAACGCTGTGATTCGCTAAGCGTAAACGGTGCCTCACTGTGCCGCCCTCTCATTGGTTCAGAAGTTAAAGAGGCGTTAGTGGAACGCGAGCACGTGCGCAGAGTGCAGTCATGAGTGGTTACAATCCTGATGGGAAATCCGTCCCTCTTAAGTGATCTGGATCATTTGGCTCTGCAATAACAGCTGGATTTTTTTTACAGGTCTTTACACAGATTTGGCTTTGCTAAATCAGCCGAACTCAAATATATTTTGACAACATCTATATTCAGCTTAAGAGATATTTACAAAAAAACATTCGGGTATTAGAGAATCAAATGAAATCGCCATATAATTGACAGAAAATGTAAAATCACCAGATGTCACTGGAGTTTTATTTTATCCTTCTAAGAAGTATGACATCAAGAACAAACAAATTATAACAAAATGACAGAAAACAACAACATTAAACTAACATTTAAAAAAGTTAAGTTAATACAAAAAATCATTAAGTAAAGTGAGAGTATAGAGAAACATATACTACAGATATATATCTTAGAAACAGCAGGCAAGGTATCCTGCTGTTTGTGGGTACAGGTATTTTACACAATTGTGTGAGTTTTACTCAAAAGTGAGTCCTTTAAACTACATGAGGTCAAATTCAGGATCTTTATTGCTCCCTATTTGTCTCTTTGTCAGCTACCATTTTATGATGCAGCAAAAGACTGTGGTCTTCCACCTTTGTGCACTGATTCTGGCAATCTGGTGATTTGCTCTATGAACTCAGGAAGATAAAACAACTGCAGGAAATTACTGAGCCAAATGTGAGCGATATTGACACAAGTGACAATTTTACCGTGAATGCACATAACACAGAAAAGGGAACATTTCAGAACGAGATTCAGGAGGAGGAAAAATTAAGGAACACAGAAGAACAATCCCATATGCTGTATCGTCAAATACAGCCAAACTAAGACTTTCTGGAGGAAAACTTAAGATTCAAACCAACAGTGTTGTGGCTTTTTCTTCTTGTTTTAAAACTCATTCAATTACATGACATAACTGTACCCACAAAAAAACAGTGCATCTCAATGAACAGCCGAGCTCATACTCCTCAAAGGGGCAGAACTGCTAGCCCTTTTTGCCATGTTACTGTTGTCGAATACATGACAACCTAACTTGAAAAATACTGAACTATCCCTTTCTGGACAAAGTGCACAAGCTTGATTTTATTACAAGAACACAGTCTACTCGTTGTTTTATTCAAGTAAAATGGAACTTTGCTCTGATGTACGTAATTACAGCTAAAAAGTTGATGAAAAAGAGCCGGCTCCCGTCGTAAACATAAATGGTTCGCTTCATTTGAACGGCTCGTCCGCGGACGACACATCGGTTGGTGACAATGTAGCAGCTCTGAAGATGGTACAGCGGCAGAGACGAGCTGACACCTGGATGTACCAGGCAGCTGCTGGCCATCTGTTTATGATTATGAGAGTGAGGAAGAAGAGCGGACCACTTGTCAGAGGCAGTAAATGTTATAATTTGTCGTTTTATTTGATGTGCACAGTCAATGTAGCCGTTCAGGACTGAGAGAGGGAGTGAACTGTTTTGTCAGGTGGCCACATGACACCCATTGTCCTCCATGGAAAATGAATTTCTCACCTCTATTTGCACCTGTGTGGGTGCAAATGGGAGGTTAGTTCAGAGGCCGCTAGGTGGCAGGCATAGGCCACAGGGGATAATGGGTAAATGTCACGTTACTTTTTGTAAGTCCATACTGTTGCTTTGTATGCTGTGTGCTGACAATGTAATGCTGTGAAAAGGCTGCCCAGGAGCGGTTGTAATAATTGGAGGCCTCAGTCAAAGAGCTACCATAGCTTGGAATAAAAAACGGATTGAAGCAGTTTATTTAGTATCAAAGCTATAGATTTGCATAACACATGAATTAAAGGGAGCAAGTAATAAGCCTTTTGCTCATCACTTATTTATAAGAGTAACAAAGTAACAGAATCTCAACATTACAATATTCATATTTGTTCTGAGACAAAAAATTTAGGGATTTTTAGTGGGGCTTTAACTCAGGAAGGGTCCCAGGGACTTGATTATGTCTTTCAGTTACTTTTAGTATTCATTTAGTCTTGGTATGCTAATGTTATCTTGCTTTTATTTAATGTTAATCTAATTTAAAAAAATAAAAGTAATGCTTTATCCCAGATTTTGTTCAATTCTGTGAGTATTACCCCAAACTACTGAGTAAATACAGTAATTCTACACGTTTATCCTGTTGATGTAATTTTATATTCCTCAGTTTTCAAGATATTGTGATACACCATTGTCTGACATTCTTGCCAGATAGTGATTATCACATTATCAATGTATCTTGATAGGATATATATCACAGATGTCTTGTGCATCCTATGGTCCCGGGAGCTATCCTGTTGTTCCCAGCCTTACAAGCATACTTAAAGATGTACATTATTCTTGTCAGTCTCAGTTTTGGGTAAGAATGCTAAAAATAGAAGTTAAGACAGTTTTTATTCTAAAATGCCATCAACAGCTAAGGCCTGAGGCATTGTGCTTTTAACAAAACCTACACCTCTTGTCTGTTTGTCTGCCTGTCTACCTGCCTGAACATCCATGTAAAAGACTCTTGTAGACCTTAAAAAATGCTCGCAGGCTTCCCAAAGTCCTTGCACATATGTCCAAGATACAAGGATGACCTGGTTTGATTTCTGAGGTTATAGTCTAATGTCAAGGAGACTCATGTTTATCCACCACTTGAGTATGCAACATCTTATGAGGGATTTAAAGGTTTTTCTGACAAGATTTTCATAAATCACTAAACCAGAAAAATCATCTGGCCCTGTCTCTTGAGCCAACATTATACTTTCCCCCCTTAGAAGCTCTTTACTTTGCAGACACTTAAAGCTGCCAGGCAGTAATTTCCGTTGATAGTTGATAGCATTTGGTTGGGTATGTTTAAAGAGGTTCCTGAAGGTCTTTCTCTGACCCATATTCAGTACAGAAATAAAAAGCAGCTCCTCAAAAATGATAAAACTGAACTAACCCAGACACTTAAAAATATTCAAACTTACAACCCAACAACAAAATATCAGGTAAAACCACCCTATAAACTTACAACAAAAAATTCAAATAAAATGAAAATAAAAATGAATGAAAAATAGAAAACTATTTCCACCTTGATTTCAAGTATGGATTTGTGAAAAGACTGAAAAATATCAGCAGTATACCCTGCTTCAAACTCCCAACCCTTTTCAGATGTCTTAAAAAAGCAAAATCTTATCATGAATAAGCCACATTGACATTTGTCCAATGCCTGTCCTCAGTCTTCCCTCTGCAGCGTGTTGGCATTTCACCCCTCCGCCGTGCCAATATGTCCTCCCCCTCACTCACCAACTCTCCCTCCGTCTGAAGCCAATCTGATTTGCCCCTGGGCCTCTGTCGGCAGGAAAAGAGGTGATAAACACCGCAGCCATGACAACCGGCGAGCCAGACACACTCCTGAGTTCCTGTATCCTAATGGCCTCACTTGGCATCTTCTGCTGCTTTAATGCCTTGAGTCCAGTAGCATTTACCTGGACTGATATTAAGACAACTGGAGACAGATTAAGGCAGCAAGGTTTCACTGCAGTTTGGGCTCCCTCCCCTTTTAAGATCAACGGATGGACAATGTAATGATAATATATAAGGAGATTTATTTGGAGTTACAAGTTAAGACAAAATGTATTTTGATAGCATATTTATAAAGAACAAATGTTGACCAAATTGCTGCAGAACCACAAAAGGACAAGCAAGCAGAGTGATCATAAAGCAAAAAGTAGGAACAAGAAAGTTCAACAGGTAAGGGAAAACAAGATACACACTAAAAACAGTTGGGTTAAAAAATAACCCAATTTTAACCCAACTGCTGGTTCAGAAAAAGACAAACCCCTTTTGGGGTTATTTTAACCCAACAGGTTGTTGTTGTTTTTTTTCGACCCAATTTTTGGGTTGTATTATTTAACACAAAAGTTGGGTTATGCTAACTACAATGTTGGGTTGTTCCCAGAAACAACACAGACTTTGTAGTTCAGAATAACCAGCTTTATTGGACAGACACAGGAACAATTGTAGGGAGCGGGGATTGAACCTGCGATCCTTGGAACATGAGGCAGTGACTTAGTCCACTTGACCATGCAGGAGCCACATGCTTAAGTTGCAACTCAGAGTCTTTAATGTGAAGCAGGTTAGGACTCACTCTGTCTTTCAGAGCAGGAAACGGTTCTAATTGCCGGAGATCAAGCTGCCACCAATGATTCGGGCTCATAGACAGGTACTCGGCGTCACACACAGGCAGAGGGGTCAGATACCAGAGAACAGATGGCCACCACAGATCAAGATTCACGGACAGGTACTCGGCGTCAGGAACAGAAGGCAAGGTCGGCAACCGGGGATCAGGCAGGCAGGTAGGTGCAGGACAGAAACAGGTCGGTACCTTGTAGTTTAGCCGAGGATCAGCCGATAAAGGCGGAAACAGGAACAGAACAGGTCGGCAATGGGTGATCAGTCCGGATAGTAGGTCTGGAGTTCTTGGCATAAGAGCGAGACGATCTGCCGCAGAGTGAGTGTGGAGCTGGTTGTGACATAGTTGGGTTAAAATAATAGCCCTATAAACCAGAAAATGGGTTACTCTTTATAAAAAATAACCCAAAAACTTAACTCAACACTAGTAACACAAAAATTGGGTTCAAATAATTGCCCTATGATCCAGAAAATGGCTTATTCTTTATCAAAATAACCCGAAAATTTAACTCAACACTAGCAACACATAAATTGGGTTACCAAAATAACTCAACATTTTTTAGAGTGTAAAAACTGAAACTATTACAACCAACAAGATTTCAAGAAACTAACTAAAACGTTAAATTAATGATGTGACAATGCAATTCAACAGAAAGGCTTGGGGCTCGGTTAATTGCAGACTAATCAGATGAAACAGGATTTGAAGAAAAAAAATTTGGCTGTCAGACTGTCTGACAAGCTGGGGACATGGAGGACCACTGATGTTACACAACAAATGTGGTACTTTGACTCATCAGGCTGAACGAGCTTGATGTGTCATCAGTCAAGAATAGAGTGTGGGAATAGACATGAGGAGACGTCTTGTAATGCAAGGCTCTGGAACTTTAACAGAATAAAGAATTTCCTTTCAAATGTTATTGCATTGTTGGGGATAACCCCTGGATGCCCCTGGACTGAATTTTACTCACGTGTCTTTCCTATAGCTTAGAATGCAACAGTGTAAGAGGCAATGTGTATCAGCATGTGAGATGAAAGAGTGTAAAAACCTCCACATTACTTAAAAATAGGGCCTCTATTAGTCACTGGATAAATATTTCCTCAGTCTGATTAAAATTAACAGAAATGTTAGCATATTGATTCCTCTGAAGGGCTCCAAAGCAGCAGAGGGAAAGTGAAGGAGCCAAGCTGATTCGCACAAATACATCCTATTGATCCCTAATGGAGCCTTTGTGAAAACCCTGGGACTGATGTTTTCAGGGCAAAATTCTGGCTCCAGGCGTGCCACAATCATGGCTCTTGCTTCAATTGGAAGGTTTGCGGTAATAGCGAGAGTAAGTAGCCTATTAGAAGTGTGTCAAAATGCCTTAACATGCCCCGCCGCATTGAACTTTCGGAGGAAAAATGGCTGCCTCATGTATGAGATTGATTTGACAGGCTTGAGGCACACTTAAATCGCCGATACATATGGCCTTTTCATGGTTTAGTGTATAGTGTGTTAGCTCTGCTATCATAAGTCCTCCTCCTTTTTTCCACTTTTCTGCCCCTGCTATGGCTGAGTCCAAATTGAAGTGCAGACCAAGCGTCTCAGACCTCCCCAGAAAAATGTGACCGTGTGAGAAGAAAACATCACAATGTAGAACGCAGCCAGCTGAATCATAGTGGGTACGAGGAATTTGTCCTCCCTCTTTCAGAGTCATTGAAGACGGTGACAGCAACAACACTTTACCATCACTTTCCAAGGGGGCAAGGTTAGCACAGCGACTGATTTGAATCCTAATTAAAACAGGAGATTCGATTAATTATCTCAGTCATGTGAATGTGTGTGTTATCATGTGTCTCTGTATGTGGCACATGTGTGGGAGTGGGCATGTTCTTCTTTGTGAGTCACAGTGTATTTGTGTGTAGCTAAATGAGGATGGGGATTTATATGCCTGTGTGTGTGTGTGTGTTTATGTGTGTGTGTAGTTGAGCCTGCGGGTGAGCCTGTGAATCACTACTGTGTCTCCAACATGTGTGTGCTTGTTTGTGTATGTGCGCGCATGTCCCCCGGGAGGCTTGTCCTTGCCTGCGGTACCACTGTGTGAATCAGAGGTGAGTCCTCTAGAGTTGCCCTCTGCTTTAATCTGGAACTAATGACAGAAACACCTGCCCCCTTGGCTCCCCCATCCTTATTCCCCTCTCAATCTTTGCTTCTCTGCCCTTTTTCTTCCCCTCCACATATCCCAGCGAACCATCCTATATTCCCATCGCTTGTTCCCGTCTCCTTTCAGTTCAGTTTGAAGAGCTTTATTGGTATTTTTTGTTGTTTCCAAAGCATTTTTTTAAAGAGCTAATTAACCCTTTAACTACCAGCTCAAACACATCTGTTTGGCAGAGGTCATCAATAAATTTAGGTGCATTTAATGTTTTAAAAAATTGAACAAATCAAATCCAGGGAACAGAGAAAACTACAAACAAGCCAAACACCAGACATTTTCTTGGTGTTTGATTTAAACGTTTAAACAATTAATATTTGATAATGTGATGACGAAAAATCCACAAATATTTGGGACAAAATTCATAAGAAAAGGCAAAAACATTCTAGATGAAAAAGCAATAAAAAAAACTTATATTGGATAATACTGTGTTTGATGTACAAAAATGTTTTGGTGAAAAACACATTTTATATGAATAAATCATATCAATCAGTGGTTCAGTATTTAAAATAATAATAATGTTAATTCTAATAAAAAAATGTTTAGCTTTTTTAACCTTTAGATTCCAAACAAAGAGAATATCAGTTATTTTGTTTTGTTTGCAGTTTTATCTGTATCCCCCCCCAAAAAATGACTCATTTTTTTCAACGTATTAGATATACCTGAATTCTTTGACCTCTGCCAAACAGTTGAGCTGGGAGTTAAAGGGTTAAATGCTATTTAGTGTGTTTGGCATGTTTCCTCCACGTGATCAAGTAATTATTTGCGCAAGACAAAACATCAGTGGCATCAGGACTTCTTCCTCTCCCAGTGCCTGTAACTGCCTAAATGGTTTGTTCTACTGCCGCTCCTTAATATACCTACCATTGTGACATCCTACCACTGTTTCATCAGCAGTTTTTTACCTTGGGTTGAAAAGCCCAGTGCAGAGCAACAACTTGAGAATGAATGTAGAGTCAGAGTTGTTAACAATGGTTAAGCAACTCTGACTCTGCCCAAATTGCCAAAGAAAAATGGTCATCGAAGCAGACTTTATTGTGAATAAATGTTTCGTACAACACCAACCTGCCAGTGGGACTAGAGATGGAAATTAGCCACACGGCTATAATCTCACATGTTTACATTTATATGTTCATTAACATGCATTGTCCCATCTTTTAAAAATAAACAAATCTACAGCTCTATATCTCTGTAACTATCCAGCCAATGCTAAGCTTCTACTGAAAGTTAAGGAAGAAAAACAATCTCGAAGGATCAGAATGAAAAAATTCTAACAACAGGATTTTCTCCATTTAGGCATCATGAAGTTTTAACTCTGAGACTCACGGACAGAAAGAGTAATTGGACAGCTTCTATCTTTTCTGTGACATATTCTACCTTCGTGGACATACACATCAGCTCAGTTTGACTAAACATGGTTCTATTAATGACTGTCTCTGTCTGTTTTGGCCCAGACAGCTAAGGGGAAACAAGATACAAAAATAAAAAAAAAACTGGATGCACTTTACACAAGTAAAGTACATCCAGTTGGAAATGGCCCTAAATGGGCTGGAGATCTAACAGAGTGTCTCAGACAGAAAATGAATACAGCTGCACCAGGTGTACTCCGCTTACAAAAACAAGGTTTGTTGAAAATTAGCAATCTTGAACATACCCTTGCAGTCATCCAAATGAATATATGAATCAGTGTTAAGACAAACAATAGACCAGTTTTCCTCATGTAGCCATGCTTTGATGTACTTGGCTGCAATGATCTCAGTTTTACAATCTCTCCAAACTCTGTGTGTGTAAGCAGGTTTTGTTTGGAGACAGTATTCAACACTCACAGCCTTATGTTTATGTTAGGATGTGAAGAAGTGGCACTATGTACATTTTGAGTGTCAAAGTGGGGATAGTCTGCCCTCTGGGAGCCAGCTCTTTTTAATACCCCCTGTCTCTATAGCCAGTCTATAGTAAATGAGTTTGTAACTCATCAGGGCTTTTCTCAATAAAGGATATTTAACAGTACTTGGGCAATAAGAGCAAATGCTAATTGTGTCTTCTGTTCAGGCTAAATTAACATCTACCATAATTTGTTTTGGCTGCATAATGTGGTTGTTAATTTCCCACATTTTGGCTGTAATATTGGCAGAAAGAAGAACTGCACCATAAGAGTTGACCTCATCATAATTAAATGTTCACTTTGTAATTCAAAAGTATAATTTATGAAAGAATAATATGATCTTTTGTTGCTTTACATCTGTTTCTAACAGAATGCACAGCCAACGTTAAATGACCATGTTAATCTTAGTAAACAGGAGACTTTGTGCTCTTGACAAAATATATCAGTGTCCTTGTTAATGAGTTTAGAAATATCAACATACAGGATATCGGCAAAAATCCAGTACTATAGTGCATCGGGTTGCATGTATTTGGGTTCACTCTCCCCAACAACCCTCCAATTCCCTGTCCTCCGTCTCTTTGACTCACTTTCTTTCTTTCCCACAGACTGCACCGTGCCCTTGCCTGCCATCCTGATTGCTTCATTCCATGCTGCAGGAGACCGAGGGGCAATGCTGGCCCCCAAAGTAACCCACATCGACACGTGTTCAGGGTAAGCACAACAGTGAGTGAACAAACGTGTGGCCATAAGGAGATATCCTGACCTGTGCATTGACAGAGGGGAAAGACTCAAACACGTTGATGTTAGTGCGTCTAAGAGTCCTCCAGCCTTGAATGTGCTTGTGTGTTTGCTTTTCTTGCATGCTATCTCGTCCCAGTGGAAAGGTTGTGGAGAATAAGCCAGGACAGAAAAAGAAAGGCTGACCGCTTCCTTGCAATGTTACCACAGCGGAAGAGAAGAAAGAGTGAGCAGTTAGAGGGAAAGAAGAAGGGGAAGAGAAGGAGGAAAGAATGGCACGTAAACAAGTCTGAGTTGACATGAGCACACAGGAGAATCAAATAAGGAAGCAAAGGAAGGCAAAAGAAAGAGGCAAGGGAAGACAAAAAGGGGGTAGCATCACAGAGGAAGCTAAGTATTGTCTGACAGAAATGATCCAGATGAGAGAAAGGAAACAGCTTTGGAGGAAAGCGGAGGAGGAAGAAAGGAGAAGTGGCTGGAGTGAAGCAGCATGAATCCCCATCAATTTCAGCACCGGACAGCTCCACAGACAGCACTAGGCCAGTATAAATAGATCCCCTACTTTACAGGCCACGTCAACGCTTCGAGAAAAAAGTGCTTTATGTGCACAGAGCGACTCCTGCCCCTGGAGAACAGGCGTGCAGGTATCTGATGGTGCCTGATAACCATCTCCTCTCAGTTCCTCTCCGTTTGTTTTCTTAATTTAGGGAGCCTCCAAGGTTCAATGACAACACCACAGTGAAGGAAAGCGGGTGTTTTTCTTTCCAGATTCTCCGTCACGGGGCATTGTTCCACTCCAAGGTAGACGATATAGCCTCAGGCCTGCATGGGATCACATTACCCCTGCCAGATCTGCCATTGCAAATCAGAGAGCTGGGAAAGAGAGGAATAATACCTTAATACCATCTTTATATACATCAGCTGCAGCCCCTCATGCTAGGGTTGACCCATGTCCCTGTGAGCAATCTCCACAAATACATGTGAGTGTGTGGCTGTGCATGCATGCCCTGCATCTGCCAGCTTGTTTCCACCGTGAGCCAGCGTTAAGTAGTCTTGTGGGGAGGCTGTAATACAGACTAATGCACCTGAGAGCCCCTGAAATCTATAACCATCATCTACATCTTCCTGATATTACTGGAACCGTCTCTGTTACTGTTTCAGATAGAAATCTCCAGGGAGAGCTCCAGCCCACCCCCTCCACCGCTGAAGGGGTGGTATGCATGGCAAGGGAGAGGAGTGAGGGAGTGTGTGTGAGGGAGACATGCACCTCTCCGTTTCCTCAAGGTGATTCACCTTAATGCACGCTGAAATCAATGTGAAATTGAACTGAAAATTGAACTTTCAGTCCAGTAATGTGGAAGACATGTTGTTATTAAATCTTTTCCTATAGCCATGAAAGGGGTTGACTGATATTTGAACGCTTTTTGAATGCTTGTTTTCAGCACTATGGCACCACGGTGTCCTTGATGGAAAGCCGGTGAATTCTCCAGTGAGGGGCCCAAGGCTTCACTGGGGACCTGTGACTGCTGCTTTTAAGGCAGTTTTAGAGACTTTGAGGTCCCAGGCAAAGACATGCTGCACACTTCCTCACTTGACTACAGGTACTCATAGTGCAGGAACAAAAAGTTTAAGGCCAGGAACATAATGTTCTCCAGTTGTACAACCAACCAAATGAGAGAGAGCTCTAAGAAGATTGTAATAAAGTGCGGCTGGCTTGACCACAGTATAATATGCTGGTGATGTTAAGAAAGTTTCCGAATATGGTGCAGAGGGAGGATCACTTACAAACTGTCTGTGTAATTAAGAATGGTCAGGTATTTTTTTTACTTTCTTTTTTCCTTTTTCTTGTAATGTGGTATGGTAGCACAAAGTTGTTGGCAGCCTAAGCTGCACAAATAAATTAGCAAGATTTTGAAAAAACAAACAAAAAAATAACTGAATGCTAGCTCTACCTCCTTTTGCAAAATTTTGACCAAAAAGACAAAAGTAAAATCACTCAAAATATTAAAAACTACAATTTAAACTACATTAATTGCATGACATTTTTCCTGACTATGTGGTATTTGCACAAAAAAACAATATTTGGGCAATTTCAGGAAGCAAGGGAAAATCTTCTCCCTGCTGTTTTCACTTATTTGCTCAACTTTTGATGATTTATCTGAAAACTTTAAACAGTGCTAAGGCTTTTCTATTGTTTTAGCAAGTAGATTACTTAATCTCAGTCACTTTGCTTAAATTGAATAAGAAATACCTGGATGGTCACCAGTTCACCCACATTTATATATGTTACCAACCTCTTACTGAAATTTACAGTCTACTGTGGTTTGCCTGCAGTACTTAAAGGGACTGTGAGGAGTTTCTAAATAATTACAATAAGGTCTCACTTTTAGATATATCCCTGATCAAAATACACACTTTAAGATGAATTTTATAGCAACAATATAGGTTATCTATTAATGCTATTCCTTAGCCTTCCGGTCGGGTCGTACAGTGCTGGACTGGCCTGAATACTTAACTTCAGGAACAAGACAATTAAAACTAGAGCAAATTTATAATATTCTATTATTTATAATACACGGCTTAGAGCACCGGGTTGTAAGTAGCGATACATAGCTGGCTACAAAACTACAATAATAAGTTTTCCAAAAACTGCTTGTTTTCACAAATGAAAAATATCGCTACGTAACTAGAAAGAGATACATTACCTCTTCGCTTTTCATCCTGGAAGTTGTTGAATAAGAAGTTGTAAAGCAATGCAGAGTTGTGAGTAAGGTCCTAGCGGCATTTTTATTAGCAACACACAAACACACGATTTGGGTCGTGGTGCGTTCAAGTTGTAGGCAGAAGTAGGAATATCTGAGTTCCGAGTGGGAAAATGCAACTGAAATGTCCCCCGAGGTCTGAATTTCCTCCTGGGAACTCTGTGAAACCTCGTCACCCCCAAGTTGACAATCGAAGATGGATGACCCCAGTGTGAACAGTTATTTAGCTCCTGTAATAATCAATTTATTTGAACTTCTGGCTGGCTGTGTCGCTCTAGATCAGCTGTATACATAGTATTGTTAGACTTATATTTACAAAAATGCTCCCATAGTGATAATCACATTCTTCATGTGGTATTTGTGAACAACAACGCAGGCATGCTAACACCAGCTAACAATAGCCTGGTACATCGGCATGTTTTTTTCCGACTTCAACTGGGACGCTGATAACTCTGAGATAATGTCACTCCCAGTTCCGCGGTTACTGGAACGCAGCATTATGACAGTCGCCGCGCGGGCTCATGGGTAGCAGAGTCTTTTACGTTGCCGGTAATAGATTCTCCTCACAGTCCCTTTAAACCAAAATAAGAGTGAGAGGCATTGTCTTACGTTGGCAATAGAAAGATAAAGCATGGAACATCTAGTGGTTTTTATAAGTAATGAAAAAGAAATCTTCAAATAGAGATAGCAAAATGTTAATATCTCTATAACATTTTTGGGGCCCCAGCTGTCATGGACCCCTAGAATCTTGCTAACTTTCCTCTTAGTGCTCTTGTGCCTTAACAGAGATGAGCTGTAAGCATCTGCCCTTGCTGTTGTAGAGCTTTTTTTCTCAGGTATACCTCCGGTCAACCAGAGCCATCCAAAATCCTATCCAAAATTCTGAACTTTAATAAGTTTAAGACCATTCCAAAGGGGTTCTGTCAGTCATCTGTTTTTTCTATATATTTATATATATGCACATATATATGGCCCTCTTAAAAAAGCCAGGACACTCCTGACCTAGATAAGCCACGTGATCACATTGCATTTTACACCAAATGTTATGAGAGAAAAGTCAAAAATCAAATCTCTTGTTAAGTTACAGTACTTTAAAATTCTGAAAGGGAATTTTTGAAGTAGGGTGGTACTTCAGTGAAGTTGCTGAAGTAGCATGGAGCAGTACTGCACCCATGAGAGGAATGATTGAAGACCAGTGGTAAAAACACATACTGTAGCCTTTTGATGTGTTGTAAAATAGGGCCAAAGAGACTTCCTGAAGGACAAATAAAGCTCTCTAAATGTTTCACCTGATTGTGCATTCATACATAGTTTTGATGCTTGATTTTACATAAAGCTCACACAGTTGCATTAAATAAACATTCCTGCCAGCAGCAGCGTACCCTACCAATCATCTAAGCTCTGCCTCCTTAAAGATTCAGTGCTGCTAGGAGCTGTTTCAGCCACCTCAGTAATTATTGTCGAATCTGGATACAGCTCAACTAAAAAAAAAAAGAACTTTCCCTTTAAATACAGTGCCAGAGTAGACTGACATACAACTATATCTCAACTCCTGAACTGGTTATGGGCAAATTTCTTAAAAGTTTCACTCATATATCCAAACATTTTCTTCCTTATTTTTTTTCTTTCTGGACAGTATGTTGTAAAAAAAAAAAAAAAAGCAAAAACAAAAAACATCCGAATCCTCGACAGCAAGTTCATACTAATGCACTCCCCAAATCTGACAGCTCATAGCTTAATGGCTCTATATCGAGGCCCCAAGTATGGGGTGCTGCCAGAAATATCAGACATATTGGGCCTTATCCCAAATCAGCTCTGTGCAGGTTTTCCATTCCAAGCATCTGTAAATCAAATTTTAAAACAAATATGATGATTTATGTTATTCAGTGTACTGCTTATAATCATAAACGCCAATGTTTTCTGTGAAAACACAACTAAGCCTCAAACAGAAGAAAATGCTCGCCAAAATTCTTCAATAAGTGGAGAATTAAAGCATGTACTATACAGAATTTGGACCATTTTAATGGTCTACCATCCTGAAGTCTTCTTGAATGTCTGATCTTTTAATCCTGTGAAATATTTTTTAAAAACTTTATATTTTTTATGCATTTGTGTTGCTCTATGACCTGTGAAATCTAAAGACCCTAATACTGTAATTTACAACAGTATGTGGTAAAACAAGGAATAAAACAAATATCTTTCAATTAATCTTCAAAGGAGCCTCCTTTTAATATAAATGTTAATTAGTGAGAGTTTACTGGTGCAAAGGATGTCTGAATTACTTTATTGGAATTAAAAGCAAAAAAAAACTGTTTTTTTGTATTTTAAATATAATATGAATATTTAGAAGTTAAAACAGTGACGTGTTGAAAATAATGTGATTTTTTAACACTGTCAGTCATGGGCCCTTTGGATCCTCATACCCCCCTTTACAGCCTCCATGTGCCCACCTATGCCCATGGTTATACCGCCTGTGTACAGTACGCTGCCATTTAACAGGCAGAATTGATGGAGTGGCGGCCACCCATAGGCGGTGATTAGCCGGTGTAGGGGGCTAAATTCAGCCCTGGTAGGGGGGGACTTCAACCGCTCGGAGTCTCGCGAGACATCTGTTGCGCCCACAGCCTCCATTTGGCGGGACAGGTGTTTTGATGTATGCTTCGCGCGCGCTCAGCCCCCCTCTGTAATCTCGGCTGCTCCCCCTCACAACAGTCACCACACTTTTTACCCGACCGATGCTGCTGCTTCTGCGTGCGCGCGTGCACGTACCAGCTGGCACAAGTCGCCATGGTAACACACACAGGTTTCACGAAACCCGTCGGCGCTTGAGGGCACGAGGAGAGATGAATAAACTAATGAGATTATAAATTATTGTCGGTATAGCTGAACAGTAGGGGTATTTTTTTAAGTCTGCACGCGCAGGCAACGTGAGGAGAAAGTTTATGGGGCGCATTGTGTGTTCTTGATGTTCACCCCACGCGCGCTCCTCCACGCCTCGTGTACAAACTACCTAGTTGCGTGCTGCCCTACTGCACGATCCGTCCTGGCGTCTCCGTCCCCTCTCTCACCCCCCCGCGCGCTCTGAGTTGTCCGGTTGTGCTGGAGCTGAAGAGCGGCTCCTCCATCACCGCGCAGCCGACAACTCCGCGCTCTGGCCGGCTGTCCAGCGGACCAGTGCCGCAGCTCCCACGGGCTGCGCTGTGGAGAAGCGGACCTGCATCCTAAAGCCGAGCGGGTTTTTTCTCTCTCACTCTCTCTCCCTTCTCTCAGTTTTTATCCTCCACCTCATTGCAGTCTTATCACGTCCCCCCTCCCCTCTTCTCCTCTCTCTCCTCTCTCCTCTCTCTCTCTCGCACTCTCGTCCCCCCGTTCCTCCACCTCCCCTCCCTCCCCATCCGCCTGAGCCGCTACAGGAGAGGGAGAGAGAGGGAGAAGAGTGCGGCTGAATGTGAACGACATGTCGACAGTCAGCCTCTAAAGTGTTTTCTCGGTCGTTCCCTAATTCTTTGGCGGCGGACTGAGTGAGTATTACCCGCATCCCGGCACTGCTGTGCGTCGCTGTGTGGATGAGAGAAGCTGGTGGGGAGAGACAGACAATGGGGAGTGCAATTGGATTGCGTTACTCTGCCAAGGATTTTCATACATAGCCTGGTAAATGTCTTAATAGGTTCTGTTAATGACGAGGCTGTTTAATTGGTCATGCTTTGATTCATTCTACTAACTATGGCAGTGTGTGCTGTAATGTAAGGGGCTAATTGATTTTCTTGGAGAGGGCTGTGGGCTATCCAAGCTGCTCTAGCCCCCCTTACATTTGATCTGTAATGCTGCTGCCTTCTCGCCTTGATAGTGCGGCTCTGTGCTGGGAGCAGAGAGGGTTTGGGGGGGTTGGAGGGAGGGGGGGAGCTGGAGGGGCATGTAGAAAGCCAGAGTGAAGCTTGCTGAGGCTCCGGACAGAAAGGACAGAGAGGTAGACACTGGAATTATGTGACATGAATAATATGCCGGAGAATAAGCAGTGACCGTCATCTGTGGTCCGCTTGCGTCAGTGTGCAGGTCTAGAGGAGAAAGGAGGGATAAGAGGGGAAAAAGAAGTCAGAGACTTAAAAGAAAAGACAAGGAAGGAAGCCACACCTGTGCCAGGCCTGTTTGCAGATGGACAGACGGACAGTTTAACATTCTGCTGTGCTGAGTCCTTTTCCCTTTCTTGTTGCCATAATGATGCAGAGCTATGCTGACTCGTCCACTCGGCTGATTGGGAGAAAAGAGGCTCGAGTGTTGACTGTGTTTCTTCTGATTAAGGAAGGATGGCCGTCCACCAAAGCAGAATCTAACAGGAGGGATCCCAGTGGGCTATCTGGACTCGGTATTGATCTCCTCCGTGCAGGAGGAGGGGGGCTTGGGCCCAGTGATAAACAATGCATTTTCTCTGACAAAAATGAAGGCCTTCTGGGACTGCGAATGGCTTGTCTTATGTATTGTATTCCAATTTGTCAAACACCTTAGAGCAACTTGGCCCACAATGTGCCTGGATCCTCACAATAAGCAGAAACACTAAAAATGTGATAAAACCTTTTAATTCTCCTTTTTTTAAACTCTCAGACCATCCAACAAGTATTGCAGTTCTACACCAGATTGTTACGAAAGCACACACTCATCTCCACGTGTCTCGATACCTGTTCTTGTACTTGGCAGGCAGTAAAAGCAGACTTTTTTTGGATATGGTTTGACCTTTCTTGCATTGTTTCCAGCTCTCTCTCTACACATAACTTGGCTCCAGCGCTGCTTCTCTGTGAGGCGGGCGTACATTGTGTGCAGGGTGAGAGGAGGGCTTTGATATAATCAATATCAGATTTCAGCTGTTTCACTGTGAGCTCTCATCCTGAGTGGCAGCCTTGACTGACTTCTTAGGGCTTATGCAATCCCACTCCTCTCCCTCTATCTCTCTCTGTCTTCCACCTCGCCCCGTTTCCTCTCCCCTCTCTCTACTCACTCTCTGCCCATTACTCTTCCTTTATCTGTCTGTCTCTTCTTCCTTACTTCATTCCCTCACCTTGCTCCAGTTTCTTCCTTCTCTTCGTCCTCCTCCTCTCTTCGTCATAATCATCTCTGTGATTGCTCTTCCTCTCCCGGGCGGTGATGTTTTCACTGCTGCCTCCTTGTCTAACTCACTGATGCTAGATTATTGCTGTATGATTACAGCTACCATACCATGGTGATCATTATTGCATCTTGCATGGCAGTGTTCAGCCCTCTACGAGCAGATCAAGATGCTTTATCTAATTTAGATCTCATTAAGACTTGAGAGGAAATATCCCCCGTGCAAGACTCTAATCTCAGCTGTGTTTTTTGTCTCGCCTTTTTGTTGTTTCAGTTTCCAAAACTATGGCATGCTCGTTCTGTTGTTGCAGTGCTGTCTCTTCATCTTCATCATCACTATCAGCGTGGGTTCACGCTCCTCGCTGTCATCGCCTTCACATCAGCCCTTTGGAAAAAGCTGAAGAGTTTGGATTGGCAGCGATGCTTTCACTCCACTGTCATTACCACAATAATGATTATGACGGGACTCGATGACTGCTGATAACCCAGCACACTTCGCTGATTGATAATACGCTGTGTTTTTGTGCCTCTTCCCTCTGTTCTCTGATTGTCATTCATCCTATTAAATGGAGCAGTTCATTAGGCAGAAAAAAAAAACATCATGAATCTGATTTGCATCCACCCATTTTCATAATGCATACATTAAAAAACAGCACATGCGTGACATTTCAGCTTCACTGGGCATTTGAGAGTACAAATGAATATATTCATTACAAGACCCCCCACCCCTTTCTGCTGAAAACACTTGTCCAAAAAGCCCCTCTGAGAATGATAAAATGTGATTCACAGGTGAGCTGAACTTGCCCCCATGTTTGCACTTTGGTTTGGTTTTCACTGTCACTGTGGATTTTTAATTCAAAGGCATGTCGTAGCAGCAGAGGGCCATTGTTCAGCTTGTTGTTTTTAAATCAATATTTTCTGCTTTGCTGAACCCTGTAGAAACTAAGCTTTGTTTTCCCCACGCTGGGTGCATCTTACATATGTTGAAGTTCCGCTCATATCACTGCATACTGTGGCCTCCAGTTGGCCTATATATCATTATAGCATCACAATGTAATTCATCCCCCGTGGCACTCCAGTCTGTGTGATTTAACTTTTATTTTCTGACTGCTTTATTGTGCCTGTGATGTATCATCAATCTGATTCATCCTGAACTGACTTTTGCTGTTGCCTCCCTGGCTGTTGGCCCTTTTCTTATCCTGTGTGTGTCTCCGTGTGTTTGTGTCTGTGAATGTATGCATGCATGTGCAGTGCGGTGAAGGGCCGATGCCGGGCTGTAGCCCCAGGCTGCTGAGCTGAGAGGGAGAAGCAGCAGCAGCAGCAGCAGCGGGAGGATGCAGTGGGTCGCTCTGGCAGTGGCCCTGGGGTGCGTGCGTCTGTCCCGGACGTCGCAGGGCCCCACCCCCACCCCCACCTCCACACACACGCCTCTGGTGGACAACTCCGAGGAGGAAGTGGACGAGCCGTGCTTCGAGCCGTGCACGTGCGAGGTCAAGGAAGGCGTCCTGCACGTGCACTGCGATGGGCGGGGCTTCACTAATGGCAGCCAGGTACATGGGTCCTGCAGATCCTTAAAAGTCATAAGAGGTCTTAAATTCAACCTCTGAAATTGAAGCCATAGAGTTAGATGGCTCTTATTGTTTCACTATCTATTCATTTAGGATTGTGGTTCAACTACCACCTGTCCAAATGAAAGATACAAGATACAAACGGAGATATGTTTAAATCATGTGTGAACCTTTTATTTCAGCAGAACATAAACATCTTTTACCTGTTATACTGCTTGCTCAGCACATTGAAAAACACTTTTACAGATGGTCAATGCAGATTCCAACTTTATATTTGGGCAGGCAGTACATGTTCAGCACACTGCCCACCCCAGGCCACCACCAATTTATGCATAAGCTTGATGAAAACTGAATGCTGTCTGAAAAGATCTTGATCAGAAGCAGTATTTGCTATTTCAAAGGCTGGTCAAGAACCAGGAAGCTAAACAGTGTCAGTAACCTGATTAGGGAATACAATCTAGGACCACTTCCTGTGGAGAATAGGTTCCAACAAGACTGAGGACTTTGTATCAATGCTGAGAAAGCCCTTTATTAATGCCATGCACTTTCTTCTGGATGACTCGCACTGCAACAACATCACTCTCTCACAAGATGCAGTCAGCACAAATGATGACAAAGCAACAAAGTGAAGTTATCAGTGCAGACAGGTGACAGGAGCAGTTCAAAGGGAGGCTTAATTTTACAGAAAATGACACTTGGGGTGTAATATGCAGTCTCTGTGGTCTTGTGATTTCAAGTAAGGATGGAAACTCTGGCACCATGAAGAATCATTTTTCTTTGCAGAAAAAGATCTGATCAGGGTTGCTGTGGATCTTTAATTAGATTTTAGAGATTGAAGGTAAAAATTGTCTTGAAAAATGTATTTTCAGGCTAAATGTTTTATGGGAAGCACTTTACTTGAAGCTTTACTCTATGCTTTATCACTGTCATGCTGTTAAGTTTGCTTCGTCTGTTTTTTAAATCAATTCTACTGAATTTGTTTGATTTTGTAATGATTCACAGCAATTAAAGTAACAATATGCAACCATTACACCCAGAAACATTTCCACAATTATTCAAACAGAGCAATAAATCTAAACAGGGAGAATATTCACGATCCTTTGCTTTAATCAGGCTTTTGACTTTCATCTCTCTCTTATTCCACTCGCACCATTACCAGCTACCATCCTGTATGTCTCTTAGCCGTTGTATCCAACAGTACTGAACCAACTGGCTTCTTTTTAGTCAAAGACTGGTGTGTGAACTGGTGCTGTAAAGCTACATACTACGTGATGCTTCGTGCTTCAAGGCAATATCTGCAGCAGGGTGTAACACTACCATCTAGAAATCTCTGATAGAGGAGAAACCAAATGCAAGCTTAAGGAAATTTGGTTTCAAGTTTAAAGCAAAGAGAATGGTTGATAAAAAAATAAGACTGAGGTAAGATATAAAAGAGCCTTTAAACGGGACCATAAGAGTCTAAGATATTCAGTCCCAGATGAAAGAGTGAAGCTAAGCTATGCATGTGGGTCTTGAAAAGGTAGTAAAATATTGAATTAGCGTTGACACATTTGCAGTGCATTTAAACATTAGGAGTGCCATGCTTCGACATTAAGACAGAAAACCTATTGTCTAACAAAAAGAAATCAGCATGAATATTTAAGAAATGTGCTCAGTTGATTGTATTAGCATTAATAAAATGTATCAATGACCATCCATAATGTGATGCTAGTGCAGCTAGCATTTAAAAGTGCTCTGTATATGGGCAGCTCTAGTCTGTGTCTTTTGTTGTCTCTTAGGGGAGAAATGCACCTAGATATCTATTTAATGTGTTTTTCCACAATTAAGTTCAGTTCAGTACGGTACAGTACACAGTTATTGGTGTTTCCACTGGCAAATGTTGGATTACCTTTCCACTGTTTGGCACTCTTCTTTTGGGTTCCAAGCCTATCAAATGGCCTCCAAATGGTGGTGCTAAATTCACTGCAGTCTATTGATTGGCCAAGAGAATTATCACTTCCTCATCCATGGTCCCAAAGTATTGTTTTCCAAATAGCTGGATTTTTCATAGAGTCTTTTAACTTTTCCGAAACAAAGCTTGATTTCTTGTTCTGACAAACAGCCACATGCTAAGCTGAAAGATCTCCAGCTGCGGGATGTCCTCCAGTGTTGCTCTTTGTTTACTGTAATGCTGCTGTAATGTCTCAGAGTTACGTAGCTGACAGGACTATCATCTTCCAGCTTAAACCCTTGACCTCAAGTAAGGGTACGGCTGACTGTGAGAATACTGCTCCAAACTGTAATGAGCAGCACTGAATCAAACCAGAGCTCTGACTGGAATTACACTTTTAGTTGAAGAACATTTACCACCCAAATTCATCATGATCTTACTTAAACAAATCATCATTTTAAGGCATTATAAAAAAGAGAATTAAAACACTACATTGCTGTTCATAGTTGTTTTTCTCTGCTCTGCGAAATGTTTTTATTTTTAAAGTCTTAGTCTTGAACAGATCTTAAATGTTCAAATGTTATTGTTAGAAGGAGGTAGTGATCATGCAGGTTGGTTTAGGTCATGCTGTCTCGTTTGTCTCAAAATGCACGTGGCCCAGCACTGCTCAGCACTTTATTGCGTTTATCTCATTAAGAGTCTATCTCCAAGTCTAATATCCTGTCTGTAACGTGGCTTATGGCTGCTTCTAACTGTTAGATTCATGTAATTAATGAGATAACTAATCAGACATCTAATTAATCACTCAGGTGTCACATTCGTGGGTACGCCCTTTCAAACTCAACCTCCAGAGGAACTCTCTGAGGCGTCTCTATAGCAACGGATTTCAGCACCTTGGCAACGCGGTGTCAATAAACCTTGGCAACAATGCACTCCAGGACATCCGAGTGGGAGCTTTCAACGGGCTGGCCAAACTGAGACGCCTGTACCTGCACGAGAACAAGCTGGAGGTCTTCAGGAATGACACCTTCGCAGGCCTAGAGGCTCTGGAGTACCTCCAGGTAAGACTGAGAATATAAGCCCCCTGATTGATGGCACTATTGACAACTTTCACCAGAGATTACAATAGACGGCTGTGACAGAAATAGCAAGCAGGTGGCGTGAGAGAGAGAGAACATTCTGGAGATGTGTGAACAATCTTTCCTGCTGCACTAGGTGTGTATTTCAATTGCGGCAATTATCTTCATCACATTTTCTCTTCTCACCTGCAGGCCGACTACAATGTGATCAAACGAATAGACAGCGGCGCTCTGAGGTTCCTCTTCAAGCTCCGGGTTCTGATCCTCAACGACAACCTGATCCCAATCTTGCCAGCTCATCTGTTCAGGTTGGATTCTGATTATTTTACTGCAAATCTTTTGAATTAGGCCACGGCTGATCTACAGAAATATCAGTGTCAGGCACAATTAGCCAGTCTGTACTTCTCCTTTGAATTAATATTTCTGTGGTACTCTATTTCATGTCATGAAAGAAGGATTAATCATCAGATAAAAGCTGATTTCTCAGCGATAGAATGTGTGAAGCTTTTTTCAACCAACCTAGCTAACTCACCCCTCCTTCTTCTCCCTTTCCTCTCTACGCTGCAGATCTGTGTCTCTGACTCATCTAGACCTGCGGGGAAACCGTCTGAAGAGCCTGGCATATGCCGGGACACTGGAGTACATTGGCCGCTCCCTGATGGAGCTGCAGCTGGAGGAGAACCCCTGGAACTGCGGATGCGAGGCAGTGCAGCTGCAGCAGTGGCTCGGTCAGATACCCTACACCGCCGTAGTCGGGGATGTCACCTGTGAGTACCCCTTCCACCTTCATGGTAAGGACCTGAGGGAAATCCCCCGAAAGGAGCTGTGTGCAGATCTACCAGATAAGGAGCTACAAGCAGAGGGGGGTGGCTCTACGGCGGGGTCAAAGCCCCAGCATTTCCCATCTAACCCTAAACCCAACTCTCAACCGGGGCGAGTGCGGCCGACTAAACCGTCCTCCATGGTTCACGGCTCCCGCCAGAACACTCACACCTCCTCCACTTCCTCATCGTCCTCCTCGGCAGAGCGTAAAGACAGAGAGAGGCAGCCTCGGCCCACAAAAAGACCCCGGCCATCAAGAATATCCCCAACCCCTCGCAATCAGAATCCCCCCGTGGCCGGCTACCAAACACGGCCCCCCATCCCCATAATTTGTCCAATGGGCTGCACCTGCAACTTGCACATCACAGACCTGGGCCTCACCGTAAACTGCAAGGAGAGTGGATTCCTCAACGTGTCCCAGCTTACACCTCGGCCCCTCAACGGACGCAAGCTCTACCTGAGCGGGAACTTAATCCAGAGGATCTACCGCACAGACTTCTGGAACTTCTCCAGCCTGGACCTACTCCACCTGGGAAACAACCGGATCTCGTACCTTCAGGAGGGGGCCTTCTCCAGCCTGAGCAGCCTGCGGAGCCTCTACCTGAATGGGAACAACCTGGAGAGGCTCAGCCCACACATGTTCCTGGGGCTGCAGAATCTGAGGTATTATCTCTCACTTTCACTGCACTTCAAACAGATTCATGAGCAGAAAAAGGCACATCAGATAAGCTAATTAGATGTTTGTTTATAATAATGTGGGAATCAATTTCAATGTAATCACTGTTTTCTTGAGTTTGATATGAAATGAAAGATGCCCATTCTCTTCCAGGAATGTCATTTGTTAGTCACGCTGCCTGATGGCACGCTTCAGCTGAAGTATCAGCCCGCAATGAGTGACAACCTGAAAATTAATGTTTTTGTATTTGCATACAGAGGTGTTGATAAGAGCCTGAGACATTCTGATGATGCCAGGAAACTGCTTTTTAGAAGAAAGGGGTTATTATATGAAGGAGCTGTCATAATGCTGCATATGTATCACTGTCAGATTAACCTCAAAAAGATTATTCCTTAGTAAATAAGACATGTAACAAATGTCAGTGATTCTATTCAAGCAGGGAGTTAAACATTGCTGCGTTACACAATAGGTCAAATTCTGTCCTCTCGGTCATGTTAAGCAATTAAGATCCAGGGCAGTTTAAGATTGGATTTTAAGGGTGTTCAGCCCTACAAAGATTGCTGCTTTTGGTACTTTTTAATGCTCTTCCTGCAAGGACTATAGTTAAACAAGAAGAATCACTTTCCTACATGAGTCATTTCTGGCTATTCTTTATTTTCTTCTGATGTCACACATTCATGTGACGCTCCCCTGAAGGACAAGAAACACTTCCCTTTGCTTGGTCTTGTTTGCAGCTGTGTGTTTGAAGCAGGTTAATTTCGTAAATAAAACAGTCATTTTTCATAGTAGCTGCACAAACAGATGGGAAAACAAGCTTGGATTATCCTTAAACAGACCTCTATCTCAGCGGATAAAAACAGAGAAGCAAATTATAAATCAATGCTGTCAGATGCTCCATTGAGTCTGTTAATTACAAGGATAGAAATGCTGATTGGATCTGTTCTTATCTTTTGGATATTTTGATTAAAATATATGATGATTTAATTAAAATAGAACTGCCTTTAAATTACTGCTCCCAAAACACAAACAGAAAGTGACAGCTTAAGGTGATCCTAATTCTATCAACAAATAACATGAGCAAACTAGTGCTGGCACATCATTGAGCAGTGTTTTGCTGTTGTTCTGTATCATATTTCTAAAACAACAGAATTAAATGCAATACAGATTCAAATATATTGCAAATAAATTCTGTAAATAAAAAACAATTATTTTCATAGTAGCTGTATTCAAATATATAATTGCTAATATATGTATTTTTTCTTGCTTGTGGTGTAAAGTTAAAGATATAAGATATATATTTCTGAAATAATGCTTTATACACATATCCGAAGTGTCATTCTGGTGCAGACTTTCCTTTTTTATGGTATCATGTGTTTTGATATGGGTTCTGAATTGCTTGAACTTAGTCCATATAAATATCTGCTTTTTTAGGATGTCTTTTGCCTTTAAGCTGTTTGCGCAGATTATGTGAGTGTAAGCTAAAAACTGGAGACCTTTTTTGTCCCCAGGGTTCATTGTCTGTAATCAGCCAGAGCCATCTTGCAGAGCTTCAAGCCAGACAATTGAGCTCCATCTGCAGAAGCACTGTCCAATCAGTGTCCATTAAGGCAGGAAGGTGTGAGAGCTATAAGGGTGATGACAGCAAGAGCCGACTGCTCATCCAGAAATCAGCATACACACTAAAAACTTCAGCAAAAGTTTTGTCAGGTCTGCATTTCTTCTTAAAATGAAAAACAACTACAACTAAAACAGGAGACATTTCTTTAAAGAAAGTATACATTTGCTCTACTTCAGACATCTTTTAGGGAGAGTTTGCTGTATGAATTTGCCAATGTTTTGGTCTTTACACTGTGGCAGTTGCGTCTGCCTTTTACATCATCTGATTGGCTTGTCATGAATATGATTGACAGAATGATAGTCAAATCACCTTTAAATAGAAGCAATAGCAGAAATAAAGGACTTAATAAACTTACTAAGGCTGTTAGCCAGCCTTCACCTCAGTGTAAGTGCAAATCATGTCAGAAGACGACAGATGAAACTCTCTCCTACTAAAATAAAAATGTTTCTTTGCCACTTTGGATGTGTTTTTGTGTGACTTAAAAAAAGAGACTTAGTGTTTGTAGACAAGTCCATCAGTATGAAATGCAGTTTTCTTTGAATACCACAACAATTTTGCTGTGATTTTTTTTGTGGACGCTCTATATAACATAAATCTGATATTGTGACAGCTCCAGTAAATGGATTTAATCAACCTTTTTCTTGCCTTTGCACAAACAATTGATTTTCTTGAAGTCCTTAACCTAATTGTTAAGATTAATGCAAAACTTTTTGAAGTCGTCAGCCACCAGGAGAAAGTAGCTCAGTCCTTTTTTTTGTGTTTCACAGAAGTTGAAAAGTCACCATCAGCCAGGATTGACTGATGACTTATCATTTACAGAAATGACCAATATAAGACTTCAAATCATTATTAAACTTAAGATTAACTGCACACTATCAAATTTAACTTTTTAAGACACTAAATGAGAGTTTTTATATTGCATTTTGAATATTTATGCAGTTGCCATCATTAGATTTTTTTCTGATACTCCTCCCACAGACCAGACTTTGCCTGCCTGATGAAAACCACAATTATCAAAAAGGAAGCAAGGCTTGTACTTTCTGAAGATAGAGTGATGAATTTGCTTAAACTAATAAAGAACTCATATAAACTTGAGACATAATACTTCATTTGCTTTTGTACTTGTTTTCTTTCATTTTAACATTAAATTTTCTACCCTTGCCAGCTATAGAACAACTATATATTATACTAATAACCAATTTTCTATCCAATAACATTACGTTTTAGTCTTTATTCAGGTTTGCTGTCCAAAAGTTCACCACAAAAGACCATATTTTCTGATTTTTTGCTCACAATGGCTCCGATGGTACCTTGCTGTACTGTGTACATGCGCATTTGTGAAGTGTAACTTTAGGATTGTAATATTGCTGTATTTGAAGAATGGATCATTTTCACATTGCAGCCTGTTTTATCATTTACACAGTGCTCTGCCTGTCTTTTATTTGGGGAGGTAGCTGACCTCCCTTATCTGCACCAGAGATATACAAAGTACTTTTAAAGAGGTTACATAACTCATACACACTTTATCTTCTTTGCGTGTTTACTGGTAAATTGATTAAGAAATTAATCACCTAAATGCCTGTATGGTTTCCAAATTATTACTGGGCTGGCAGTGTTTTTCCAGCCTCCCAACCTAAAGGCCAACAACCTTACGAACTTAGCTGGAATACTACATGTGTGCCTGTTCAAAGCTACATGTAGTGAAAAGTAAAAGGAAAGGTAAATGTTTATCAACATGACTGGAAATTGTTTCATTAAAGCAGGTATAAGGGGTCTGAGAGTGCACTCCTAGATACATATGTGGACCAAATGCTATATTTCTCTTCTTTTGGGGTGGATCTGTGAGGAGGTGCTTTATGATTTCAATTAAATTATATCAGACATCTCTCAGGGAATGTCAAATTCCAGATTCAGTCGAACTGATAGTCTCATAATAATCAGTAAAATTACATAAAAAATTATCTGCCTCTGAGAAGGACTGCTGGCAGTCTAAAGAGTTGGACACCACCAAAATTTTGAATAAAAGAAAGCGCAGTGTATTTCATTTAGATAAGAATTGCATTAGGCCGTGTTGGAGAAGTCACAGGCTACTCAGCAGTCTTAAATGGGCTTTTTTAAGATATGATGGTATGAGTGCTAAAGTATATTTGACTTAAATTATGTAGTATTGATTAACTCTTCACTCACCTCAAAATGCTTGTCTATAACTGAAGATCTTCACATACCAAATGCCTGTCAGTCTAAAAAAGGCCATGTGATATTAAACCCTGCAAAGCCCTTTGAATGGTTCTGTGTATAAATGGTGCTCTATACGTTAACTTATCTTGCCTGTTATTTCAAGATATACTTCAAGGGGATAAATCACCGATGATAGTCAGAGAAACTCTTACGTTCAAGAGCTGCAAAACCATCATGAAACAGTTCCCTACTTACAAGCTTTTAGCATCACAGTTGCTTCTCAGTAGTTATTTAAAGCTTTCTTATCAGAATTACTGAAAGCTTATTTATACCTAATTTACACATTACAGTAAGTAGGGCATTTACTGAGTTCTTACCAAAAACACTGCCACATAAGGCTTCTTGCTTTTAAGTCAGTTATATATACATTATTATCCTAATAAGCTTTAGTTTAAGGATACATATAATGCATACATATACATATATTCACTCCTTTTAAACAGTAGTCCCATATGTTCCCAACACATATTTCTTGCCAAAATCCTCTCAGATATTTGTTTTTAGCAGGCCTATTATCACCTCTGTGTCACCCCTGTGCAGAACAAGTTGTGTTATTGTTATGAGCTGTGTCTGACCACATCCCTTTCAAGAGTTGTGCTCTAATGTTGACAATGGCTGCACAGACATAGCCTAGACATACTCTTTCAAACGGAGAGTATTAAATAGATCAATGAAAAGAAAATTCCACGAGATTAAGTCTAAAATGATTAAAAAAAAACTAAATGACTATGTTAAGAAATGAAAAACTAAAAATTCAGTTCCAACTATAAATTCAAAGTCAACAATAAAAAAAGTTAAAAAACAGTTAAGCTGCGCAACTCTATGGGTCTGCACAGGTTAATTCAAACCCACTTGTCCAAAGAAAAGGTACAAATGAATAAGTACATGTCTTAAAATGCCAAAATTGTAGCAAAATTTATTAGAAATAGGTGTGAGACTTAGAACAGATCACATTTTATAAAACCAGGAGCTCTTATGAATTGTACAAAGATTGATCTTATAATATCCTTCAACTTCTAGTCCTGTTACATTACACTACAAAAGAAAGTGTTCATTTTAAGGCCTTTGGACTGTGAAAAGTTACAGCTTAATTAAAAAATCAAATGACCTGAAAAGGGTATTTGGTAGCAGTAGAAGTTTTACTCATGGTTGGATGAAGTCTCATAGCACACCCTTGTGTCCCTGCATGCCTTCAGAGAGCCACTGCCCTCAGAGCCTCATTTGGGGTCATTTTCAAATAGCATATTTCAATACACATTTTTCTGAAAAATACATCAACCAACCAAGACTAAGAGAAGATATATGAATATATAATATACTTATTCATTTTGGGAGGTTTGTAGAAAGGCCATGGACACAAAAAAATTAACTAAAGTATCAGTACCACACAACTTTATTACCTTCAATACTTATGGTATATTCTTGTGAAACAACGATCAGTTTGTAGTCTCAGTGATATACCAATGCCTTCTCATTAAGTTTTCATTTCTCTATATGCACTCATCAGCCACTTTATTAAGTTATGCTTACAAGTACCATGTTGACCTCCTCATTGTCTTCAGAACTGCCTTAAATTATTCTGGTATCAATTCAAAAAGGTGCTAGAAACATTCCTCGGAGATTTTGGTTTGTATTGACATGGTAGCATCAAGAGAATGTATTGGCTGCACATCCATGATGCCAACCTCCTGTTCCACCACCCCAAAGGTTCTCTTTTAGTTTAGATCTCGAGACCATAATAGCCACTGAAATACAGTGAGCTAAATGTCATGTTCAAGAAATCATTTTTAAAAGATTTGGGTTTTGTGACATGGTGAATTATCACCCTAAAATAGCCATCATAAGGGGTGCTGGTTTGGCGTAGTGGTTAGCACCCCATGTACATGCTTATGCCGGTCCAGGTTCGAATCCCGCCTGTGACCAGTTTGCAGAGTGTCTTCCCCTACTCTCTCTCCCCCTTTCAGCAGCCTATCCACTGTCTCTCTCCTATCAATAAAAGGCACAAAATGCCCAAAAATATACATTAAAAAAAAAAAAAAAGAAAATAGCCATCATAAGATGGATACAAAAACACGTGTTAACTAAGGGTCAGTAAAATACTCAGGTGGTAAAACAGTGTCCAGTTGGTACTAAAGGGCCCAAAGTGTGCCCCACACCACCACACCATACCATCTGCTGCAGCAGAAATCAAGACACACATCTGCTTTATGATTCAGTGTGTTGTGCAATCACAAGAGAACTACCACCAACTGGATCTTTCCTGACAATGCTCTGTAAATTCTAAAACCCCAGATGATCCAAAGTTTTTGAAATACTCAGAGCAGAACTTCAGCACCAACAACCACCCCACATCCAAAGTCACCTAAACCACCTTTTCTACCAGTTGTGATGCTTGATTGAATTTCAGCAAGTGGTCTGTGATTCTCTGAGCAGTTTTTTAGCTCAGTTGGACAAATGTGCATAACGAAGTGGACAGCGAGTGTAATTGTCAAGCAGAAAAATTTAATTGCATTGATTCCTCTAAATAGTTGTGTTAGATTCTCAGCAGGAACAATTTCAGGATCTCCATCCCTATGAATGAACTCTTAATAACGGCAGACAAGCAGCTAGTGTACTACTAATTAGCATGTTAATAATCTACCAGTTGATGGTGAATACGCGTAAGTGTTGCTGGATCAGCTCTGCTGTCCAAATTTCAAATACATTTCAGAAACCCCCTGTGCCCATTTATTTGACTATTAATCAATAATAACGATCCTCTCAGGACAGTTCTTAAACTCTTCCCTTTAGCCTCTCGTTAGCCTTTTTGGACTCTGGGTTGAGCAAGCGGTATATTGAAACAAGATCAATGGAAGTATATTTAATTAACAGCTTGTAAGGAAAGGGTCTGCAGTCATGTTTAATCCTCCCTTAAATTCACTTTGATTCTATTATTTAAAAAGTAAAACTCAAAAATTCAAAGCAGAATCAATTTGACATGATGATCAGGCGTGCCGAGGAAGCCAAAGCAGTCATCAGAGCAAAATTACATGATTTCTTTTTATGCTGATGATCAGTTCTTCTGTCTGATAGTGCAGATTAGTGCGATTTCCATTATGACTTCTTTGCATTAATATTAATTTATGTAATTATCATGCGGGGATGCAGGAGAGGTAGATTACCTACAGATTATGAGCAAATGAATAATTCATATTGTGCTGTAATCAGGCATGACTTATTCATACAAAGTAAAGACAAAAACAGGTAAACAGATAACCTTATTCGCTTTTAATGTCATGGTGGCGGATGTATTTTCACTCTCAGGTATTACACACAACTGTGCACTTTCAACCCTCACGTTTCCATGTCGTATCTTCTTATTGTGCACACAGAGACACTTAACATACCTTTACCTCTCTTCTTTTAGGTACCTTTATTTTGAATACAATGAGATCCGGGAGGTTGACCCAGGAACCTTTGATTCCATGCCATCCCTCCAGCTGCTGTTCCTCAACGCCAACCTGCTGCGGAGCCTCCCCCTTGGCGTCTTCTCTGGAGTTAATCTGGCGCGACTCAATCTAAGAAACAATCACCTCCTGCAGCTCCCTTCTGTGGGCGTGTTGGAGCATCTCACAGGACTGGTGCAGGTTGGTGCAAACTAGTCAAAGTTTTAAATGTGTAAATACTACTTTTTAAAATACAAAACATTCTGATATTTCAATGATTAACAGTGTAAAAAAGGACAAAAGTACTTTATTAGACAGGTGCTTGACAGAGAAATGAATCCATCAAACTTTTACAAGAAAAATCTGCAGAATCTTGGTGCACTACTGGCTGCTGGGTTCCAAAAGATGGACCTGGAGCTTTTGTTCATAGTTCAGAAGTTTGTCCCCTGCAGAGCCTGTGGTACCTTGAAGCCTAAAGATTTTCACCTTAACATTTTATTTGCGTTGGTTTGTTATGACTAATGGTACATTTTTAAATATCTTGACCTATTCATCATGTTATTTGGATTAAAAAACTTTAATGTCATCAGTGGGGGATAAAGCATAAAATCCAACACTGTTAAAGAGGACATATCATGCTTGTTTCTCCTTTTCACTATGCCAGACTAGGATGCCTGTAAAGCATTTCTGCCCTCAGTACAAGTCATTTAGTTCCTTCATTGACCCACAATAGCGTTCTCAATATCCTCATTTTAGGCCATTATGAAGCGCTTGTTGAAACGCTTGGTTTCAAGGCTGACCAAAAGTTACCTCGCAATGTCACAGCCCTTTGTGCTCTGATTGGTCAGTTCTATTGGGGGTAGAGCCAGCCTGTCTTTCTTCTTCTACTGTATTTTCCGGCAGGCTTAAAGCAGCGACCGCATATTGAGTCCCCCTACAGGCCAGAGCTGGTAATGAGGAATGTGAGTGAGGGAGTTTTATACCCTGCTGCTGGATGTGTTCCTCGGTGAGGGTTTGGGGCTAACGGACATCACAGAGGAGGAAGTGTTTTATCAGATTACTCCAATAAAAAGAAATGTACCTCGTGTCGTCATGACGTTTGAAATCTCGCGGACATCTCGCAATGACCTATTTTCAAAGGCATCAAATCTCATTCAAGGATATCAGAAAAAATACAATATCTCATTTTTTGAAAATTAAGGGGGTGTAAGGTCTTGTTTTCAAATTTATTATATTATATGTAAGTATTAAATCATGCATGATTTAATACTTACATATGATATAATAAATCCCGATCAATAATGTTTAGGCTTTTCAGTATTGCTATGGGGTCTCATGGGTCTTGTGACATAATCACAATCTATCATGCCACTGTCATCTATTGATGTTTAGGGCTAATTTAAAATTTAAATTATGGCTGCAAACCAAATAAACCCAACTTAACAGCCTAGTGTTAAATTAATAAAGCACTATGAAAATAGTTGAAAACGGAGCACTCTCTACCAGACAATTGGACTCGTGTCATAGGGACTCAGACTCGAGTCGACTTGAGCCGCTAATGAGACGACTTGTAACTCGACTCGAAATCGGGAGGTAAAAACTCGGAACTCGACCTGGACTCGGAAGAAAATGTCTCCAGACTTGACCTGACTTGAGACAACATGATTCGGAAAATTGCACGCACTCAGGCCCTACATGAAGAGCCAGACAGGAGATATACGCCGCTCTTTCCCTTTAGGTTCACTTTATTGATGCTCCATTCACAGTACACTTGTCTGTCACCTATCATTGCCCTGCACTTGACAGTACTAAAAAACATATGTTCCTGCCACACACCCACTTCTGCTACAGTGATGATCAGTGGGCAGGGTGCGCGAGATGTGGGTTTCAAATTGGCAACCGCTATGTCTTCTGTGCCCAAAGTTATTTTTTTGCATATAAAGAATTTCAATCAGATGGAAAACGAAGACACGCCAAGTGCACGACTTGCAACGCTTGGATAAGTGCAAAAGAGGGCACATCATCGAACTTTATCCGCCACCTGAGGACACATGAGGCAAAGTAAGTGAAACCTGCAAACGTTAGCCAGGTAGCTAAAGTTCCTGCCAAAGGTCAATATGGCAGGAACGTTAACCTGTGGTCAATATGAAGCTAGCAAAGCTAACATTAGTAAAGGGGGGGTATGTGTGTTGTATGTGTGGGAAGATAAGGTTTCTCTCTTCAAGATAAAAATCTGAGTGCTTTTTGGTGGACTGGGGAACAATGGTGAGCGGCCCGTCATAACCTGTGACTCGACTCAACTGGACTTTACAAAACCTGTGACTTGACTCGACTTGCCCACAACAGAAAAAACTTGGGACTTGCTTGAGACACAGATCAAATGACTCAAGAGGGGACTTGGATCGGAGGGACTTGGGCAATTGTCTGCTTTCTACTAATCACAGGATCAAATTATTGTTGGTTTAAAAGTTATGTATATGGTTTGCATAGTGGAGTATGGCCATTGTTGACTAGTCTTGGTCCTTCCCTGAGAGTAATATCCATGTGTCTGTGCTGAACTGGGGTTGGCTTTGGTCAAGCAGAAACATATATGAATATGGTCCAGACAGCGCTTTAGTACATCTAATCAAAAGTGGCTTGTTTGAAATACTGACTATAATTATTAGCAAGTTGGTTGCCACTGTGGGTAGAAAGTTCTGATATTCGCAAACCTGATTTAACTAAATGTTGAGTGTCTAATTTTGCTGTGGTGTCAAAAAGGAATCTAAACTGTTCATTCCTGATAGAGATGTGTTTTAACTGGTCTAAGCTTACATAAAAAATCAGTTCTTGTGAAGTTGGCATATTGTACAAAGCTGTTCTCTGAATGAATGATCCAGCCTGTTTCAGTGCAGGTGGATGCTTGTCGAAGAAAACAGTTCTGATCTGCTAACCCGCTCGTGTTGAAATGAGTCAGATACCTGGCACAAGGCTGTTAAGCAAATTTAGGCCAAGCAACAAACAGAATGAATCGCGGAGTGACAGCGGCAGGGTGAAAAATGGAAATTATCGCATTGGACCCTCTCGTTGATTTACTGAACGAAAATGTGCATAATTATAGACTGTATTCGTTTCAAATGTCAGACTGCGAGATTAAAAGAACTAATGAATTGCCAAGACACATTACATTATCGCAGCCTGATGAAACAAACACAACAAGCCCAAATCTTCACATCCAGTCCATACAGCCATTTTTAGAACTCCTGGCACCCTGTGATCTGCTGGCCTCTGGCACAGCTGCAGCTCTCTCTCTGTCATCTGTTGTTTTCAGAGCTCTGCTGTGGCGTGTGGGACTATGGTTGCGCCTCAGGTATTCTAATTGGAAAATTGCAATTGACTCGATTTACATAAGTGGTCTTAATAAATCAGGAGGCAGAATGGAGAAAACCGAACTCCTCAAGTTTCTGAGTATGTGTATAATTAACACACCTTATAGCGCGAAGAGCAAAACATAATGACAAATAAAAAAACACAAAAATAAATGACTTTACATAATGCAAGATGAATGTACACACAAACAAATAAGAATATGCAAAACTGAACGAATACAGCAATAACAAATAAAAAAATACAATGGCATTTGAAAAAAGCACAATTTCAAATAAAAAGCACAGCAACAAATGAAAACAACAAACAAGTATGCTAGACAACAAATTAAAGAAAACAGTTAACAATGTAAAACACAAAGACAAACCAAAGGCTACAATGACATTTAAAAGGACAGTTTCAATTAAAAAACACAAAAACAAAACAATAAACTGTGAGAACAAATTAAACACAACAATGAAACCAAAGGCAATAACAAACTTGATCCAAAGACAAAAAAAAACAAAACATCAAAAGCACAAAAAATATGAAAATGTTCAAAAAAGTTGATAAATCAAATCCACATTTTTAAAACCTATTGTGCATCTTAGGGCCTGATCTATTACGATCCAAAATAAAGGGTGCTTAATCGAGTGTGCAAACTTAACAAATTGCACGTGCTATTAGTGGGCGTGTTGCCGGTGACCTACTATCACTGCGTTCGCAATTGATAACAGGAGCAAAAGTGATGGGGACCTCCCTCTTTAAAGGAAGACTTTGCATGTGCCACCAGCTGTCACCATGGAGAGTTTGGGAGAGCAGAAGAAAAAATGAAGTTTGAAGCCATGGAGTTTGAGGCAAACACACTTGCATGCATGTCATTTTGACAGACAAGATTGTCACTTTTCCCTCATGCCATATTTCTATCCATCATTTTTAGTTTTCCTTTTCTGCTTACAATGAAACATAATCTAAGTGGCAGCATTAACATAGCTGCACAGCTTCATCATCAGTAGCCTCTCATGTAAAGAGCAGTCACACAGTAACGCACACAGACCGCGCAGGTAACTGTTGCCTTTTATGCACTGACTGTGTCACACTCTCCGCGCACTGACAGCCTCACTGTGTGATATAAAAGTGTGATGCAGTCCGCTCCTCTGAGTGACAAACAGAGAGCTAATGGCTATGAAGGTTTTTTTTTTAACATAGATTAAATGACCTCCTCTGTGATGCAGAGCCCAAGCAGAGACGGTTTACTTTACGCGCGTGTCTTCATGGCACACTGGATTGTCCATCTTGTTTCAGTCCATCATCATGACAGACAGCCTCCAAGTTTTTCTGTTTTTCATCAAATAATTCACTCAGTGATTTAAAATATTCGGTTAATGCGACCCCTGTTTGCCAGCATGATCACAGCCTCCTGTTCGTAACACTCTGGCCTTTTTTGCACCTGTTTTTCAGATGTACTAAATCAGATGCAAAAACACTGCACACAATCACTTGCGGGTTGATAAATCACATTGCAGGTACTAAATGATTACAATTTCATCTCCTCCTCCCAGTATTTTGCACGTTCTGACGATCTGCATGTATTTAGCATATTTATGAGGGCAAACACGCTGAATGGATTGCCCTTGCTATTCTGCTTATCTGACGAACACAATCCTCGGTGCACCCTGTTAGTAGATCAGATTTGCGTGCGCTATCAAGTTTGCGCATGTTTTGACACATGCAAACCTTTAGTAGATCAGGCCTGTAATAGTTACTCTTTAGAGGGTAATTGAGATTTTTTCTGCATTATGTGTATTTGAAGAGCTCTTTTCCAAAATGCTGTAAATCCATTTTCCTTTTGCAAAAATGACATTATTTACCCAGACCCACCATCGGGTTGGCTGGGGAGCTAAACTTTGAAATACAGTTTAAACAGGAATATATAGCTTTCTGACATTAAATACTGATGGGGCAGGTAGTACAATCGGTAGACAAAAGAATAGCACACAGTAATATTTTCTTTTTTAATTTTGGCTTTTTCTAAGCATTTTGGAAAAAAGAACTCTTCATTTTTTAGTCACTGTTTTGCATTTGCATTTGTGGTTGTATATTTGTGGAATTAAATATCTGCTGCTTTTATGGACCGTCTTTCCATTTCAAATTTTTTAATGTAGTGATTTTATTTTTTCCTGTTTTTGATTTGTTGTGCAATTTAATTTGTCACATATAAAAACTGTTTTTTCAAATGACTGACAAAAAGATTTTGTTTGCTGTTGTGCTTTGAATCTGCTGCTAGGCTTTTTAATAAAATAAATACATAATAATAATATTAATAATAATTCAGCCAGGATCACTTTGTCAAAAATTTATTACAATTCGGTAAAAGCATAACATTTTGAAATTACAATTATTTGCATAACATCAACATTTATTACCACTGCTTGCATTAGAATAACATGACAATTACATTGCCTTGAGTAAACAATGACCAATGGAATTACAAAAGCTTAACAAAGCAAATTGAACTTTGGCGGTGTGGCTCTGTTCTGGGACCTCCCTCCCCTTCCCCACGCCTGTGGGGAAAGCCTGAGGCAGGGAGAGCACTCCTCCCTGCCTTTCCAAGTGCCGACTTGGAGGAGCATGAGGGAGGGAGAGCGGCAGCAAGAACCCCCGGAACAGAGCAAGCCTTAATGAAAACATTGACATTGGTAAGTCAGAACACAAAGGAGGAGCTGGGGAGGAGGTGGGTTCTTGAGCAGCGTGCAGATGACAGCCAGACACTCAGGTAGACTGGGGCAGTTTAAATAACGCGCCAAATAGATCAGCTGATCTGGCTGGGAGGGGAGACCGATCATCTGACGTGAGACTGCGCGATAAGGCCAGCCACGTAAGCATATGAGTGAGAGCTCGGCCAAGCAGATTGACTCCGTGCCTGTCTGAACTAACGCTTTGCTCCATTAATAATGATAAAGTAAAATAAATAGATAAATAAATAAATAAATAAAATAAATAAGATAAATAGATAATAAAAAAGAGGGGCATAAACACTTAGGAAAACAAATGCTGCTATGCTTTTTACTTGTGTTAGTTAAGGGTTGTTTAAATAATTGTCTTTTCTTTTCGTCTAAAGCCTTTATTTATTTTCATTTGTTGGTTAGTTTTATTGTTTTGTGTGTTATCATTTTTATTAACTACATTCATTTGTTTTCTTTTATTTGTTGCATTTTTGAACATAAACATGCTTTTCAGGATTTTTTGTGTTTGATATCTTTTTTTTGCATCATGATCACCACTCCGTTTTGCACTGCAGGGCCTCCATGCACCTTTCAGCCTAAAGCTTATAAAAGTACAGTATGCATTAGATTAAGAGGGTGAGTCAGACCTTACCTTGCACATTTGACGGCAGCACTACAGTGTGCAACTGCTCGCCGTACACAATGCGACGATAAGAAGCGTACCCAAGGTATTACAATTTTTCATCCTGCCTCCTCTCACTTCAGCATATTTAGTGTACCAGGCTTTTCTTAGACAGCTCGTGTAAAAAAGAGGTGAGGTGGGTGTGGATTAGCCTGAATGTCATTGTGAATTTCAGTTTGACTTTGCTCCGCGAGAGAAATAATAATAATAAAAAAAATCCTAATTCTAGGTAGTGTGGGTGAGACTGGCAGTTCAGTAGCTGCTACAAAACGCTCGCTCAGGGGAAGGACGACGCTGGTTTACTGAGCCATGAGGAAGTGTATTATGTGTCTGTTCCTCTGATACCCAAAGCATTAAAGCCTTCACCAAATGGAAGAGCCACATACACAGAGCCCAGTGGTATCACCATTGTAAGGCTTTAAAGAGAAATCTGCAATACTGTAATTGAATTTATTCATTTACTCAGCTTGTTATTACCCAGACGAAGCCACATTAGGGCTGCAGAAAAGAATGTAACAATGATATCACCTGTTGACGTAGTGCTGGTTTTTTGTTTGAAGCTCGGGCAGTGGGATTTCTGGGCGCCTTCGTGCAAATTCGGAGCCAGAGTTTGCACAGTGAAATCAAAGGGTAGCACAGATGGTAGCAGGGTGAGGCTCACAGCTGCTGTCAAAAAAGCAGGGCATTTTAAAAATCATAAAGCAGCAGCATGTATGGCTTAGAGTCATTGTCACCATCAAGAACAGGATTACACAGCTACGCCCACTTACATGCACTGATATCTTCTGGGGGTGAGAAAGAAACTCACCAGTGTCTGTAATTTAAAATAACCATTAGTGAGACAGAAGAGAGAAATTATAATTACTATGGTGTCTATGATATGATTAAACAAGTGAGATAATTGTAACTTGAGCCAAAATGAGTCCCCCTTTAAAAATAACATTTTAAGAATCAAATAGTGTGAATGAGCTGTATCTGAGTGACTGCCAGGAATGTACGCAGTTCAGGAAAACAGTACATATGTCTTTTTTCATAAATGCAAACTGCATGTTGTATAACAGAGCAGCTCCCTCTCATCACTCATAGCTGCAAGAAAATAACACAACATGCCCACAGCCACATCTCACCCTGCTCCATGTCAGACAGAAAAACAATGTGCACTCCAGGGAAGATTGATGAAAACAAAACAGCATCTACCGGGGCCAGGTTTACATGAAAACATAATAATGTCCATTTCTGAGCTTATAATCGGTTTAACTGAACCTTGTGATAATGAATCCTTAAAGGATAACTTCGGTTCCTGCAGCTTTTACATTGTTTCTAGAATGAAGAACAACAATATACTCACCCAGAAGGCTTTCCTGATGCAAACGGTGCTTCGGGAGATATTTAGATCCAAAATCGAGCAGCGGACACCGATATAATGTAGCCTGTAGGGCATAGATCGCCGCTCCTAAAAACTGCATTAATCGTCCAAAAACTCATGTTTTTCACCAATATTCCATCATGATTCGCGCCGAATGGACGGCCATTGCAGCCTGTGTCTCTCCACACAGCGCTGGGTGGCTGAACTAACCTCTCGACTGCCGAAGCAGACCGGGTACCTCTGCGCATGCGCAGTACTCTCCGGAGCGTTGCGATCACTTCTTCATTTCTAAGAGCTCCTTATCTGTATACTGTGGCTCCAAACTGTAAGGACACCCATCATATTCAAAGTCCTCCTCCACAACATCTTCATCCCATAGATATTCGTCCATTTTGCACAAAACTGGAAGAAGAAAGTCGATTTGTAGCTGCCCTGAAACAATGAGCTGAAAAGCATGTAAACAAACTCGTTGGTTCAGCCACACAGCGCTGTGTGGAGAGACACAGGCTGCAATGGCCGTCCATTCGGCGCGAATCATGATGGAATATTGGTGAAAAACATGAGTTTTTGGACGATTAATGCAGTTTTTAGGAGCGGCGATCTATGCCCTACAGGCTACATTATATCGGTGTCCGCTGCTCGATTTTGGATCTAAATATCTCCCGAAGCACCGTTTGCATCAGGAAAGCCTTCTGGGTGAGTATATTGTTGTTCTTCATTCTAGAAACAATGTAAAAGCTGCAGGAACCGAACTTTTCCTTTAAGCTACTACAAGGTGCAATATGCAAACATTTAAAAGTAAGGGGATATTTTGATATTTTCAATAACAACCAAGTTCTTGCTTAGTCAGGCAAGATAGTATCAAACTTCTAAATAGGGATGAACCTGCCAGTTTTCCCCAATATAATGTAAGAATGTTGAGGAGTCGCAGCACTCAGTACCCTCTGCATAAGCAGTTTTTTTTTTTTTGACAGTTCAACTTTTGGAGTAGTGCTGTGTTTGTCCCTGTTACTTCTTCCACACTAGCCAGTTAAAATCAAGAGGGAGCAGGACTTTAGATGTACACTTTATAAACAGCAAAGGCAGAAAAGAAAGTGATCAGACTCACATTGTTTGAACAACTTTATGGCTCTCAGCTCCTTGTTGTGTCGGGACACTCCTTGACCTGGCTTCATGTTTTTGGGTAATGTCTACACAAAAATAAAGGAAAATATGAAGCTCACAGAGTGATTTTGAAAGGCCATATGAATACTTGTGTGGTTACTGGAAGTCAACTTTTGTAGTCTAGCTACATTAAACACTTGTGGGAAGTGCTCTGAATCTATGGTTGAGGCTATGTCCACTCATTTTTAAAAACTTTTTTTCTGTGTGTTTTGGCCTTTTGTCTACACATGAACTGTATTTTAAGTTACTGAAAACTTCTGCCAAGGTGAAGATTTTTGAAAAGGCCATCTTGGGTGTCTTGAGGTGGACAGGGAAAATGGCAACACTTGGCAGAAAACACTCTGGGTTGAGCTCTTCTCGCAGTGATTTCACTCTGCGTGACATTCTCACTGTTGTTTACATGAGTTGAAGTGGACATTGCAAAACTGTTACGTTTAAAGTGCTGTTGACTGTACTATTTACACACTAACACAGACTTTGTGCTGCCTCCACACCATGATGCTGCTTTGAACTCAGTTGATTCAAAAGCTGCCAGTGTTTATGACTATTCCCGGTGTTGTTGTTTGGAATTGACTGTGTTGGCACATGACCCATAGCCAAAAATTGGTAACAACATTTGTTAAAACAAACAGGGAACCCATGAGACCTTCTGTAATAACAGGTTTTGATCAAGCATGTCAGATATGTCTCAAATTGAAACATAAATGAAGAAATATTTACCTAATATGCCGCATATCACCGATTAACATAGCCAAGTGAAGCTGTTACACCAGCCAGACTTGTTGTTATACAGATACGAAAATAAAACAGCTTTTGGGTTGCTAGCCTCAGACATTGTTACAAGGTAGTAAACAGTGTTTAACTGTACATTTTTTATTTTAGTGTGGAAAAACTTGTTTATACTTAATCCGTGTGGATTTTAAAAAATGCCTGCCAATGTGTGGACATATCCTGGGAGCATTTCAGTCAGAAAAAAAACATCTGTTGTGGGCACAGGCTTTTATTCAGATTCTCTATCCACCACTGAGTTATTTAACAATAATAAAAGCCAGGTGTCACCTACTTTATGTTGTTTTGCACAACCTGAACAAAACAGAAACAGAGTGACTCCTGGTTTATTGTCCCTTGCTTATCAAAGGGCTAGGATACATTAGCTCTTCTATGGCAGAGGGACCCAGCAGCAATCCAACCCAAAAACAAATGTACATGACATTGTGTGATATAATGAGTATTACCAGGGGAGTTTTTCAAGCTCATTTATGCCCAGTCTAAAAAACCTACACTAAATGGGCATAACAAAACATTTTTGTGTGAGGAAATTGTTCTTTTTTTTCTGAATGAATCACTTCAAAATCTAAACAGAAGTGCTAATGCAGAGTTTTAGTGAAGCAACTTAGATCTTCAGCACTGTCGTGCTACATTTTATGTATGAAAAGTGCTTTGTAAATAAAGAATGATTGATTGATTGATGTTACTGTTTAGTTTTATCCAGTTAGATTATTAATCCATGAAGGTGTATCACCCCTACCGCTCAGAGTTATTGTATACCATTAGACGGTGACCAGACAGACTCACAGTTGTTTAGACCCACTACCTGATCTGATTTGTTTGATGTTTTGGATTCTTGGGACGAGTTGAAGGTGTTATTTCCCCTAAACATCTTATATTTTTATTCCAAGAAAATAATTTTGTTATTAAAAAACAACAAAACCTACAGATTTTCTTTGGTGGGCAAAATGGATTTTGCAATGTTATGATAAATTTGTCATTATTTCAGAAAAACTGCTTTTTTTGTCATTGAAAGATATCTTAGAATTCTAAAAATTGAATCTCAGATATCAGACTCAGTAATTCAATTATTTCAGAGAAGCAGAGCAGAGTTGTATTTTCTCCTCAATACACCTCCACAGATTTCTGAGGTCTGACCCCTTCTTTATTTTGTTGTGTCCATAAGAGAAGAGTGGCATTGACCAGAACACTGCTCTTCAAAAAACTGAAGAAGGCCCGAAGTGGCATGTATTCTGTGAAAACCAAATCAACAAAGGATTTCTTAACGGAAGTTTCAAGATCAAGAGTCATAAAACACAATTGGGTCAGATTCTGAATACATGTAAATAATCTTAATATTATGATTATTTGACATATTAGTTATTTAGTTCAGTTTCTATTGTGATTCTTAGTCTTCTGAAGTAAGATCAGTCCCTATCACACATACTGCTGCCAGAAGGCAAGAGAAATATCTATGCCATTTATTTTTTCGATTGTCGTATTGTCCATCTCTGTGTTTGACTCCAACATACTCATGCATCTGAAATAACATTTCCTGAAAATGCCTGACAGTTGGATTTCTTTAATACAAATCTAACATGAAGTCAGTGTTATGGGCAGATTGGAGGCTTGGGGGGGCTCTGATGTGGCTTTGGGGCCAAAAGCTGGTCATCTTTGTTGTAGACTTTCAGAAAAATTCCAATAAAATGAAAGCACTTTCCACAAGCGCTGACCACCATCCAAAACAGTTTTGAGGCTCATTTACAGACTCTTCTTTTATGTAGACTTATTTCCTTGATCAACGGGCAGTGACCTGCTCTTACTTTTACATGCCTGTTTGATGCTTCAACACCCTGACTCCCCTGGCTCGCTATTTTTTCCACTAACTGTCCAATCGTATGTCTATGGAAAGCCCAAAAATTAGTTGATTGTCACTGAGACATAATCAGGACTGCCTGGGATTTTTTTCAAACTTCGTATCATTTAAATAACTTTTGCAAAACCTTCTGACAAACAAAAAGAAAAATGGAAGGCTTTTCTAGCCCAGATGTGAAAATTAAAACACTGAAGTATGTGATTTACTTAAAAAAGGCATTGATGAAGTATTTTAACAGCTAAGTTATTCTAATACCGATTTTACATCACCCAATCATCATTTTTATGTTAATTCCTCACATTAAATAAGTAAAGAGCAACTATTTAGCTGTTCCAAACAAAAATCATTGTTATTATACCTAGATAACAAGATGTGAAAGATGAAACCTCAATAAAGCAATTTCTTTTGGCTTAATATTAGGAGGAAATAGATGAATATAAATGTATGCATGAATCTTTCCTTAAGGCTCCTGTAATGTAAATGATAATAGCTAAAATACTCAAATCTTAAAAATTGGTTTGAGTCATTATTGCAAGTGTTGAAGTTAAACTGGCTAAGACGATTTATTATATATAAATACTTCATTTTTTAATGTTCAACCCAAGGTTATTCCGCCAAATGTTTTCTAATTTTGACTCAGTAGTTTGAAGGTATTGAGCATTGTGCTTGTGGCCTCTGAAAGAAGTTAGCTGGTTAATATTGTATGTAATGTTTTGTTTGTTTAATGAGCTAATCAAAGTTTAAAGCAAGGCAGCCCTGCACTGCTTCTAAATCTTTAACCTTAACAGACTGCAATGATTTATCAGCGTCTCTGACAAAATCATTATATTACAACACTGGACTATCTAACCTGTAATGTTTAAACAAAGCATAAAATCCACAGAGGAGTATGAAGTTAAAACTAAAAGGCAAACATGGAGTAACCTTTAAGCACACCATCAATTCTTTTTAAAAAACAGATAAAGCCTTGATTGGGAAACAAATGATCTTCTTTTATGAGCTCTGATGCTATCACTAATTAATGAACACTATAATTTTGACATAAATCTTTGCTGATCAAACCTTTATTTCCTCCTCAAACACTTAGAGACTCCCGAGTTTTCAAACTTAACTTGCACTCATCAGACAGTTATTGGAGTTTTACAATTATTGCTGCTTTTAATGTGTTAAGCAGGGTACACACTGCATGTGTCAGCCAGAGTTTAGACCTGTATTCAAGCTTTTGACAAAACTCAGCAAAGGTCTGATTATCTGAAGGTCATAACTAGTGTTGGGCAAGTTACTTCAAAAATGTAATGCATTATTTATTACTGATAACTGTCATTTTAAAGTAATTAGTTACATTATAATATTACTGTATTTGAAATGTAAGGCATTACACTATTATTGCATTACTTTTAAGTTACTCTTGTCAAAATAACAGGAAATATGGATTTAACATTCCAAATGTAGCTCGTTACGCTCAAAAAGCTCATAACACATCCAGTAGAAGGTGATGTGGTGGCTCTCTGACTGACTTTGGCTTAAGGTTAAAAACAGTAGAATATAAAAGCCACACTGATGACTGGTGGCAACAATACAAGAAACAGGAAAAAACAGACAAAAGGTAAAATTCTGGTAAACTGTGTTAGAGATACTGTAACTTTAGGCCTAGTGGAGGACTTTTCTCCTCTGCTGATCTCATGGAGTATTTGGTGAATTTGTATTTAAACAAACAAAAAAAAAACACCTCTTCGTTTAAGGTTGTATTAAAATTCATTGTAACTTGCAGTACTGACATTTGATTATTTTGTTTGTAATGCCTTATAATGCATTACTCCCAACACTAGTCATAATGATCGTCTTACACAAGTTAAAATTGCAATATTTAATCTGTTCATCATTTACAACCAATAATCTTCATGTGTGTGGACGGCCAAGCATGTCCTATGTGTTATGTCACATGGGACAGTAGTAGGAAGCAAACGTAGCCATGGCAACCAGAGTAAAGGTGAAGCACAAAGTTAGACAGAGAGATGTAGAACCAACTTGCTAATATGAGGCAAACCATAAGCATCTATACAGCTGATCCTGTTAATTATTTATAACAATCGGACAAGGACAGGAGATACATGATGGTGCAGCAGGTAGTGAGTGCGTGTCACATCAATAGAGTTGCCTGTTCGATATCTGTGTTGGTTCAGGCCTTTCTGTGTGGAGTTTGCATGTTCTCCTCATGCATGCATTGGTTATCTCACGGCACTCCGGCTTCCTCACATCAAAAACATGTTCATTAGGGTGGTTGATTGGTGGCTCCAGATTGCCTTAAGGTATGAGTGTGATCATGAACGGTTGTTCATCTCTGTGTTGCCTTGTGACCAGCTGCAGCTGTCCAACATTTCAGGGTGTATCCTGCCTCTCGCCCAATATAAGCTGGGACAGGCTCCAGAACACAGAAAAGGACAAGTGGTTTGGATAATGGATGGATAATGGATGGATGATAAGGAGAGGAGCTGTGCGGAAATTGCAACCGCCAAGGATGTTAATAGGAAGCTAACCACTACCTGCATTTTACTTAGCAATTCCTTCTAATGTTGTCCACCACTTTTGCTTACATTAAAGTCACGTTTGATCATGCGAGATTACAAGCTGCAAGAGTGGAGGTTATGGTTGCTAGTGAATGAATGAATTATTGTGTTGCGTGCTCTATCTCTCTCTATGTGGCACAACACACACTACAAAAACAAAAGTAACTAGAAAAGCACTCGGAGAGCGCAGACCTCCGCCAGCGCCACAGTCCTCACCCATATTGTGATTTTGACCATAAATATTAGTCCTAACTTCATTTCATCTAAATATTTAGATTCCTTGACCATGAAAACATATCATTAGCAAGTGGATTCATAATGTTATCTATTTTAGTTCAGTAATTATTCACGAAAAACACATTTTTCATCATGGCGGCCAGACGGTGATCCGATCAACACCAAAATCGAATCGAATCTTCCTTTTCCCATGCTGATCATTTCCTGAAAATTTCATAAAAATCCATCCAATAGTTATTTTGTTCACAGACGGACGGACGGACAGACAGACAGACAGAAAACATAACCTCCTTGGCGGGGGTAACTATACCGTGGTTATTGATGCTAACATGGCTAGCAGCTATCAAGGGGCTGGGGCTGTCTAAAAGAGCTGCAGGAGGACTATAAAGTGAAGGGATTTCAAATTATTTTATTTTCTTTTATCTATGATGAAGTTATAATCTTAAGGAAGCTCCTCTCACTGTTCTGCTTGCGCGGCTCTCATGAGTAACACCCATGTGACATTAAGGTGCTCAGCAGTAGAGAGTGGTCAGCCAGTGCAGCTCATGTTTCCCCCTTCATTAATTTGAACTGGCAGCTCACCCCTCCAACCTGACCCCCTGCCACTCCAAAAGGCAGACATAAATACTTTTTTAAGGAGATTACATAACTTATGTGCAGGTGTCTTCTTTCAGCAGACCACAGGCATATTTTATGAAGCGTAGCCTTTGTAACTGATCAAAAAGAACAAGAAAGTCCTCTCTGCATTTTTCTCACTTGAACAATGCATCTGCTCTGCCTGCACGTTCCCATCCAGAGCAAGTTCCTATCTTTGGTGGTTTTCACACCTACAGATCAGTTGCTTTGTTCTGATATAGCTGAAAGAACATTACAAATTTGCAAATGGTTTCATTTTATTTTCACACAGCAATATTTTGAAGCTCTCCAAATCACACAAAAAGGCAGGGTTGGGTTTACGTCATTACATCACCATCAGCATTGCTGTAACTAAAAGTCATGATCTGCCTTATAGGAAAGAAGTCAGCAGGCTAAGCTATCTACAAAATGAGTCGTTCAACCGAGGAGCTCAAATGTCTTATGTCTAATGAAGTATTATACAGATCAATTTATTTATTAATATTTGACTTGCCATGGGATAAGAATGTCCACAGACTCAGTGCCTTAACTTTTCTTTAACACTCGCCAGTGTCAGCAAACCACAAATAACACCAGATAGCATGCTAACTTAGCCTATTACACCCTAACTCCATAGAAGTGTTTGCCAGTGATGCGAAAAAATAGAAAGCAGCTTTATGATAGATACATTCTCCTGCTTGATCAAGCTGGACTAAATTCTGTCCATCTTATCAGGTTTTAGCTTCAGTCACAGTCAGTGTTGTCTAGTCCTCTGATGATCATGCAGATACACTTACTCACAGTGCTGCTCTCCCCTGCTGACCCCATATGCTCCCTTCTTACCTTTATCCTGCCTCAGACACTACCTTTGAAGATGAAACAAATGGTGTGGTAACTTCACTCCCAATTCAACCTCTAAATGTTCACAGTGAAGGGCTGAATTTTAATCCTTTAAATGGTAAAACGAATGTCAGCTTGGTCTCTAAACCTAAGGAGACGAGGCTGTGCCATTTACTGCTCATGTTCTGTTGGCTTTTTTTGAAGATATTGCTCAGAAACATTAATGATTCCACAGCAGCTGGGAGTTATGAGGTTTTAGGCAGTTGTATGGCATGTAACTCTAAAATCAGCTGTCATCATGACACTAAAAACTGGGGAAAACAGTCATGGTAATGTCTTCATCAGATCATACTTAGTATTTGCATTAAAATATCACCTGCGAGTACATTTGTTTATCTTTTAACTGCATCTTTTTATAAAATGATGGCTTGATCATCATAAAGGTTAACGCTGTATCTCCTGAACACAAAACAACCCTGTGTGTATGTTTCATAAACTGACAAGTAAAGAAAAAAAGTGTAACGTCAGCCAAACTTTCATGTAAAGCTGCACAACTCAGCAAAAACACGATGACCACAGGTGTTTATGACATAAATACATTAGCTCCATAAAAGCTGCTGAAATACAGGCTTTTAGCAGATCAAGTTGACCTTCGACAGGAAAGCATGGCACCATATTTCCCTTTTTAAAAATTAGAGGTGGACTTCAGCTTCATTGACCATCTGTTTTAAATATTTTACCTCCATTAAAAGCCTGTTTGGAACAGAGTTACATTTTAGTTGGTATATGCAGACATATTCTGGTATATAATATATCACTGCATTTTTCTCTGTTTCTATATGAACCCAACAATAAAGGAGTTTTAAAATGTGATCAAAACAGAGTAAAATTCTGTCCAAAACCATTAACTTCAAGTGAATATAACACTGGCATGAGATTTAATACAAAACTGAAAAAAGAGCCTGGAACAAACATAATGAGTTTGATTTTTGCAGTATGTTCCAAAAAATTGGGACCAGGGTGCTTCTATTACTTTCCCTTTTGCAACAATTTTGTAAGTGCCAGAGTTTACTAAATGGTATTATTAAGTTTGTAAAATTGGAATAAAAGAAAAATCAATATTGGGCTTGGAATGAGGCCGTATTTTATCTAGTGCCACCTTAGGATCAAAGATCATGGGTTTTCTGAATCTCTTGATAGCACTATGGACTATAGATGGTCGTACTGCAACAATTCTCAGTTAAATATGGAAATGTTGCACTACATCCACAGTTCAACACACGTGAGGTTGGTTGTGTTTGGGTTTGGATCCAGCTAAGATGCGCTTGCCCCCCTGTATGTTATATACATTTGTACCCACCAGTCAGCACATAGGAGTGAGGACAGTCCTGCTCGGAGTAGCAATGCACTAAAGTTATGCGAAAACATCACACAACCACTTTGAGAGGAAAATCTACAATATAAGGGAGCCCCAGCCTTTCAATGTGTTGTCGGAGCAGCGGTGAAGACAGTTCAGCATTTGCAAAACTTAAATCAATACCTTTGGGCTGATCAATATGGTTATCAAATCTCACAGGTCCTGTGACATTTTATTTAAGCATAGACTACAAGCACGTTAGTATTGTGTAATATTTATTTTTTTTAGATTTTATGACAGCTGGTCAAGTAAATTTATTAAGCACTGTAAACAGCATTAAGGTGTTATAGCAATGCTTTAATTTTACTCAAAGTTACAGAAAGATATTTTTGAAATAAGACATGGTTTTAACCACTCAATAATGTCACCTAGTCCCCTGTGAAATTTGTCAAAAATGCCTCAGAAAAGAGTTGGCAAAAACACTTGAGTGACCAAGGTTGTCAGAACCAAACCAAACCAAAAATGGGACCAAAAAGGTCAAGTACCGAACAGTGGTCTGAGTGAATTGCTGAATCCCTGGTAGATGATCAAATCTTTTAACCCTTTGCAAAAGCTCATTTAGGACCTTGAGGTAAAAGCTGTGACTCATTTGCCCATGAAGTCTTCACAAGTAGAGAACTTTGAATCATCATTGGTTGCAAAGAATTAAGCTTTCAGAACTTCTACATCTATACCCACTCATCGTCATCAGTTACCAATTAAACTTACTTTTCTAATATTTTCTGATCCCCATTTTGTACTGATTTGGGTTGTACAGCAAGCATCAAATCCAGCATGTGAGGATATTAAAAAAGGTTCTGAGTTCATCATTAAATATCTGTTGTGCTATTCAATCAAAAATGATTAGGAAATCACTGGATTTCATTATTATTCACACTTTAGATAATGTCCCAACTCTTCTGTAATTAGAGTTTGGACATTAAGAAGCTAAGACAGGCTCATTGCAGAGCTGTGCAGCACATTGACAGCACATGAAATTCAGATACGTAGCGCAGCAGCTTTACAAGATGGTGTTTATTTTCTCTTCGAATTAAAGATCAAGGGCTCCTCTCCAGACTCGCCATGTTTCAGCGATGTTCAGAAGTTGTATGGGCAGAGACAGGCAGCAGATTTCTCCTCTGACAATAGCCTCAATGGAATAGAGACTCTGCTCTTTGCTCCGTGCTTTTACTACATCTCGCTCTCCACCTACATGAAACACAAACCGCTGGATAGAGCGAGTTCATGCCCCTTCTCGAGGGGTTGTTGAAGATGCTCTGGGAAACATGGGAAATCACTAACAGAGGTGGAAGGGAGGCAGGCGAAGCGAGCATGAGTACAGTACACTGTGAAAGAAAATGACAACACTTCAAAGACACAGTAAACCTCTTTCAATGCACTCAAACTGATGGAATTTAACAGTGAAAGAGTATCCATGAGTAAATTGCTGTGATGCATCTCTCTGGCTTTGAATGTATAATATCTTACATAAACTGGAGCCAAGCAGACAGTTTTCCAATGCACACACTTGCAGAAAAAAAACTTAATTCTGCGTACACTGCAGATTCTTCCTCAAATGCGCTCTTTTCATTTCCACGCTGTGTATTATTCAAGAAGACAATGAAACACATTCATCAGTATGGGGAAAAGCTTGGCAAGCTGAGGCTCAGGGGTGTCTCAGCAACCAGAGACTAAAGCAAAATCCCTGCACCAGATCCTCCAAAAATCTGCTTCTTTTGACTGTGTTTCTGTGAACTTACTGCAGCAATTCTTATGACTGACAGTGCAATGCTATTCAAGCAAAGCGATCAATTATGAGACACGCGGCTCGCCGAGAACATCCTGGATTTCTCCCCTGATGGGAATTTTTTATGGCTCCCAAATAAATCTTGGACAATTATTGCCTGATCTTTGATCTCCGTCATAATGATAAAAACCCACAAGAGCAAATTTACTCTGCCTCTGCGGCCAAAGCATGGCAGTTCCCATCCAAAATTGATGCCAGTATTTAAGACTAGCTGAGTATGTGTTTTGACAAAAAAGGGTTTTCTATGAAATTCTCTCAGATAAAAACCGAGCGAATGTTGCAGTGAGAAACAGGATCAGTACTGGCCATGGGTGACTTTTTAGAAATCTAATAAACAACAGCAAAAGCAAGCAACCAAAAACACTCTTTGAAGCTTTTTTGGGTTGGATTATATGGCTTGGAGAGATCTAGCAAAATAAGATTATTGCATTTTGCCACAGTTCTTCTACTTTGTTGGATTTATGTAGTTAAAAGGGTCAAATTGAACAGGGGGCATTTTCAAGAGGCACCATAGTGCATTTGAGCAGGGATGAACACTGCCAGCAGAGATCGTTGTTTATTGTCCAGCTTCTTGCTTGGTCACTCTCTGTGCTCCCTTTAGCTTCATCTATCATTGTCTCCCAGACCCAGCCTTGGTATCACACAGTACTGAGATGTGCTAACTGACTGAGCATAGGGCTGATGTGTGAGCCAGGCGGATAGGCTGTGGGCAATAGGGCTGAGGATATTGTGTGTGTGTGTGTGTGTGTGTGTGTGGGGAGGGGGGGGACGACTAAAATTGCATTGTTCCCACTTTTTGTGACACCTTTTGCTTCTTTTGTTTTAGAAAATGGTCTCTCTTTAAATTAAATTTTAAGCTTAAGATTTGTATTTGTTTTTATTTCACTATCTATATCCTATTCTTTTATCCTGCACCATGTAGTGCTTTGATAGTCAAGAAGATAGATTAATATTTTTTTCATCCCTTTGGGGAAATTTTAAGTATCCAATAGCTCACTGCATCACACACAATATTCTACACATTAGAATATTGTGGCGTCGGTGGCGCAGTTGGATAGTGTACTTGGTCAGTGATCGGAGGTTGCAGGTTCAAGCCCAGCTCCGGGCGACACATGGTGATGTGTCCTTGAGCAAGACACTTAACCCCAAGTTGCTCCCACTGCTGCGTCAGTGGCATGTAAATGGGCATGAAAGGGCGTGAATGTGTTAGAGATACTGATGGATAACTAACATAGAAACTCTGAACCATCAGTGACTGAATGGGTGTGAATGGGTAGGTGTGACCTGCGGTGTAAAGCAGCTTTGAGTAGTCAAAAGACTAGAAAAGCACTATATAAGCTCAAGTCCATTTACTAAAATAAAAATGTAACAGTATGAAATTACAAATTGTTAAACAAATCAAGTATAAAGATATGATTTAAATTTGAAAAAATGACAATAGAAATATATTTGAATATATACAGAGTATAAGGCACACACTCACATACACACTGAGTAGGGGGACAAAATGTGCCCACATGTTTCTTCAGATTCAGATTCAGACAACCCTAATCATCCCAAAGGGCAATTCAGCAGTCCACCAGATCATCCTTATATTTAAGCATACAGCAGTCAAACTAGACTACCAATGGTCGCACACAGCAGAGGGTTTTATATTACATGCTTGTTGTGTCACCTTGACATCATCAGACATTTCTAACACTGTTAAAAGTCATTAAACCTCCAAAATATTATCTTTATCTTTAGTTTGAAAGGGTACATGCAAAAGCAAATGATGTCCCAGAGACTCTGTGACCTTGAGCCTTTGACTTAAAAAATCGAATGAATTCATTCCTGATACTGTGAACATTTGTGCAGAGGTCGAAAAAAAATACTCAAAAGTGTTGCTGTGGTTTTGCATTTACAAGTAATGATGTAAATTCTTTAATTAATTTGGACAATGGCCTATACCATGGGTTTAGGGTGCCAGATTTAAAAAGAAAGACTAAAACAGTATTAATGTTTTTGCTTAATTAACATCCAATTAGTTTAAAATTTAATTTTTTTATTAATTACATGTTTTTAGCCTTTAAAATGAGATTCCTACCATCCAAACTACTGCAGCCAACTGAGGCGGTTGATTAGTCATGACTTCTTCTTTCTGTGGCTGTCATGTTCTCCATCACTGAGTTTGACTCCTTATTCCCGTTCTCCTAATTCAAGGGTCTGCAACCTGGCTCTTGAGAGCTGCCTCTAATCTGTGGTGAAGAAAAAGGACAAAAAGCAAGAAAAATGATAAGAATGTAGGTTTAAAATAATAAAAAATGCTGACCTAAGTTTAGGGTGGACCATTTACCAAACCCATCGACCCCTACATGACCCTGGCCCCCAGAAAGCTTTCCCCTTCATCCTGTCATAATATCTGTTTGTATATAAATGTATTCATGTTAAGTTTATTTTAGAACATAAAATAAAATGGAAGCTAACATACAAACATAAATACACACTGCGTCTGACATCCGAGGTATAAAAACAAGTTTATGTGCAGTAAAAACATTACAAAATACAGATAAAAAAAGCATTGTTGAGGAAATATTGTACTGAAGAGTTCTGTTCTCGAAGCCTTTTGTAAAATACAATTAATTTAGTTAAAGTAAAACACTAACAGTTTTATCCAGTTGACAGAAAATCATTAAAAGTAAGTATTCCTAACAGCGTTGAAACAAAACAGTTTGCTGGATGTTCTGCGAGTTAATTATACGCTTTGATTTAAATACTGTGAAGGCTTTTATGAGTGGAGCCATTTAACCAAAGCTTAAGTATTCTCAAAAAAAGATTTCATTCAGTGTCACTTGTTTTTTTCTGTCAGGAGCACCTGCGAGGTTGAAGTGAAGGTCTATAATTTGCCTTCCCAGCTGAGCTTGTGATTGACAAGTCGACAGCAAATCACACACCAGGTGATCAGGCATATAAATTGTAAACAGTGTTTGACACATTGGACAGATGCTTGCTAAAGAGGCGGGGGAGATCCCCTGGGATTTGTGTGAAAGCAAACGATACCCAGAATAAAATGCCTCAGGAATCTCAAACAGATGGAAGTTTGTGACGATAAAAGTCTCGCTACTGCAAAAACAAGCTAATTTATCTGCTTATTTTAAATGTCACCTTGTTTATAATGGTCATTTGTGTCCCGTCAGTGCTGAAACACAGAAAACTGCCCTTTCCACAGCATATTTATTGTAGAAACAGTGTTCAAATCATGAGCAAATGTTGTTTCTCCTCACCCTCCAGTCACAATCATGCCATTATTACAGCCTTACAAAAGCCCACAGCGGGGCTAGCTTCAATAAAGTGAAGGAGCTTCCTGTTGTTCAGAGTGTGGCTGGGAGAAGCAGGCGTAGCATGGCTCCCACAACAGCCGTGCTGAATCATCTCAAAAAGCATCCATCTGTATCTGCAAGCCAGGGAGATGGTCTAACCAAATTAGCATGACAACATTTGCACAAGGCTCTTGGAAGTGTGACAGAGAGAGAATATCAGCTTTCATTGCCAGTGTCATCGCTAAAGATACTGAGGAGATCACTTCTGCAGACAATAACGTGATGTAAGTGATTCCCCCTCGTTCATAATCTGCTTTAGCGGTGTGGCAAAGTGAATGTTTGAGTTTGTTTTAGGGACAGGAAATCAAACTAGCTGGCAAAAGAAAAGGGATTTACACACACCAATTGGATTATAGCGCACAGGAGGGCTGCGTCACCTTCTGTCTATTGTTAAAAAGAGCTGGGATGCTCTCACATTCTCGCAGCACAACACCTGTCGTTGAGTTTGCTCAGTAACCACTCATGGAGGCTGTGAGTGGTCTTTATTGTGGACCAAAATATTCCATATAACCCACTGTAGCAAATGTGTGAACAGGTTTTGCAGAGAGCTCTTGTGGGTGGCTCAGGTTAAGTTGGTCGCTGCTCAGATTGTTCTCTGTGATGAGGAACATAGTGTGCCTGCCCACAGTCATTCAGCAAACGCAGGCATGTTAATGTTCCCATGACCCTGTAATGGCTTATTTACATTTAATCACTACTTTAACACCGCCTGCACCAAATGAAATATTAAGTGAGACACTGGCGATGGTGCAGGGATGTATTCTATCATGCAAATGCTGGAGAGCTCATTTTGTGTTTTAGTTGGTGAAGGGTACAGGTCGTCGGAGGGAGAAAACATCATTTTTCTTGTTGTCATCTTATTACTCTGCAGGCTTCTGGCTTCTTCTTCTACACAGGAAACCTTTACCGCCTTTATATCTCTCAAAAATGTCAGCAAAATTAGCTGCTGTCTGTGTTTACGTTCTGCATAGTGATTCATGATTTTGTATTGCATGGCAGGGCAGTAATCAGTGTGCTGCCTCACACTGACATCATGTCGTGCTGTTGTGTGTTTCTGCAGGTGGACCTCCAGCAGAACCCGTGGGAGTGCAACTGTGAAGCAGCTCCACTCAAGCGCTGGCTGGAGGGGCTCAGCGCCGTGGTGGTGGTGGGAGAAGTGGTCTGCCATTCACCGGAGAAGACCAAAGGCGTTGACCTGCGCTCCCTCTCCATGGAGCTCCTGTGCCCCGAGCTTGAGCCTCAGGAGGACCAGGAGCAGGAGGAACAGCAGACGGCCACCTCCACTGCTGCAGACGAAGGCGTATCAGCTGGCTACCCCAGCTCAGGCCTAGGCCCGCTGATCCCCCCGGGGAAGGATTCGATCCCCCTGTCGGTGCTGGTGCTCAGCCTGCTGGTGCTGTTTGTTTCTGCATTCTTTGCGGCGGCAGCACTAATCGCCTACGCCCTGCGGAGGAGGGACAAGCTGCCGTTCCGCCGCCAGGGAGAGGTGGACTTGGCAGGGATCCAGATGGAGTGTGGGATTTTCACTGAGCAGTCGCACCACCACCATCACCACCACCATCATCACGGCCTTCCAGAGACACCGCCTCTACCACCGCCCGAACACAACCATGTCTATGACACCATCCTGCCCCCGGAGGCCACGCTGAAGGGTCAGTCGCCGGCTGCGGCCTCGCACATGTGTAGCAACCCCATCTACAAGGAGGAGCAGGATGCGGCGGTGAAGCAGCGAGCGCAGACGAGTGGAGAGGGAGGATACAGTACTGCTGTGGAGAAAGAGAGGGAATGGACTCTTGAGGTGTCTTCTTCACCCATAAACACCATCACTGGAGCAATGGGACCACTCGCTGGCCTCCACGGGAACGGCATTCTCTGCCCCACTGTCATTGACAGCCAGGGCCCTACTCCTAAAGTCGAACTGGTGGACTGCCTCTTCAGACTCCCCACCCCGGAGTTCAGAGACCTGCCAGACAGGTACGCAAGGCCACCACCCTGCTACCCCCACCCACAAGACTCAAAACAGGAAGCTAGACCCGACCAAACGCTCGTGGTCACCACAGCCAGCTCCCCAGCGGGCGGTGGAAACAGCAGCCAGAGCGAGCAGGGGGCAGGAGAGCAGAGACTGAGGACCACTCAGGACTACATGGAGGTGCTGGACCGCTCTTACCAGTTTTAACAATCTTCTTCCTCCACCCTTACTTGTCCTTTTTTTCTTCCTGCTGCTCCTCCTCTCTCGTTTCCTCATCATCTCACTCTCTGGCGATGAATCATCCGCTAACAATGACTCCTGTACAGAGGCTGGCGTGGCTTTGAGAGGAGCCTGTGGGGGAGCAGGACTACGCCACACACCATGTTTATTCCTGGATAACGAGCTGAGGTCAGTTTTTTTGTATTTCCCCCACAACAGGTCGGTGTTCGGCAAGGATTAGCTGATCCCAGAAATCCGCCTGGAGGCGAAACTTCAGCTGCAGCTACAAAAATTTCCTCTCCATTACGCCTCACAATCATGAAAAAGCACTGAGGCCAAGTTTTTTTTTTTTTTCCACTCAGCTCTACGATGAGCGGGAGACATCATGGTCACATTAATGTTGGGCATTAATGTCCGTACTATCACTCTGGAGGGACCTGCGTGGATGTGAAACACACACATTGGCTCCTCTACAGCATCAAACACCGAGTTGAAATGTGTCAGGTATACGGACGCGTCAGATGGAGAAAACAAAGCGAGAGGGGAGGGAAGTGACCGGAAAAAGCCAAGTGCCTTAGCAATGAACAGCCAGCAGTGTGGTCAATGCTTATTTTTCTATGAATACAGATCTATTTATCTAAACAAAGAGGTTTGACTACCACCGGATGGGACGCTGATGGACGACGGAGACTGAAAGCAATCAAAGCAGCCGGATAATTGCATTCCCTGGATGAGCCAAAAATAATAATATACACAGTCAATACTGGAGTTGTTTGTTTGCAGTTCAGTTCATTTTCATTACATCTCCTTCACTTTATTTTACCTTTCAGTTGATTTTTTACAAGGCTTAATGAAAGACACATCCAGGAATGACGGTGGATCTTAGAGGGAATGATTCACTTTTGTTTTTTGTAGACTAAACAAAGGAAGGCAGACATACAGGAAGACATTGTGGCGACAGATGCATTTTGGATTTTATTAATCAGTCAGACTTAATGGGGCTGCCAGGACCTCTGCTCCATGTTTTTCTTTCACAGGACAAAGGCGCTGCGGTTATTGTATTGATTTTTGAGTATTTCCTCAAAGGATAATTGAATGGCAGACAAAAAAGAAATAGACTTTAAAAATAGGCTTTTTTTGTCTAAACAAAAACAGTATGACTCTTCTATCAACTATCGATTATTATCTTTTACGGAGGTACCTTTTTATGCTTTCATCTCCTACCAATAGTAGAGGCAGTTGTGAATATATTTATTCTTAGTTTTTGCGTGTTGAAGCTCTCCTGTAAGGGATCATGTTATATTACTGTATAGGATGATTCTGCATCTGGTTCAGCCTTCTTACCGCCGACCCACGAAATACAATAAAGGGTGCTACGTTAAAAAAAACAAGCGCTGGGAGCTTATATGTACTGATCTCACACACTCATATTTTCACACCTGGGTTAAAAACAGCTTTGTGACCTGCATGCTGGTGTTACTGGTGGATTAAAAATCTACCAGCTGTATAATTTTACCAGCCACATCATTTTAAATGTATGAGTCTTCTTAAAGTTTAGGCAAAGGAAAATATGGTTTTACCACTTCAACTGTGATGTGTGCATGCGCAGAAATCACATTGCAGGATGTGCAAGGTTAGTAATATAAAGTGCAGCACATCAAGCTGACAATTCTGTTGTTTGATGAAGCCCAAACTTTTTTTTAAATCATTTCTCAGTGAGAGTCTGTCTGGGATCACTGTTAAGAATCAGAAATCTGATAACTGGGTTGCGTAGCAGGTCGTGTGCATCTCTCAGAGCAAGAAGGTTGCTGGTTCAAACCCTGTGTCAGTCAGGGTATTTCAGTGTGAAGTTTGCATGTTCTCCATGTACATGCATTGGTCCCCTCCAAGCACTCTGGCTTCCTCCCACTGGACAAAAACATGCACATTAGGTTATTGGTGCCTCTAAAATGCCCTTGGGGTATCAGGAGGCTAAGGCTGTGTTTCTGGTAGATTAAAAATCTACTAGCTGTATAATTTTACCAGTCACATCATTTTAAATGTATGAGTCTTCTTAAAGTTTAGGCAAAGGCAAATATTGTTTTACCACTTCAACTGTGATGTGTGCATGTGCAGAAATCACATTGCAGGATGAGCAAGGTTAGTAATATAAAGTGCAGCACATCAAGCTGACAATTCTGTTGTTTGATGAAGCCCAAACTTTTTTTTAAATCATTTCTCAGTGAGAGTCTGTCTGGGATCACTGTTAAGGATCAGAAATCTGATAACTGGGTGGTGTAGCAGGTCGTGCGCATCTCTCAGAGCAAGAAGGTTGCTGGTTCATGCTGGATGGACAGATGATTACTGTGCATTCAGAGTCTGTGTGTCCCCTGTGTGCACATTCAGGCTGCAAGTGACTGTGTTGCCTTAACAGTCCCATCAATATAGGGGTGTATCTAACAGAGGTTGGACCAAGTCACTGCTTTGCAAGTCTCAAATAAGTCACAAGTCTTTAGTCTCCAGTCCTGAGTTGAATCGAGTCTGGTGACAGAGAAGTAAAGTTGACCCTTCAAGTAAAAACAGGCAAGTCAAGTTCCAAGTCTTTAGTTTTATACTTTTCAGACAGATCAAGTCCTTAGTGCTGTTTACCCAATTAATAGCATTCAGACAATACAACGTTATTTCAAACCTTGATATTTTTTATTGACTTGAAAACCAGTTTGCCTTGACTTAATCACACAAAGGGGCTCATGTCACTCTGAGAATTCTGCATGCCCTCACTTTATGGCTTCACAGGGTCATCATCTACATTTCTACAGAGGACATTTTTTTTCTGCTGACAAATGCGTAATCCTTGGGCATAATCCTTCAAAAAGTGTTCTTACAACATGGAGAGCAAGTGATACAGGTCACCTCAGGATGAATTTAGCATTTTGAAAAATGTAAGTGAGTGAAAACAATATTTCAGAGCCTGACTGCTTAAGAATGCAGAGTATTTAGTAACCAAAAGGCTGAGTTGTAATTTTTGGAGTCTTTTTGTTCACTTAAAGGTGTAGTCAGCAATCTTCTAATCTTCTAATCTAATGCACTATTTGTCAAATTCACCGTATTTCTCCTCTCCATCCACAAGATGTCACCACTGACAGCATGTTGAAAAAAAAGTCTGGTTTCAATACACAGCCTTGGCTCTGAATTTCAGCAGGTAAATACTGTGGCTCGGACCGAGTTACCAAAACAGGGTACACCCCCCCACATCCAGGGGGCGATCACACTCATGCACAGATCAGACAGAGGGGGGAGGGGGAGTAGTAGGTTGCGTAGCGTGCGCAGTTAGCATAAGAGAGAGATTCAATATGTGCAGTAGCAATGGCTGAAAAACAGCCCAAAAGAAAAAGGTCAGAGAAGTGAAAGGTGAAAAAGAAGGGCTATGGCCATGAAAGAGCGAAGATCCGGGTCAACATTGGTGTTGCTTTCCGACGGTGGAGGGAACTCTGCGAATTGAAAGACCTGAAAACAGATGCGGATGTCGCTGTCTGTCTGCTGTATAGGTAAGCAACATTGGCTTTGTGGTGCTTCACATAACAGTAACGCTGTCGGGCATTCATCTTATCGTCTAATCTGCCAGAATGTACTGTTGTCGTGATGTTATCAATATTGTCAGTCGAGTTGTCTGATGAGTTGGGGTTACCTTTGCTACGGTGGTCAGTTACGCAGTTTCTACGGCCGTTTCCATGACGATGCACATCCATCAGCTTTCCGAGGTGGAGCCAGGGGTGAGTTATGAAGGGAGAGGGGGGTCTAAATTTGTTTATAAACAACCTCTCCACTCGTTTTCTCCCACATCGCTGACTACACCTTTAAACAGGGCACACTTCATTTGACTTCATTTGGATTTCAAAATCAGACAAAGATTGACGATCACTTTCTGTCCCCTGCAGCACACAAAGACTCTAAACAATTTAGATATTATTAAATATATAGTTAGTGATTTAAAAGAAATGTTCAGCTGCACATTGGCTGCACTGCAACAGAACATAACTGACAGACAACAGGGTAGCAGCCACACTTTGAATGAAAAATATCAGGCCTCACCCACAGAGCAGATTTTGACTGCATCACAGTTAGATCAGACAGCGGCTCCACTTAAGATATGATGAAGATGAAAATCTCTCTCATTCTTTAAATTTTCCTTCCTGTCTGTGCTTTGTGTGAATGCTTCACTTAGATCAGTGAACACTTCATTCATGTTATGCGCTGATTAACTGAAAGAAGTGTTTATTTTGTTTAAGTTTTCTAATCATGATTAGGCTTTGCATGAGAGGGAGTAAATGGCTTGTGCAGTGAGCCAGTGTAACTAGTCAGACTTCATGTCATAGAGGGGTCAGGGAACTATCCAGAGTATAAATTTAATACACACATTCAAACATCAAGTATTTTTGTGTCATTAGGCCAAAGCCCAAGAGAAGTCACGAGTCATTGGCATGCAAATCCATGTCAAATTGAGTAAAATTTAGGATGTGGTCAAGTTGAGTCAAAAGTCCTCAAAATGTGGGGTGCTGGTTTGGCGGAGTGGTTAGCAACCAGGCACCCCATGTACGTGCTTCTGCCGGTCCAGGTTCAAATCCTGCCTGTGACCAGTTTGCAGAGTGTCCTTCCCTACTCTCTCACCCCCTTTCACGAGCCTATCCACTGTCTCTCTCCTATCAATAAAGGCACAAAATGCCCCAAAAAATACATTTAAAAAAAAAAAGCCCTCAAAATGTAAACTCCAGTCCAGTCAAAGTAAAAAGAATTGTGTCCACATTTATGATAATTTATCTGGTGAAACCATACAAATAACAATACCAGGGTGATGATGTAATTTATCATAGTACATTCCAACAGTAAGCGATGACACTACTATTTTTTAAATTAAATACTTTCTTTTAAATTGTGATGCAAAAACAAAGAAAATCACAGCAGTGGTTAAAATGCAACTGCTGAAAACACTTCAATTCCTGGTATGGGTGTTTCAAAACAAAGCTTTTACCTACATCCTGTTTACCAGGGAAGTGGTCCCCAACTGTTTCTGTTTTATGTAATACAACATAGTCATGGGCCAGCCTACAGATAACTGGGACATAAAAAACACGTGTTGCTCTGAGTAAAACACATCGTCAGAGAAAGCCTTATGGACCCAATTTAAAGAGACATTCACTGGAGCTTTGTCTCTTCAGCTGCTTAAGTTGGCTGAAAGTCACGTGGTAACTAATTAAGCTGCTACACCTTTTGCGTGTGGAGGAAAACTCTGTAAAAAATATGCATATGGTGCTGATAGTGTGTGTCTATTTTCATTAATCCTTATTGGATGTTTTATTATTTCTTACCAAATAAGGAAGTTGGGTGCTCTTGTGTGCTTTGGTGTCATTCAGTTACACACATCCTGCAAACACAAACATCTCACAGCTACTTCCAGAGCTCAGGGAGAAAAATGCTTGAGATCAAGATTTAACCACAAGTTTATCTCAGGCTGTACTTTTTTATTCATCGAAGCAGTGATAGTCGATGGTCTTGAGTCTGCGCTGCAAAACTGCTCAGGTGAATATGCGAAGATCTGGTCATCCTTTTAAAATAAAAACACATTTCAGTTGTCATTTTTTAAATGAATATTAGTTTCAGTACTCATTTTTGTTTCTCTATTTCCTGGTACCAAATGTTCTATGGCTTGTAACTGGGCCACAGCCCTTTGGATCAGGACGTAGTGCTAGCTACAAGCTAGATGACAGCAGGAAGTGACTGCGTGTTCAGTGATTAGCTTCAGCTTCAGTAGCAGTTTTATATGATCTTGAATGCATTTTTCATCAAATAAAAAAACAATTAACTCTACAGACTTCTATATACCAATGGTATTTTCACTCCACTTTTGACATGTTTTGGCCAGAATTTGTTCTACAAAGTGGCCCATGTTTTGTACATGTTACTACTGCAGATGCACCCTCCAACTGTGTTATTTGATTGGCCAGTAATGAATGTGATTGATGTAATGGTTATTTGCCAGATATGGTTTGAAAGGATTTGCCCATTTCCAAAGTTCTATTGGCAGTTTTCCAGATTGAAAAGTGAAATTGAATGACCCATCTGATATGTCAGGTTAGGTTGTTTTAACCATGACAATAACATAATTGTCGTTGAACTGCCATTATAATTCAGTGACACTGACATTGCACATTTTTTCCTGGACTGTGGCCGGTAGATTCACCAAATGCTGAACAAAACTATCACATTTGGCTAGTGTCAGGTGATTATGTCCAACCGTGCTACAAACACACTGCTTGATACACACATCCGCACCCTGACCCCAATAAATGCACATCTATTGCCTTAATAGCGCTTGAAAGGAACGGCTCGAGGTGTGTTAAGCCTGTAAGCTCATCCACGCAGCATGTTGGAAGGATAAGTAAAGCTGAGGCCTGCAGGGCTCCTCACACTCCTAAGATGGAGATAGAAGCTAATAGTGCAAAATCATCCACATTACTGGTGTAAAATCAATACTGTCTATTTGTGAACTGAGGACATGTGAAGCTGGTGGCCCTGAGGCCAAGGTAGGGAATTGCTCAATCTTCTTTCAGTCCTGCTGCTCCCATAATCACCATATTCCTCCTCTTTTCTCTGTCTTCTTTATTTCTCTTCCTTTCTTCTGTTCCTTCTCCTTTATTCTCTCTCTCCCTGCTCAGGCTGTCAGCTCAACCCAAAAGGACAGACTCACACACAGAGCTGCTGCTCTATATGCTGCTCGACACACAGGTAGCATCTCGTTGAAGGGTGCCTTCGTGTGTGTGCCAGTGTGTTTTTTGTCTTTCTCCCTGCCATGCTCCTTCCATCCTCCAGTGATGAGTGCACTACTTCAGACGCCTCTCCCTCACAGCATTCAGAACTCCGTCGCAGAGATAATCCCCCTGTGGGCACACGTGTGCGCTCAACGTCAGGGATCGTGTTTGTGTGTATTCAGAAGGGGGTGGCACCTTTGTTTGTAGGCGTGTGCTTAAGACGTGTGAATCTGCAGCTAGTTAAGTGCAAGTCCCTGCGTGTGTTTGTGTGAAGCTGCGTGACAGAGAGTGTGAATGTGGCACCACAGCCTCCGACCAGCCTTAATCCTCTAAGCTGTGTAGTTCACTCATGCCACATCAGCCCCATTGTGTCCCCAGACAAAGACGCCCAGTTAAAACTAAATGCCAGTTAAAGCAACAAACGACTAATTATAGCATCATTTTCTCCCTGTTATTCTCACTCCCTTTCCTTTTTTCTCGCTGCCGTCTCACTTCTACAGCTGACTCCTGCAACACTTTTCTCTCCGGACTGGGACAAGGCAGTACATCACTGTTTAAGGCTTTGCCAATATGTTTTGAAATGAGATATGAGAGGAAAAATAAGTATCAATGCAGTTGATATTCAACTGGAAAAAAATTAGGCCTAATGCTCTGGGAAAAGACTTTTTAAGTAAAACACATAACCATAGGTTGCTCATCAGCCACAAGATATCCATCCACCAATTATGAGACAAACCAGTGACTTTCTTCTGCACCATCATGCTGCTCAGCCACAAGATAATCTTTTTATATTATGCAGTCTTAGTAGAGTATTTTTATTCTGTTTATTCATCTATTCATTGAGCTTTTTCGTAATAGTCAAATCATAGTGATGCACTTTTAATGACACATACCAGCCTTGCTAGTACCAGGTAAAATCCCCTTTGCCTTCAGAACTGCCTTTATTCATTGTTGCATTGATTCAACAATCTGTTTGAAGGGTTTTGGTCGATGCTGACATAATAGGGACACAGAGTTGCTGCAGATTTGTCCATAATGCCAATCTTCCATTCCATCACATCCCTAAAGTGCCCTATTGAAGATCTTGTGACTGCGGACACCACTGGAGTACAGTGAACTCATTGTCATGTTCAAGAAAGCAGTTTTATATGATTTCAGCGTCAGGAGAAAGAGTGCTATCCTGCTTGAAGTAACCATCAGGGAACAGGCACACTGCAATCATTAAAGAATGAACATGGTCAGCAACAACACTCATCAAGGCTTTGGGGTTTAAATAATGCTTTGTTGATACTAAGGGTACCAAAGTGTGCCAAGGCACTCTCCCCCAAACCATAACACCACCACAAGCCTGAACCCTTTTCACAAGACAGGACGGATCCATGCTCTCATGTTGTCAACACAGTTCTGATACTTTTGAAATGCCAAAGGACCTCCCCATTTCCCTAGACCTTATTCACAGCCCCTTTTATAATTTCACCACAATCAAATAACAAGGAAGTTGGGATAAAAGAGACTAAATAATAAACATGCATGAGCCCATAACCCCTCTTGAACCTGCCATCTTCAAGATCCATCAGACTAGGCAACATATTCCAATCTCATATTGGTGAGCCAATGCATATTGAAGCCCTTCTGAGCTTACGGGAGTGGCATCTGGTGTGGCTTGCTGCCGCTGAAGCTCAAATGCCTCAAGATTTAGCATGTTGTGATGTTTTTATATGGTTTTCTGCATACCTTGTCTGTGAGATTGTCTGAGTTATTGTTGCCTTTCTATCCTCTTCTTCTTTGATCTACAGCATCATTGTGAAAATATCCATTGAGTGAATTGGCATCCAATAGATATTTTCACTTTCTGGACCGTTCTTTCTAAACCCCAAATATGGTTGTTTGTGTGAAAATTTCAGTATATTGTCAGCTTTTACCTCACCATGTTAAAATCACCATTTTGCCCCATTCTGATGCTCAGTGTGAACTTCAGCAGGTTGTCTTGACCATTGCTATGCTTCTAAATGCAAAGAGTTACTGCCATGCAATCAGCTGATTAGCTGTTTGTCTTAACCAGCACTGCAGATGTACCTAAAAAAAGTTGCCAAAGAATGTTTAATCCTTGTTACAATCTTTTTTTTTAAATTTAGAATATTTTGGCAACAGAAAAACCCAGTCATTTGGTTATGAAAGGAGAATAAAAGAAAGTGGTGCAACTGACAGAATTAATATACTCACAGCAGTCTTTCATTCATCTTTATGAGGAATTAGCCTTGGACAAAAAGGGAAGTTTTACATCAAAGGGGTTAAATTGAACTTTTACATGTTTTACATCCTCTTTAGTGTGCTTCACTTGTCTCCTTTACGTGAAAGAGCTCTTCTATGCACCAGAAAACAAAGTCCACGGCATTCACACTCCTCCATCTCCTCCTGCGAGTAGTGCTCGTAGCCCCCCTCCTAATAAACCTACCTCCGTGACTTCCTTCCATTGCTTCATCAGCAGTCAAAGCCCATCAGTTTTTGTTAACAAGTCCAGCAGTGCAGAGCGGGGACTATAGAAAGAATAAAAAGATGGTGAAAACTTGGCGCTAAACTGACCAATTACCACAGAATAGACTGCTCAACCAATTAAAGCTGACTATATCCACCAGGGTGTAAGGCATTTCACAGACTGAGAAAAGAAGTGGATCAGGTGTACTCAATATGTGTAAATGACATTTTTTTCATTTTAATATTAATAATTGTGGATATACTCTAGTTTAGTTAAGGAAAAACATGACCACTTGCTACAGGCTACAACAGTAAATAATATGGAGTAAGATTAACTCATGATCAGCCCATGTGAGCTAAATGTCAGCAGCTGCACTTCAGAAAAGGCTGCCAAAGTCCCCCTGTTGTATAAACACCAAATATCCTCCAAGGAATTCACAACATGAGAAATGACTGTGTGAACTAGCTGGACATTCTACTGGTTGATGATCAGCTGCTCTGTTATGCTGTATTACAAAAAGGGATCAGACAGAATCTTGAAATGGCAATATATATTATTGTCCTGGTACTTCCAATCCAATTATCAGATGGTAGATCTGATTATAAACATTTTATTGAAAAGTTACACCACTTTAGTCATTTTCTGCTACTTTGACTCAGCAGGCTAGCACTTAATGACTCCTCTTGGCAGTGCCTAATTATTAATGACAGGGATGGGGGCGAAAGTTAATGAGCAGAAGAATAACTGGACATGGGGAAAGAGAAGCAGAGGACAGCAGTGTGTTCAGGCTAATGGCTAACAAAAATCTAAATCAAGGGAAATAAACCAACGTTTATTTAATTTGGTTCAGATTCTTGTAGACCTTTGGCATTTCTCCAAAAGGCTTCTTCAGTTCTCAGAGTTTATTGGAGAAGAGTTAGATATAAAACCTTTGTCAACTACTAACATGCTGAGTAGTCAAGTGAGTCACAGGCAGGCTCTTGACCTGATTTTCCCTGGAGATGTGACCAATGGGCGCTTCTGGGATCATTATGGTTGCGTTGTTTGGTCCCTGTTCCTGGGTGAAGGTGTACATGTTAAAGTCGAGGTTTCTGGGTCCCTCATGTACAAATTGTTGTCTTTGCTGCATTGCTCTGCATATCTCTGTATCTTCTGTCCTCTGCATGGAAAAGGTTCTGTCTAAAAGTCTTGTAAGGTTTGAAGTGTACAGGAATGTTGTGTTTGTGAAAGATCCTTCTGAGTTTTTCAGAAACTCCAGATTGAAAGGAGGGAATTATAATGCTGTAACACTTGCTGTTCTCTTTTACTCTGTTTGCATCTCAGTACTTGGAGGCCTTGGTGAAGGCCTAGTTAGTTTAGCTACACTTTTGTAGTTCCTCCCTGAGGTGTTTGTTCTTCATCTAACTTTCTGCTGTTTCAGGTGTCTTCTGAGACATATGTTTAAAATTTCTCATGACACATAATTTATAGTTTGGAGGATGGTGTGAATCATCTAATAGGAATCATCTAAAAACTGATCTGAATGCGTGGGATTCTGGTAAACATAAATGCAGTCCAAAGGCAGACCAGAAAGGCCGGACTGTCCCCTTTCATGTCGACTTTTCTGATCCAATCTTCATCCAGGTTTCATCTACACATATAAAGCAATGACTGAAGCTGGGCCTGTGCAGGTTATTAAAAGAGACATTTTTAAAGTATAAAACAATGAAAGCTGACGCACACACAAGTTAATGATATCTTGAAATGTATACATGCATTTGTTTTGTCTTTACTTAAAAGAAGTGTGTTTTTTTTTTGTTTGTTTGTTTGTTTAAATATATTTTTTGAACATTTTGTGCCTTTATTGATAGGAGAGAGACAGTGGATAGACTTGTGAAAGGGGGTGAGAGAGTAGGGGAAGACACTCTGCAAACTGGTCACAGGCGGGATTTAAACCCGGACCAGCAGAAGCAAGTACATGGGGTGCTAACCACTACGCCAAACCAGCACCCCAAAGAAGTGTGTTTTATACAAAAAATCTTAAACAATTCAAATTAGCCATGTCATGACACTGTGATATAATATAAAATGTTCCTGTAATATATGCATGATCACAGTATAACCCTGCAAAGATATTATTGACATTGTAGACCATGCATTACATTAATCATATTGTGAGCCATCCTGTGATTCTTAGCCATCAATTGACAAATGTAGTCTTAGCATGTCAAAAGAACATCCGTATCAAACCCTCACTGCACTGAAATCATTGTGAAGACCATTTAGAATATATGAGACTTAAAACAACACTTTAGTCACACTAATGTTTGAGGTTTCATTTACATGCTTCCCATAAGGATTCAGCAGCAAAATAGCGAGGATCACAAGCGCTTATTGTATGTCACTAATACCACAGTGGCTACACACCATCAAGCTGAATTGTCAGGTAACAATGCACACCTTAGCAAACACTACCATAATGCTCCTGGATAAACCCCATAATGGTGTAGCTGTAACAACATTTCAGTGAGAACATCTTGTTCATAGATTCAAAGAATCTATTGAGTTATGTTCTCTTTATCAACTATAAGATTAGTCTTTGTCGCTTTGCTGTGATGTTGCACTGCCAGGATTCAAGCTTTATGGTACATTATTGGCGCAGTGTTACATTGCATAGACAGAAACCTACATTTCTGTAGGTTAAAATTAGAAATTTTTTTTTGGGGGGGGGGTGGGGGGTGGACAGCCTTGGCTTTTGGGAAATTTTATTTACACAGTTTGACCAACTGTCTACAATTGTTGATGATCAAATACAAAAACTCTATTCAACTCAAAACATTTTTAAGCATTTCTGGAATAGTAACAGCCGATTGTTTCTGTTCCTCAACAGAAGAAAATATCAACACATGTCATTCATCTTCATCCAGCTGAAACATTTTGAGATGTGATTTTTATCCCACATCGTCTAGCCTTATTCTGGACATCTTCCTGCTGTGTGTGTCTATAGCTGTATGTGTGCATGCATTTTAGCCTCCCTGTATGCCTCTCTATATGTGTGTTTGACTATCTGACAGCTTTGCCATGGTTCATGTGTTTGGGTCCTGTCAGAGCTGTCCTGTCACTGTGTGAAAAAAAATCATTCATTTCCCAGAGTCGAGGATGAAAGCGTCTTTAGACTTCAAACGCCTTTGGGCCTCTGTGGCTTAGATTGCCTCTCGCTTTTCCTCCACCGCTGTGTCATTTATTCCTTTAAAAAAAAAAAAAAGGAAAACAGAGCGGCTGTGGCATCGGTTAAGTGGAGATGGCAGAGACACGGCCAGGAGCTGGACAATTAGCCTGATTAAAACACTGTCATTTTGCATAATAGATTTAGCTTGAGCGGAGATAGGCGGATCCTCTCTGAGTGTGTGCTTGTGTGCAGGACGGCATGAAACCACATTCTTCCCTGCATAAACACACGGGGGTATTAAAAATGCACAGTTGGACATAGTTTGATGTCAGTGAAAAGAGATCTATTTAAAAGTCATGGTGCATAGCTGCAAAAGCTTTGGTGTTTGGGCATGACAAATAGTTTGTGGTGGAGTTGGTCATCGCTCACAAACATGCAGACACACACAGATGGCAAACACGTACCAACATACGCGCCATAGTATCAGGGCTGCTGCTGTGCACACTTTTCTCCATTCAAATACAAACAAAGAGCATATAAATATGTACACAAACTGTACATACAAGCATGCATGCAAACACTGTGCGACTGCTGCCTGCTGCTGCGGCGTGATGTTGTTTGGTTGCTCTGCATTGCAGTAATCGGCTCCTCTCTCCTCTCCTCTCCTCTCCTCTCTGCTCTCACCCACAGACAATCACTGGCTCTCAATGGACAACATCAGCGAGGGAAATACCTACAAAGAGAGCGAGAGATGTAGAGAGGAGGAGAAGGAGAGGAGGGGGAGGGAAGGATGTTGGAAGGAGAGGATGATGAGAAGGTAGCAAGGAAACAAGGGACTAAAGAGGACACAAGGAGATTTGAGAGAGGATGGAGGGGGGGAAGATGAAAAGACGGGGAGAAAGATCAGCGAGCGGGTGTTTCCAGGCTTAAGGCTGCTGGAGGACTTGTTAATTTGTGAGTGAGGGGAGTTACAGCAGCGAGGAAGCAGACGCACTTACAACACTGGAGATGTGTGGATCAGGCGCAGATAAGAGTGTTTGCTAGTTCTTACACACTTCAGCTGTGTGTTGGCTCTCGGGCATGCAATGCCACCCATCTTTTCTTTCAGCTCAATTATGTTTCTAACAAACATTTTCAGTGAGAAGATGAGAGCTTCTTCTTTTCTATGAAGATTCTCTGGACTTCTGTGCTTCAGTTCCTTTATTGATGACCAGCGTAGAGTCTGGAAGTAAGAAGTGGGGCATGACACGGGCCTGGACAAACAGGCTAGCATCACAAACTGGAGAAAATATTGGATGGAGCCCGAGAAATGTTAGGTGTTTGGTTACTGAAGGGGGCTTTTGAGTGCAGCTGCTGCTATGATAAAAAATGCTGCCTCATACTAACTGAAAAGGTTAGTTTAAGTTTTTTAAAGTGGGGTTGCAGCCCATGGCACAAGCAAATATGTGTGCCAATATAGGAACTGAAAGGTTTTGCTCCTGGGGAAAGATATCTGGGGTTGGATGATAGCCAATCAGTACATGGTCTTGTACTTAAACCTCTCATAGGTTAAAACTACTTAAAAACCATTTTCTCAACAATATGCTACAGGAAGATTTTTTTTACAGTGTTTAACTTTTCCCCAACAAAGCCCTTGGGTTTGGAACTATTATGTGATGCAGCAAAGGCTACGTATCTTTCTGTCAGAAACTTCCTATTAGATCTGGTCGGAGTGCTGCAGTCTGCAGCAGGGTCAGGTAGTGGTCACTGGAGCACAAACAGACATAAGTAACAGAATTTGGCTTGTTGTTTTAAGTATGGACATCAGGACTCACTCCTCTGCATCAAGTACCCATTTTACCGATCAGTCTAAGATGCACCTCAGAAGTTTGAAGGCTTACTGAAATATAAGAGCACTAATAAAAGGTCCAGGAGAGTCCATGTTACTAAGTCCCACTCATGACAGCAACAGGCCTTAGAGTTTGCAGATATGGGCCCACAGTTCATTCATCATCTGCAGGTTCTCTCTCCCTTTCTCCACCTGTGACTCTGCAAAAGTCTCTGTCAGCTTTGAGATTACCAAAATTTAATTTAAATATATGAACTACCACAATTAGAAAACAATAAGCGCATCCTCTTTTGAAAAGCCTTTGCACAGTAATATGTGTCTGAGCCCAATTTGATCATGATTTTATCCAGGAAAACAACGAAAAGTGGCGTTTCCTTTGCCTACCAAGTATCAACAATTTTTATTTTCAGTGGGGGGCTTGACTCTTTCTGGGTACAAATGGAAGGGGTTCAAAGAAAAAAGGGTCAGGATGCATTGCTGTAGTTGATCTAAACGGATAAAAACCAGTCTACACACTGTAGGTAAAGAAATGCTTAATGAAATAGTTCAGGATTTTTGATCTGAGGCTTTATGAGGAACATAGCACTAAGTATTAGCCACGGCAACAGAGCTCAGTAATGCATCTGTACCAACAGTCCACACAAAAGCTACATACAGCTGGGCATGGGTCTGCTCACTGTGATTTCAACAAACCACAAAAAAGGGTGACTGCAAGCAATATCTAATCTCTTTACAACTTACTTCTCCACTACCAAGCTGCTTTATTTGGTACTACTTCTGTATGCAGCACAGCCAATTAGTCCTTTCACCTGAAGCGTCCTGATCATCATTCCATCTCGTTTCCATTTTGCCAAGTACACTAATATTACTACATCCCAAATAAAGAATAATCAGAGTAACAAATGTTTAAAGATTATCCTGCTGACCAAGCACAGTAATTTGAGACAGTGTTGTTCTTTCTGTTGTTAACATCCTCAAACATAAAGGATGTTATCATCAAATAAACTTGAAATCAAAACCATGGATTCTTTGTACACTTTCATGAAATCATTAAAACTTTATAAATGAGAGATAATTGTGGGGCATCCAGAGCTGTGTACTCCAGTGAATACAACTATTCCCAGGTGTCCAGAGTAAACAGCAGTTATATTTGCTGCCAAAATTGCTCATTATCCAGTTTGGTAGTGGTTGGTTCTTCTTGTGGAGACTGCTGGCAGAAGGACTCATATAAGCTGTGCCGAGAACAAAAGCCAAGACAGCAGCTCAGTGTTGGAAAAGTAAGCTGTTTTCAAGAACTTAGGTACAGCCCACTAACACCCCTCACTGTTTTTGTAGCTTGTTTTCACCCTAAACTCTCAATAGTTATACAGAATGCATATTTTTAGCTTCCATATTGACCGTTCCTGTACAGTTGCAAAACTGATCTCTGTCACTGTGGCGCTTAAAAAAGTCAGTTTTGGATGAAACTGCAGTCATTAAAAGGTTAAAATTCTCTTTATACTGAATTGTTCTGTACACAAAACTTTGTATTTTGTAACATGTTAGAATCTATATTATTTTCTCCACCAAAGTTAAAGTTAGACTTTATCCAGATAGGAAGCAAAGTACCCTTAGCTTACTGGTTGACATAAACCAGGTTTTTTATACAGAGAAATACATAAATTATAACTCCTGCAAATGTAAATCCTGTACTTATTACTAAGTATAATTTCATGTCAGCTAATCATTTTGTACATGTACCCATGCATTTTTCCAGATGTAAAATAAAGTTAAAGTGTATTTACAGAGAAAGTACTATGAAGTGGTCTCAGACCTCCAAGATACAGTTTAAGACCACACTTTTATTTAATTAAACAAATTCAAATGAAAAACCACACAAAATGGATATTTTTGCATTAATTTAATTTTGTCAGGAATAAAGCCATAAGAATTGCGATGCATGTGCGTGCATTTCCCAGTCTACATTAAAAGTTAAGCAATAAAAATCCAAACATATGATGAAATGTGGTTAATCTTGAGCTAACTGAAAAAAATATAAATTGGTTGTAATTAAGTCATTTAAATTCTTTGCTGCCCTTGTTATTACTGTCATATACCACAGCTGTGATAAATTAACAGCATTGCTAAATACCAAATTCATTTTTTATGTTGTTTTTTTATGGTTAATGTAGCAGCTCTTTAATGGAAATTTATCCATCCATTCATCATCTATACTACTTATTCCTTCCAGTGTTCTGGGGAGAAATTTAGAGTGACCAGGTAAACTAACAAGAATGAGAAAGAACATGCAAAATCCAGACAGAAAACTCCTGAAGAACACTGGGTTCAAACCAGCAACCCTTCTTGCTGTGAGGTATGTACACTATCCAATGCACCAGAGTGCCACCTTAAAACAGCACCCAGATAATTATGTTTTGGATGCTTATTCAAATTCAACAGAATTCAGATTTACTTAAAGGGACTGTGAGGAGTTTCAAAATAATTACAAAAAAGTCTCACTTTTAGATATATGCCTGATCGAAATACACACTTATTGATGAGTTTTATAGCATCAAAATAGGTTATATATTTATGCTATTCCTTAGCCTTCCGGTCGGGTCGGACAGGCTGGACTGGCCCAGATACTCAACTTCGGAAACAAGACAATCAAAACTAGAGCAAATTTATATTATTTTATTATTTATATAACATGTCTTAGAGCACCGAGCTGTAGCCATATATAGCCGGCTACAAAACTACGTTACTAAGTTTTCCAAAAACTGCTTGTTGTCACACATCAAAAACTACCGCTACGTAACTAGAAAGAGATACATTACCTCGTCGCTTTGCATCCTGTAAGTTGTTGAAAAAACGAAGTTGTAAAGCAATGCAGAGTTCTGAGGAAGGTCTAAGTAGCATTTTTGTTAGCGTCAACAAACACACGCATTGGCTTGTGGTGCGTTCCAGTTGTAGTCGGGAGTTGGAATTTCTGGGCTCCAAGTAGGAAACTACATCTGGAACGTCCCCCGAAGTCTGAATTTCCTACTGGGAACTCGGTGAAACCTCGCCAACCCCGAGTTGACAATCAAAGATGGATGCCCCCAGTGTGAACAGTTATTTAGCTCCTGTAATAATCCATTTATTTGCACTTCTGACTGGGGTGTGTCGCTCTAGATCAGCTGTATACATAGTATTGTTAGACTTATATTTACAAAAATGCTGCCATAGTGATAATCACATTCTTCATGTGATATTTGTGAACAACAACACAGGGCGTGCTAACAACAGCTAACAATAGCCTGGTAGATCGGCATGTTTTTTTCCGACTTCAACTGGAACACCGATAGTCGGAGATGATGTCACTCCCAGTTCCGAGGTTACTGGAACGCAGCATTACGACAGTCGCCGCGCGGGCTCATGGGAAGCAGAGTCTTAATGTCGCCGGAAACAGATTCTCCTCACAGTCCCTTTAAAAAAACAGGTTCAGATAAAAAAAAGGTTAACACAGTTTGAAATTCCTCATTACTGTAAAAATATATGTTCAATAACAATGACATTTTCAGTTTTAAACAAGTTTCAAAAGACTTCTAAAGTTTTCTTGTTTTCATGACAGGTGGTCTAATAAATTTGTGAAGTGTCTATATTACAAGTAACTAGTCACTGCCAAACTCTGGTAGCAGAATGAGGCTTGTTTACAGTATGATAATGAAATAATATGGCTCATTATACAGCAAGGTGGTCTTATAGTAATCTGATGTATGTCGCTCTCCTGGTGTAGTAATCTGGTATGACGACACTAAGATGGCAGGACCGAGCGTGTGACAGTGAAATTGCATGAGCTTTGCAAGAGCATATACAGCAGCTATCTAAGTGTGTGTGTGTGTGTGTGTGTATGGTTTTCCATCTTCGTGCTGATTTGTGTGCGCTTTTAAGGTTTGCATTTGAGAGATCAGACACAGACAGAATAAGGAGAATATGGATGAGAGGATAAAAGAATCTGCAAGTTGTTTTTCAGGGTTTTCTTCTCTTTTTGATTGTCAGAAAGAAGAGATTGCTTAAAGCAGTGGGTTTTTAAGTCTCCATACACCCAAAAGGTGCTACGATTCATGCTGCAAGGAGACACTATTCGTGTTTGGTTTCCATCAGCTCTCAGAAGACGAGAAATAAAAAACGCAGAAATGTAGATAACCTGCTGATCCTGCACCCCTGAAAGCAATAAAACAACAATAAATGATTAACTACAGATGCTTTTTGCTGCAAATGTCAGGCTTGTGCTTGAATATTGATTTTCTCATCCAATTTTCCACCTTTTTATTATTCAGTATTCACAGATTATTCGGTGGATTGAGAGCTACAACAGCAGCCACAAAGCCTCAGGATCAGTGTCTCTCTGAAACAACTATGAGACATTGTTGATCGTACCATAAAGTCTGATTTGTGAGGCCTGTCTCCCGACTCGACTCCTCCTCTGTAAGGAGCAAGCCAGGAGCGGAGGATTAGAGCCTACCTCAGCACTGGAATGCCTAGTGGCGGCTGCGGCGCCGCTCCCATCACCTCCTTAAACACCCCAGCTGCTGGTTTAGTATTGAGATGCAGTGGGCCACACAGCTGTCGACTTTGCTCCTCATTTATGATAAACTTAAGTCGGTCCTAATCTCCACCCGTCACCGTGTGTTGAACCAATGTTTGGAACAACATGTTTATCTGGCGAGGCAAGGCGAGTGGAGTGGGAGCCAGGGGAAGGCACCCGTTCACAGAGATAACCCAGAATATCTTCTCTCCCCTCCAAGTGCAGCTTGCAAACTGGGAGTGAGTGTGTGTGCATGTGCAAGGGCGTACCATGATTTATGGGTCCTGTGCACTGAGGTAAATTCCGGCAACTCGCTTTACCTTTTCATCAGACAAGTGATGGCATCAGACATCTAAATCTCTAAATCTAAATACAAAAGTACACATTTCCTTTAGTAACTGGGCAGTTACAAAAACATTGTTTTTAGGGGTCAAGATGCCATTGCTATTAGAAATTAGCACAATTATTAGCGATACGTTTTACCATTTCTCGCAATTTTAAACATTGGAGGAAGCTTGTGTGCTAAATTGATGAATCTCTGTCAAAATCTTAAAACCCTGGTGTTTGAGTTGTGCATTTATTCTTTTTTGGTAATTGAAGTCATCCAGTCATCCCAGTCATCCATGCCACAACCACTCTAGCAGTGGAGGCTGTTTCATGTTTACAAGTTGTCTCTCTGTCCCACTCTTGTTGACCAAACATCTAAATAATGCTCCCATTTTTTTTTTACTTAGCATGAACTTCTGTTACCACATACTATGACCTCAATACAGGGTATGCATTGACATAACAGTTCATGCAACAGACAAGCATTTACACTTGATAAATGACAAAAAAAACATCCTCTGATTCTAAATTTCATATATATTAGGCTTTCACTGGGTGTATGGTTTCAGGATCTGATTAACTGTTTTTTCTTCTTGTTTATTTTTAATGTGACACAAAAAGTGGTCAGATACTTTATCATGAAAAACTGTATCAATAATTGGCAAAACAGAAGTCGTGTGATTTAGTTATTTAATTTGTGTTAAATCTGTTTACTTAACTTTTCTGAAGCCTCATGGTCATCCTTTATTATTAAAATGACATCTTAATAGTGTTAAATGTGACTCAAAGATTAACTTATTAAAACGCTTAGGTACCATGTCAAAAATCATTTGGCCTCCTGATCATCCTATGATTGGGAACCCCAAAATTCAAGAACATTTTGACTAAATGCTGTCAAACTCTGCACATCGTTGACTTGGTTGGTTGAAGGGTGAAGTTGCAACTTCATTTTAATATTGTCTTGTTTCGATTTTCTTTCACACTGCATTCTTCCAAGTGAACAAAAGCCTATCAATTGCAGAATAATATAGTCAGTCAACACTAGTTAGGGTGTAACTGCTCTCTTCATTCCTGCAGTCCATTTTTTTGCACTATGACCCAGAAATACACATCTGGCTTCCAGTAATAAGGTTCTTCAGCTCAAAGCAGTTTAAATTAAAACAGATTGAATTAAGATAAATCTGCATTTAGGCTGTGTCAGGAGACACTTGCACATCGATAGGTGACATTTAACAGTGTTCCACATGGGACTGTAGACACTAATCTGTGTAAAGAACCAGAGGCTGGCAGCACTAGCAAGGAAAACATTAGCCACACTCTGCTTGATATGCTCAGTGAACACTATGCCAGTCTACTTACTATTTTGATATTTAGCCAGACTCAAGCCACAAATCACGAAGCAAACCAGAGTTAATTTTGTCCAGACCAACAGAGACATGAAAGCAACCTTAATCAAGGATGAAGCCAATATATTTTGGTGGTCAAAGGTCAAGACCATAATCCCTCATGCTCATGAACTGGATATCCCAAGAAGATTTAGACATTTTGATGAACTGTCCACTCTGGCTTAAAGATGAACTGATGAGATCTGGAGGAGCAGGGTCAAACTGAGTCACTGAGCTCATGATTTATCCTAGCCTGTGAGCTTCATATTGTTGTAATACTTTTGGGCATCTATGTCAAACTTTGCACCAAGATAAACTCTAAAAGGAAATACACACTATATAGCCAAAGTATTCGCTCACCCATCCAAATAATCAGAATCAGGTGTTCCAGTCACTTCCATGGCCACAGGTGTATAAAATCAATCACCTAGGCATGTAGACTGTTTCTACAAACATTTGTGAAAGAATGGGTCTCTCTCAGGAGCTCAGTGAATTCCAGCGTGGAACTGTGATAGGATGCCACCTGTGCAACAAATCCAGTAGTGAAATTTCCTCGCTCCTAAATATTCCACAGTCAACTGTCAGCTTTAATATAAGAAAATTGAAGAGTTTGGGAACAACAGCAACTCAGTCACGAAGTGGTAGGCCATGTAAACTGACGGAGTGGGGTCAGTGGATGCTGAGGTGCATAGTGTGAAGAGGTGCAGAGTCAAACGCTACTGACCTCCAAACTTCATGTGGCCTTCAGATTAGCTCAAGATCAGTGCAGAGAGCTTCATGGATGGGTTTCCATGGCAGAGCAGCTGCATCCAAGCCTCACATCACCAAGTGCAATGCAAAGCATCAATGCAGTGGTGTAAAGCACGGTGCCACTGGACTCTAGAGCAGTGGAGACGCGTTTTCTGGAGTGACGAATCGTGCTTCTCCATCTGACAATCTGATCAACGAGTCTGGGTTTGGCGGTTGCCAGGAGAACGATACTTGTCAGACTGCATTGTGCCAAGCGTAAAGTTTGGTGGAGGGGCGATTTTGGTGTGGGGGTGTTTTTCACGAGCTGGGCTTGGCCCCTTAGTTCCAGTCAAAGGAACTCTGAATGCTTCAGCACACCAAGACATTTTGGACAATTCCATGCTCCCAACATTTTGGGAACAGTTTTGAGCTGGCCCTTTCCTCTTCCAACATGGCTGTGCAGCAGTGCACAAAGTAGGTCCATAAAGACATGGGCAGAGTCTGGTGTGGATGAACTTGACTGGCCTGCACAGAGTCCTGACCTCAACCTGACAGAACACCTTTGGGATGAATTAGAGCAGAGACTGAGGGCTAGACCTTCTCTTCCAACATCAGTGTGTGACCTCACTAATGTGCTTCTGGAAGAATGGTCAAAAATGCCCATAAACACTCCTAAACCTTGTGGACAGCCTTCCCAGAAGAGTTGAAGCTGTTATAGCTGCAAAGGGTGACCAACATCACATCGAACCCGATGGATTAGGAATGGGATGTCACTTAAGTTTATATGCGAGTCAAGGCAGGTGAGCGAATACTTTTGGCAACATAGTGTAGATTCGATTATAAATGAATAATGAATGTTTATTCAGAGCTTAGGAAGGCAATACTCCAATAACATGTAAAGGGAGTTCCTTCAAACTAGAGACACATACCATTATGGCTTAAATATACTGTTGAGGGCCAAGGTCAAAGGTCATTAGGGACCACTCACTCTCATTAACAGTCTTGCACTTGTAGACCCTGCAGGGGCATGAACCCCTCCAAGGCAACAGTTCTTGTTTCAAACATGTTTTATGTTGTGAAGTTCTCCCTGTAAATGTGCACAAAATGGAAGCATGTAATATCTTCCTCCAGTATCTGTTAGTCAGGTCAAGCCAAACTTTGTTTATTCAGCAAAGTTCATGCTCAGGGCAAAACAATGTGTTTCATAATCAATGTTTATGTGGCTGACTTACCAGCTTAGAAATGCATTACATCCTTCAACTGACAGAGGCTGAAAGGAGGAGTAGATTTGGAGCAGGCAATGACATTTTGGCTCTCAAGTATGACACAGTCTGCTGTCAGCATCAAACATATTCACAAAAATTCAGTCATTTGGAAAGGCAACATTTTGACACGATCCAATCAGAGTTTTCCGAGCATGCTATGATCTCATTCACTGTAGTGTGCTTTGTGCAATGTGATTTTATCCAACCATATCTGATCTTGTGCAAGTGGATGAAATATGCTTACTTTATGGGACTCAGAAAATGTAGGAAAATCTAAGGTTTTATTTAAAAAAGGAGCAACAGTTTCAATCAAATCTTTTAATCTAACTCTGTTTGGACTGGGGTCTTTGTCTTGCAACCAGCTGTCCTGCTATTGCAACTTATAGGGGTAGAATTCTGAAAAAAACAATGTTCTAACAGAAATATTTGCATTTCTGCCCACCTTTCAGAGAAGAAGATTAATAATAAATTGCATCTTCGGGCATCATAATGCTGGCACTTTGTGGAAATGCTCTTTGACAAGAAGGGCTGAGGCCATTCACTTATGTTGTCAGTCATTTTGATCACCATTCTTAAGTGCAAGTGAAGTTCACAAGTACTGAGATTTTTTATTTGTTTTGATTCATTTTTCATGATCTTGTAATATTATTTTCAGCTTCAAACTAGGGCAATTACCTAATCATGCAACAGCAACATGTACAGTAAATGTCAGTCAGTCAATCATGCTTTTCTACTCTTATGTTTTTTTCTATCAATCAAACAGTGAGGCTCAACATCTAAGAGATCTGTACCAACAAATTCACTTTCTGTGACCTAATTTCCTCCCTGTTATCTCAAATAAAGCCTCACATCAACCAGTTTATGATAGTTTGTCTATAGCAGAGATACCTTCATTACAAGACAGCGCTGCTCTGGACAGACCAACTCTAAATAAAACCCCTAACTTGGTAAGAAAAAAAAAAGTTTCATACAGTTGCTAAGTAATGAGCTAATATTAGCTCCCTATTAAAAACACACTCAATTATCTAACATAACATAAAAAGTTGTTAACTGGGTTCAACACTGCAATCAACTTCGAATTAATGGCAGGAAAGAAGTCTGTCCTTGGAACACAAATAATTGTATACAAGAGTGGAAAGTGACTGATCACACTCAAGTTACTGATTGGCAAGGGAATCGAAAACCAATACCAGTTGAAAACACTCAAAAACATTTTAAATGACAATAGATTCAGAGAGTGCTTTATGTACCTGCACTTGAGAAAAAGTTTATCAAAGTAACTGTACTTACTGTATTTATGAATAAAGTATTTGTGTACTCTTTCACCATTAAATGTAACATTAGCTCATAAGTTACTTAGTTACACCCTGGTGATGTTTCGCCTCCATTGTGACCATCATGGGGTAGAGCAGGGTTTACAAGTTGATCCTTCATGTACTTTACTCTCGGTCTCCAATGGCAAAATATTGGTGAGAGGGGAGCAAGCAGACTCAGCGGGGGGATAGTAGCGCTGTGAGTGTGTGCAAGTCCATGTGTGTGTGTAGGAAACAAGCTGTGTCAAGCACCCTTGTGCTCCTCCAGAGCTGTATCGCATTGTAACTTGACAAATCTTAAGACCTTGTAAAATGAATGTGAATGTCTTGAGGTGTGACGGTAACAGAGTTTGTTGTGGTGCTTTGCATAAATGTCCTGTGAAAAGAGCTCGTATGACAGTTGTAGAAAATTCTCTGTGAGGGTGCAACAATTAACTTAATAACTCCAACAGCATTATTTGTTAAACGTTAAAATAGAAGTCTACAAATTACTATAGTAGACAAAAACAAACAGAAAACAAAGCACTGGAACATATACAACAACTACAAAACTTACCCAAACAGTGTAAAATCATGCACAATAAGAACCTGTTTATACATCATAATAGCCCAAGCAGTACAAGAACCCAGCAACATAAAATCAGATTACAAAGACCAAAGAAAAGTGCTAAATAATGAAAGAGGGTAATGACCAAAGAGAAGACAGTAAAATCAGCAAGGGAAAATAATTGTTGAAAGCAGCAAGAAGACAGGAAAACAAGAAAACTAAAGGATTAAACGTAACATTGGACAACTGTGTAGGTTCTCAGTTATCCAGGCAGTGGTTATCCAATACTTATCCAAGTGGCAGCTGGATTGGTTTAAATTCTTAAAGACGTTTCAACTTCTCTCCAAAGGGCTTCTTAAGTTCTAAGAGTTAGGACCGAGCTATGACTAGGTCAACGACTCACAGGTGACCACCCAGATCATTTGCATACTGGTAGACAGAGGCTTTATAGCTTGTCTTTCCCAAGTAACTCTTAAGCTGTGTTCACATCAAACACCAATTTCAGTTGTCACATGTATGGTAAGATCCGTGGTTCACACTGTTAGCATGACAATTTGTGTTGTAATAGGCTAGTTGTGCAAAAAATGTGAATTGTCACATAATCAATGCAGGTGTTACATTCAAACTGCATCAAGGGTGAACAGTGACATGGTGCCATCCCAGACAGGGGAGGAAGTAAATAATGCTGCACATCTGCATCTAAGCTCTTCTTAACAGCTTTTTGAGTGTTTCACAGAGAGGAGGTTTTGATCATCCAACGAGTTCACCTCTTATTTAACACTTTTTTCAAGTGTTTTATGGGGCATTTTAATGCCTTTTCTAACCTGAGAAAGACTGTGGATACGCTTGTGAAAGTGGATGAGATAGTAGGGGAGGACATTCTGCAAATGGGTCTCAGACTGGGTTTGAAACTTTGCCAGCAGAGGCATGTGTGGGACATACCTGACTGCCTACTACTCTGCCAAACCAGCATCCTCTATCTAATACTTTTTATGGGCTATATTGTGAACAAAGTTGCCCAGCACAATGGGAGGTAGCACAACTGCTAGCTGGCTATCGATGTGGTTTAATGCCTCACTAGCAATGTGTTGTTCCCCAGAGAAGATATGGCAAACATCACATAAGGATTACCAAAGCATTTAGCTTCTTGTTTTTGAGAACAGGAAGAAGACAGTGATTGTAGAAACATCCACTATGATTGATAATCGATTCAAAAAGGTGGAAGCAGTCTTGGTTGTGGCTATAGGAGACAAACCTATCCCCTTCCCTAATAGCTTTTGGTTCTGAAGGGCCAACATTCTCCTCAATGAATCCGAACCATTTTAACACATGAAATATGAATCAATCAATCAATCAATCAAATTTTACTTATATAACACTTTTCATACAAAAATTGTAGCACAAAATGCTTTACAAACACACAGATAATTAAAATAAGGTAAAGGGAATTATGACCCAAACCCACTCCGCCCAGCCCCGGAACCCACCCACCCCCGAATCCATACACGGTATTAGTAAAATGCAATATAAATAAAAGACAATAATAAGGTAGGAACATTGTTGCACCCAGTACCAAGGAAACGCCATCTTAAAGGTTTATAATGAGTGAACACTGAAGGAAAGGTTAAAGTGTAAAATTAAATATATATTAAATATAAAATAAATAAATTGAAATGAAGTAAAAGATAAAATAAAATTAAATAATGATAAAGTGAGGCTGTTATAAGAATAAAAAAAATAAAATGATATTCAGGTAAAAGCAAGACGAAAAACATAGATCTTAAAGGGATAGTTCAGTATTTTTGAAGCAGGGTTGTATGAGCTCCATATGGTCACTAAGTCCAATAGATGCAGTAAAAAGTTCTGTCCTCTCCCTCAGTAAGCCGCAGACTGTGAGAGTCTGTGACAAAGAAATAGCCGCTAACAGGAAAGTACCGTAACAAGAACAAAGGGTATTTTCTCTGCCTACAAGAACTCAAATCAAAAAGTAATACCACAGTTTAAGAGTACGCTACATATGAGTGTTTTTAAGTGCATTAACATTTCGGAAATATAAAGTTTATCTGGACCTAAGCCAACTCACGTTGTGTATCCCTCCACTAAATCACTCCGCCTCACTCTTAGCTGTTGTAAACAGAACAAGCTGGCGGCTTCAGACGCCTGTTGTAGACTGATTGAAAGCACTTTATATGACAAATATTTCTGATTTGGGGTTTTTGTGATGCTTCCCTTGTTGCAGAAACAGATTTGCATCATGGAGAACTCAGCTTTCAACGTATTCCTCTGCGTAACAAAGGCATACGTTTACATCATAGAGCGAATGCATCTCTTGTTCCCTGCTACCTGACAGGTTGTGTGTACGGATCTATACATCTTTATATATATATTAGAGGCTAATACACAGTAATTGTTGCGTGTGTGTACGTGTGTGAGAGAGAGACACAGACACAAGTAGTCTGCACTGTTTAGATAAACAGCCTCGACTCTGCTTGTTTGTTTCTGACATATATGCTTTGAGGAGAAACTGTCAATAGGTCCTTCAGGTTTGGGGCATTTTTCCCGTTTATCTTTGGGAAATTGAAGAATGTCCATAAAACTCCAGAGAACAGAGAACTTCTTGAAGACCCGAGGCTCTACTGGGCTCATATGGTAAAAGCCAATCAGATAAATAAGAAGGACTCAGACCATTAGGAGCTTTAAAAACCAGTAAAAGAATCTCAAACTCCACCCAAAAACAAATGTGAGCTCTCTTTCTGGTCCCCATCAGATTTTCTTTTGTGAAAGACTAGAAAGAAGAGCGTTAAAACAGTCTGTTCTACAGGTGATAAAAGCATGAATTAATGTCTCTGCATTGGCTTGAGAGAGAAACAGTCATACTTGGGCAATGTTTTTAACATAACAAAAAGCTTTTTTGGTGATGTCCCAGATATGTGGCCCAAAACTGAGCTCTAAATCAAATAAAATCCCTAAATTTTTAGTTTGCCCACATGGATCAAAAGATAATGCTTGTAGTTTACTGACTAGTTTCTCTCTCGACCCCTGACTCAATGACTAAAACCTGAGTTTTGTCCTTGTTTAGCTATAAAAAAGTTCCATCCACGATTTAATATCTTATACCCCTTTCTGACTGACCAGAAAACCCTTTGAAACCCGGTAACAGTCAGCTCCTGTCGGCAGTTTGAAAAGGTTTAATCAGCAGTTCAACCTGGGTCGACTGACCCTGCAAGTAACATCACATCCGGGTCGACCCATTAATTTCAAATGACGTAAAATCACACCCGCTCCCTCTGTCTGTAACTTACGTGGCTCTTTGCCATCTCACTAACAAACTCCATCCACCTTTGTATCATGAGCGCCCAGTTTGTACATTTTTAAAGAGGGACAAAAGTACAAAGTAAAGTGAACCGCGCCCACAGCCTCTATGCAGCTTTCCATTGTTTACATGGAGGGGCTACAGCACACTGATGATGTCATCAACGTGATAACATCAGCTTGATGCGCCAGAGGAGTAAACAAAGCCAGCTCGTCTGCTGCCAACTAGACCCGGGTCTGCCGGCAGTGGGAAAAGAGTCACTTGCTGATTGGTAGCAGGTTAACTTGCGCTGAAAAAATCTGCGTTGACTTGCTAATTTTAGTGTAAAAGCGGTATAAGATACAGTTAAAAAGGGCACCAAGTGGCCCTGTGCCATGAGGAGACACGGCAACATAAAGCTGAGTGTCATCAGCATAGCTGTGAAAATTGATGACGTGTCTTCTGATGACAGTCCCTAATGGAAGCATGTAAATAATAAAACTAAATAAAACTAAAACAGAAGGTTATTTATTATCCATATTGGACCTGAGGTCATTAATGATAATGACCAGAGCAGTCTCTATTTCATAAATATTTATTAAACTAATAAAATCATTTAACTGGTTTAAAACGATCTTTTCTACATTTTTTCTTAAAAATGGCACATTGGTCTAAAATTATCAGCTACAGCCGTATCAAAATTGTTTTTCTCCAGGAGAGGTTTTATGATAGAAGTTTTGAAAGCAGAGGGAAATACGCCTGTCTGAAGTGAGTAGTTTAAATATCCAATAAATATGCAAAATGTAATCATGTGAAGACAGGACTTGTATATTTTTCGGCATTTTGTGTGAGCACAGCTGTAGGACTTACAAAGCCTGTTGGAGAAGAGATAAAACGTCGCCATTAATCAGAACCTGTCCAGTTGAATTAGAATTGGATAAATGAGATAAATTCAGAAGACTTAGAACTATAAATGTAGAGGATGTGACACAAAAAAGTGGGGAGTCGTGCCTAAAATGTAATCAATAAGTAGATTAAAAGATGAAAAGATGCAGCAGTAAGTAGAGAAAGCAATGCACCATAAAATAAATTTGATTGGTAACAAATATTAAGTAAAAAGAAATTAGGAAGAGGAAAACAAACAATTTTTCGTTACTCAGCCATAGAGATTAAAAGCTTATACAATAAATAATTATGGCCTAACCCAGAGCTATAACAAAACATAATAGTAGTCCCGTGTTGGTCTCAGTTGACAAATCAGCTGTCATATGATATCACAGTTGTCATATCTACTTGGTTATATATATCTATATATCTATCTATCTATATGTATATATATATATATATATATATATATATATATATATATATATATATATATATATATATATATATATATGTATATATATATATTTACATATATATATATATATATATATATATATATATATATATATATATATATATATATATATATATATATATATATATATATATATATATATATATATATATATATATATATATATATATATATATATATATATATATATATATATATATATATATTTTTTTTTTTTTTACAAAACTGTCCGAGATAAAATCATCACATTATAGGCTACATAATCAACTTCTTCTGCAACTGTTAGTCAAAAGGGGAACAATTGAGGAAAAAAGCCATCAGCCAGTTTGTATAACATTGCTTTCAACTTAAAACTGGAAACAATGTTATACAATGTAATGCAGAGCACTGTAATGTTAAAACTGCTGACTCATATGTCAGTCTCTGCGCTTCATCTGATATGTTTTCAATATGTGTAATGGCTGTTTTAGGTCTTTACTAAATCCTTGAAGGCTAACTCAAAGTGTGTTTCTTCATGGGTTCTTTTTGTAGCATTTCATCTCCATTTTACTTACATACATAAATTACAGAGGCAGACAGAAAACAGAGAGAGCAGGAGAGAGACAGGGAGATAAAGTTCAAAAAGGGTCCCTCTGCAGCCAGAAGCAAACCAAGGATGTCATGGTTAAGTGATTCACAACTAAGCCACTGCAGTCCCCCAAAGTCAATATTTTTCAAGAACTGTCTTATTCTCTTACTTAGATACACAGAGACACACACACTGAATGAACTGGTGGCCGACTTAAAATGCATCCAGTGCCAGAGTACTTCAACAACACAGCCTCCGTCGCCTGCTGCTGTTTTATAAACCTATCCATCATAATGTAGGAACAAGTGAATCGACTGGAAATATTGACAGGAGCTGGAGTTATGTAGCTCTCACCAAGCAGTACTTAGCAAACCACCATATACACAAACAAAATCTTTAAACCTCACTGATCAATATTTTTATATTAACAACCAGGCAATTGGCTTTGTGTAATGTGAAAGGAGTTTCTGGTTGTGTTGAACATGGATTTATCCCCTCGACGATTCATTCCTCTTTGCTCCAAAGAGCTGCTTAGCATCTTGCAGCCTATTGTTTTTCTTTATGATCTACAAATTTACTGAGCCGACTGTTCTCATCAATGTAAGCCAGTGTGACTTCACATAGATTTGCTCAAGGGATGCCAAGTTAGAATCTAGCTGGTAAATATGAAGAAACTATTAGCAACTAAGGAAACATATTTCTGTAATGTGCTTTTCGATACTGAACTAGAGGTGTAGAAACACAAAAGGTTGTTACAAAACTTGTGACGATAGGAATTACTTGAAATTAAAGCATATTTTGCCATGTATGCTAATGCTCCGTTTAAGCAACAGACTGCAAAAAAGTAGGACAAAGGTACGACACAGTGCCAAGCTGCCTGTGCTATTTCAACTGAACTTGAGCTCAGCCTCCTCACAGAGAGAAAGGCTGCGATGAGGCAGGACTAAAGGCTGTTTGACCAACAGAAAAGGCACATTTCTTCATCAAAATTTCTCAATAAATCCTCCAATATAGAAAAATTTAGATTAATTGCTTTATTTTTTACATTTTTAAGCCTATATTGGACGGTAAGAGACCAGGGAGGAACACATGGCAAATATGGGACCTGCCTGGTTGATTCCTAGTCTGCCAATCCTATCCCCAATCCGAGTGCCATTCTTAACTTGTGTTGCTGGGTCCAAGTGGCCTGAAATTGCCTTAAATCTTTGTAATAAAAGATCCATGATATAAAGAAACTGAAGAAAAGGCTGGAAAACTTTTTCTTCCAATTGATTATGAGCATTAGGCTATACACAAAAGTCGGCAAGACACCAAACCTTCTTATATTTCCATTTGCCTGAATAAAACTGACATCACGATCCTATAAGAGGCAGTCAGCACAAATGACAATGACAAGGTTAAGAAAGCCATTGTGATGTTCTGAAGGGGGGAGTGGTCTAATTGCAGTCTTGTATATAATAGCAGACAATTGTCCACAATATGATGCTAACCATGCAATCTGCAATGTCTGTGGCTATGGAATTTTAAACAAATGTGAAATCATCTGCAGTATGCTGAAACAGAGCACAGTATTATGTATCTAGAGAGTGTCATGTGTTGGGCACTGACAGAGGAAACATGTAGGTAGAATTTGTTACAGCTTGTGTAAATACCATCTCATTCAGCCCTACGTTCAACATTATCCTCTTGTTGTTCAAAAATGGGGCCAAAATACTCCCAGCAATAGCTACTGAAATATTGAGCTGGAGATGTCGTTTGGAGATTTGAGTCTGTGAAGTGGTGGTCAGATCTTGTTTGCCCCAACCAAGCTAACCAGAAGCTTTATAGTAGGAAGGCAGTAGCCATTAACAGAAGCTTAAAGGAGACATATCATGCTTGTTTCTCCTTTTCACTATGCCAGACTAGGATGCCTGTAAAGCATTTCTGCCCTCAGTACAAGTTATTTAGTTCCTTCATTGCCCCACAATTGCGTTCTCAAAATCCTCATTTTAGGCCATTGTAACATTGCAAGGTAACTGTAGGTCACAGGATGACCTACAGTTACCTTGCAACGTCACAGCCCTTTGTGCTCTGATTGGTCAGTTCTATCGGGGGTAGAGCCAGCTTGTCCTTCTTCTTCTACTGTATTTTCCGGCAGGCTCAAAGCAGCGACCGCATATTGAGTCCCCCTATAGGCCAGAGCTGGTAATGAGCGAGTGTGAGCCAGGGAGCTATATACCCCTGCTGGGTGGATGTGTTCCTCGGTGACGGTTTTGTGGCTAACGGACATCACAGAGGAAGTGTTTTATCAGATTACTCCAATGGAAAGAAAT